>CM069868.1:49692883-50292883 GCA_036172795.1 Pelodytes ibericus | reverse complement strand
GAGGGGCTGGCATATATAATAATACTAGCTGGCTAAGATAGATAATACTGTGGGGGCTGGATATATCATAACACTGGGGGTTAATAATACTGTGAGGGGATGGGATATATAATAACACTAGCTGGTTAAGATAGATAATACTGTGGGGGCTGGATATATCATAACACTGGGGGTTAATAATACTGTGAGGGGCTGGCATATATAATAACACTAGCTGGCTAAGATAGATAATACTGTGGGGGCTGGATATATCATAACACTGGGGGTTAATAATACTGTGAGGGGATGGGATATATAATAACACTAGCTGGTTAAGATAGATAATACTGTGGGGGCTGGATATATCATAACACTGGGGGTTAATAATACTGTGAGGGGCTGGCATATATAATAACACTAGCTAGCTAAGATAGATAATACTGTGGGGGCTGGATATAGCATAACACTGAATAATACTGTGAGGAGATATTATAGGTTTATTATTCTTTGATCGTCCCGATGGTCGCCCGTGGTAACCCAGCGTATTGAATGGGCGCTGCGTGCTGACGCATCGAGAGACGCGACGTTGATGACGTCACGGGACCTTGGTGAAGCCGGCTTTGCAGGAGCAGCGTGACAGAGGTAACATGGTACAGATGTAAAGCAATGTAATGGGGGTGACAGATAGAGAGGGTAATATTAACAGGCAGGACAATAAAACTAACACAGTCTCTGTATTTAATAAACCGGGAATAACGGTATCATGTATATAGTCCCATACCTATCCCATGCATGAATCAATTCCTCCACTGTAAACACAACTGTATCAAGTATAGATAGTATAGATATTAATATAGAGACAGGGCTGTATATCCAGCATAGATAATAATATAGAGACAGGCTGTATATCCAGCATAGATAATAATATAGAGACAGGCTGTATATACAGTATAGATAATAATATAGAGACAGGCTGTATATCCAGTATAGATAATAATATAGAGACAGGCTGCGGGGGAGAGAGGGCTGTATATCCAGCATAGATAATAATATAGAGACAGGCTGCGGGGGAGAGAGGGCTGTATATCCAGCATAGATAATAATATAGAGACGGGCTGCGGGGGAGAGAGGGCTGTATATCCAGCATAGATAATAATATAGAGACGGGCTGCGGGGGAGAGAGGGCTGTATATCCAGCATAGATAATAATATAGAGACGGGCTGCGGGGGAGAGAGGGCTGTATATCCAGCATAGATAATAATATAGAGACGGGCTGCGGGGGAGAGAGGGCTGTATATCCAGCATAGATAATAATATAGAGACGGGCTGCGGGGGAGAGAGGGCTGTATATCCAGCATAGATAATAATATAGAGACGGGCTGCGGGGGAGAGAGGGCTGTATATCCAGCATAGATAATAATATAGAGACGGGCTGCGGGGGAGAGAGGGCTGTATATCCAGCATAGATAATAATATAGAGACGGGCTGCGGGGGAGAGAGGGCTGTATATCCAGCATAGATAATAATATAGAGACGGGCTGCGGGGGAGAGAGGGCTGTATATCCAGCATAGATAATAATATAGAGACGGGCTGCGGGGGAGAGAGGGCTGTATATCCAGCATAGATAATAATATAGAGACGGGCTGCGGGGGAGAGAGGGCTGTATATCCAGCATAGATAATAATATAGAGACGGGCTGCGGGGGAGAGAGGGCTGTATATCCAGCATAGATAATAATATAGAGACGGGCTGCGGGGGAGAGAGGGCTGTATATCCAGCATAGATAATAATATAGAGACGGGCTGCGGGGGAGAGAGGGCTGTATATCCAGCATAGATAATAATATAGAGACGGGCTGCGGGGGAGAGAGGGCTGTATATCCAGCATAGATAATAATATAGAGACGGGCTGCGGGGGAGAGAGGGCTGTATATCCAGCATAGATAATAATATAGAGACGGGCTGCGGGGGAGAGAGGGCTGTATATCCAGCATAGATAATAATATAGAGACGGGCTGCGGGGGAGAGAGGGCTGTATATCCAGCATAGATAATAATATAGAGACGGGCTGCGGGGGAGAGAGGGCTGTATATCCAGCATAGATAATAATATAGAGACGGGCTGCGGGGGAGAGAGGGCTGTATATCCAGCATAGATAATAATATAGAGACGGGCTGCGGGGGAGAGAGGGCTGTATATCCAGCATAGATAATAATATAGAGACGGGCTGCGGGGGAGAGAGGGCTGTATATCCAGCATAGATAATAATATAGAGACGGGCTGCGGGGGAGAGAGGGCTGTATATCCAGCATAGATAATAATATAGAGACGGGCTGCGGGGGAGAGAGGGCTGTATATCCAGCATAGATAATAATATAGAGACGGGCTGCGGGGGAGAGAGGGCTGTATATCCAGCATAGATAATAATATAGAGACGGGCTGCGGGGGAGAGAGGGCTGTATATCCAGCATAGATAATAATATAGAGACGGGCTGCGGGGGAGAGAGGGCTGTATATCCAGCATAGATAATAATATAGAGACGGGCTGCGGGGGAGAGAGGGCTGTATATCCAGCATAGATAATAATATAGAGACAGGCTGCGGGGGAGAGAGGGCTGTATATACAGTATTGCTCTGTGTGTTATCTCCTAACAGGTGTTACCATGCTGAGGAGCTGTGCTCAGGTTATCTGCAGGGGGACTGACATCTGTCACCGTCCCATTACCCTACAAACTGCTTGCTGCATTCCTTCCCATTTTTCGGTGAGTGGCAGTGTGTGAAGCGAGAGGCTCCTCCACACCCTCCCCAATATACACGTAACACCTTCCCTACCATTCCAGGTTTCACATCCCCGTCCCACTGACGCATCGCGGGATTTCGGCTTACCCAACGCCACATGGAGTCACAATCTGCAGGCTCTGTTCAACAAGTATCAGGAACTGAGCAAAAGCGGCAGCTGGAAGAGGATCCCATCCTTCAATACAACCGTAAATCACATAGGAGGTAAGGTGATCTGAAGAAGAGAATGCAGATTTATAATAGAGCCTCTGTCAACTAAACACTGCTTATACTGAGAATAACTAAAGAGCATTGTGGTGACAGAATTGCAGCAAATGCATAAATTAGGAAAAATATATGGTTTAAATGTCTGTGGGGGTCTCCTGCTTATAACATCACCTGTGACTTGATATGTAAATGGAACATTTCCCATTGAAAATTATGAAGTATGTGCACATAGTGAGTACCAGTGTGATTACAGCATCCTGGGAGATAGTGTAAATGATCTCTGGTGCTGGAAGGGTTAGTACGTGCACATAGTGAGTACCAGTGTGATTACATCATCCTGGGAGATAGTGTAAATGATCTCTGGTGCTGGAAGGGTTAGTACGTGCACATAGTGAGTACCAGTGTGATTACAGCATCCTCGGAGATAGTGTAAATGATCTCTGGTGCTGGAAGGGTTAGTACGTGCACATAGTGAGTACCAGTGTGATTACAGCATCCTCGGAGATAGTGTAAATGATCTCTGGTGCTGGAAGGGTTAGTACGTGCACATAGTGAGTACCAGTGTGATTACAGCATCCTGGGAGATAGTGTAAATGATCTCTGGTGCTGGAAGGGTTAGTACGTGCACATAGTGAGTACCAGTGTGATTACAGCATCCTGGGAGATAGTGTAAATGATCTCTGGTGCAGGAAGGGTTAGTACGTGCACATAGTGAGTACCAGTGTGATTACAGCATCCTGGGAGATAGTGTAAATGATCTCTGGTGCAGGAAGGGTTAGTACGTGCACATAGTGAGTACCAGTGTGATTACAGCATCCTGGGAGATAGTGTAAATGATCTCTGGTGCTGGAAGGGTTAGTACGTGCACATAGTGAGTACCAGTGTGATTACAGCATCCTGGGAGATAGTGTAAATGATCTCTGGTGCTGGAAGGGTTAGTATGTACACATAGTAAGTACCAGTGTGATTACAGCATCCTGGGAGATAGTGTAAATGATCTCTGGTGCTGGAAGGGTTAGTACGTGCACATAGTGAGTACCAGTGTGATTACAGCATCCTGGGAGATAGTGTAAATGATCTCTGGTGCTGGAAGGGTTAGTACGTGCACATAGTGAGTACCAGTGTGATTACATCATCCTGGGAGATAGTGTAAATGATCTCTGGTGCTGGAAGGGTTAGTACGTGCACATAGTGAGTACCAGTGTGATTACAGCATCCTCGGAGATAGTGTAAATGATCTCTGGTGCTGGAAGGGTTAGTACGTGCACATAGTGAGTACCAGTGTGATTACAGCATCCTGGGAGATAGTGTAAATGATCTCTGGTGCTGGAAGGGTTAGTACGTGCACATAGTGAGTACCAGTGTGATTACAGCATCCTCGGAGATAGTGTAAATGATCTCTGGTTCTGGAAGGGTTAGTACGTGCACATAGTGAGTACCAGTGTGATTACAGCATCCTGGGAGATAGTGTAAATGATCTCGGGTGCTGGAAGGGTTAGTACGTGCACATAGTGAGTACCAGTGTGATTACAGCATCCTGGGAGATAGTGTAAATGATCTCTGGTGCTGGAAGGGTTAGTACGTGCTCATAGTGAGTACCAGTGTGATTACAGCATCCTGGGAGATAGTGTAAATGATCTCTGGTTCTGGAAGGGTTAGTACGTGCACATAGTGAGTACCAGTGTGATTACAGCATCCTGGGAGATAGTGTAAATGATCTCTGGTGCTGGAAGGGTTAGTACGTGCACATAGTGAGTACCAGTGTGATTACAGCATCCTGGGAGATAGTGTAAATGATCTCTGGTGCTGGAAGGGTTAGTACGTGCACATAGTGAGTACCAGTGTGATTACAGCATCCTGGGAGATAGTGTAAATGATCTCTGGTGCTGGAAGGGTTAGTACGTGCACATAGTGAGTACCAGTGTGATTACAGCATCCTGGGAGATAGTGTAAATGATCTCTGGTGCTGGAAGGGTTAGTACGTGCACATAGTGAGTACCAGTGTGATTACAGCATCCTCGGAGATAGTGTAAATGATCTCTGGTGCTGGAAGGGTTAGTACGTGCACATAGTGAGTACCAGTGTGATTACAGCATCCTGGGAGATAGTGTAAATGATCTCTGGAGCTGGAAGGGTTAGTATGTGCACATAGTGAGTACCAGTGTGATTACAGCATCCTGGGAGATAGTGTAAATGATCTCTGGTGCTGGAAGGGTTAGTATGTGCACATAGTGAGTACCAGTGTGATTACAGCATCCTGGGAGATAGTGTAAATGATCTCTGGTGCTGGAAGGGTTAGTACGTGCACATAGTGAGTACCAGTGTGATTACAGCATCCTGGGAGATAGTGTAAATGATCTCTGGTGCTGGAAGGGTTAGTACGTGCACATAGTGAGTACCAGTGTGATTACAGCATCCTGGGAGATAGTGTAAATGATCTCTGGTGCTGGAAGGGTTAGTACGTGCACATAGTGAGTACCAGTGTGATTACAGCATCCTGGGAGATAGTGTAAATGATCTCTGGTGCTGGAAGGGTTAGTACGTGCACATAGTGAGTACCAGTGTGATTACAGCATCCTGGGAGATAGTGTAAATGATCTCTGGTGCTGGAAGGGTTAGTACGTGCACATAGTGAGTACCAGTGTGATTACAGCATCCTGGGAGATAGTGTAAATGATCTCTGGTGCTGGAAGGGTTAGTATGTGCACATAGTGAGTACCAGTGTGATTTGCCCTCATTGCACAGGAGAACTGTTGGGGACCAAGAGAGACAAACGCCTCTTTACCAGAAACCTGGAGCAGGATGGGCTTGGCTTTGAGTACACCATGTTTTATAACAAAACTCTCAGACGGATGGTGTGTCTGTTCCAGCCCGGACCCTACCTCGAGGGCAACCCGGGGTAAGTAACATCTGACCTGAGTAATAAGGCCTTATGATCACACAGCAAACCCTGTTCCTGTTGCTGTCAGGAAGCCCTCCCGCCAGCTGCCTCATCAAGTGCAGACAACACCCCAATACACAAAGCACTTGGCTTTAAAGTGCAATGCTAGTGCAATATTCTAAAAGTGGAGTAATCAGCAAGAAATCCATGTGTGAACAATGGAATATTCCTTCTGATTGGTTCCACTATTGGAAATCACCATGGAAACCAGAGGAATGTTCCTGCTGATTGGTTCCACTATTAGAAATCACCATGGAAACCAGAGGAATGTCCCTGCTGATTGCACCTCTTTTAGAACTTTACTCCAGAATTGCTCTTTGTACATCACCCCCTGCTGCTTCTCTGTCCTCATTCTGACCGTGTCTTACCAGGTTTACACATGGCGGATGCATTGCGACGATCATTGACAGCACAGCCGGTGCAGGCGTTGTGTACACCTATGGCACTGTCATGACGGCAAATCTGAACATCAACTATCGCAAGTATGTCTTCCTACCGCGAAGATCTCCTCTGGAATGATAATGGGAAGAGATTAAAACTCAGAATCCATGCATTGTGTAATCATTTACATAACGCAACTGCTGGCAAAAAAGAAAGATTACATAAAGAGAAATGCTTTAATGAAAGATACAAATAAAGTATGTTACTGAGCCCTCTCTGCTCAGTATAGCTCTATCTGGGGGCGGATGTTCTAAAGATTCTAAACGACACCTCATTCCCCCCTGATAGAGCTATACAGAGCAAAGATTCTAAACAACATGTCCGCCCCCTGATAGAGCTATACAGAGCAAAGATTCTAAACAACATGTCCGCCCCCTGATAGAGCTATACAGAGCAAAGATTCTAAACAACATATCTACCCCCTGATAGAGCTATACAGAGCAAAGATTATAAACAACATGTCTGTCCACTGATAGAGCTATACAGAGCAAAGATTATAAACAACATGTCTGTCCCCTGATAGAGCTATACAGGGCAAAGATTCTAAACAACATGTCTGTCTCCTGATAGAGCTATACAGAGCAAACATTCTAAACAACATGTCCGCCCCATGATAGAGCTATACAGAGCAAAGATTGTAAGCAACATGTTCGCCCCCTGATAGAGCTATACAGAGCAAAGATTCTAAACATGTCCGCCCCCTGATAGAGCTATACAGAGCAAAGATTCTACACAACATGTCCGTCCCCTGATAGAGCTATACAGAGCAAAGATTCTAAACAACATGTCTGCTCCCTGATAGAGCAGTAGAGAGCAAAGATTCTAAGCAACATGTCCGCCCCCTGATAGAGCTATAGAGAGCAAAGATACTAAACAACATGTCTGCTTCCTATACAAGCAGAGATGACGCAATAAGATACTTTATTTGTATCTTTCATTAAAGCATATGTTTTACTGACAGTCGTCCTATAAATAATAGCAAATGTGCCTAGCAATATATATACAACAAAAAGCACACAATAAGCATCAAGCCTGATTTCAAAACTGTGAATCTTTATTGTTACCAGCAACATTGTATTGTCTGCATCAGTGTCTTGCATTAGACCACACACCTACTCTTGTCTCTCTCTCTAGCCCCATTCCCCTTGGACACACAGTGATTGTGGACACTGTAGTGGATAAAGTGGAGGGCCGGAAGGTGTACTCTACCTGCCAGATCCGCAGCAATGATGATAAGCTGCTACACACAGAGGCTACAGGTGAGGAAATCCCCTGGGGTCCCAGCACAGAGTCACGTGTAGCATCTTGTTACATAATGTAACGCCAGCTTCCTGTGTTCAGAACAGTACCCTGGGCGCCAGGCCCACGTGCTTGGCACAGCGGCCGTGGACATGCAAGGGATTCCCTGCTAAAGCTTCCTGGTACAGCATTTATTTCTCACATCCTGGTTCCTCTCTGATTTGTTTACCTTGTATCTTGTTTTCCAGCCTTATTTATCAAAGTGAATCTATGAGTGACGAATACACAGTGATCCTATCCTGTGCAGGAGAAAGAGGAGATCCCTCTGCTAGGACCCCGTGAAACTCCCATGACTGAATGCACAGCGCTGATCTTCCACTTGGTAATACGGAACAGACATATTAAGATACTTAATGCAAGAAGAGCTGAATAACCTCTTCCCGCAAGGATTGTTCTATTACGTGCACCTCCCTCCCCCAGTTCCTGGACAATGTACACTTATGTACTGCTGGAGGAGAAGCAATGATTTGGACGCACCATGCACCCCCCAACCCGCGATGTCCGTTAATCTTCCTGCTCCCTACAAGTTGGCCAGAGTTCAGTATTGGTCCTCTCTGATCACCACCAGCACATTACAATATGCATACTGTTTATTACTTTAATAGCAGACTACACAGTATTTGAGTGGCAAACATAAAGAAAGTTAATCACGCATTCCTTGTTTCTCCAATGAACATTAAACTTGCACACCAAAGAAAAATGAAAAAACACACAGATATATTACAGGTATATTATCATGCACACTTTCTCAGCCTATATATTGGTGTACAAGCTTAATGTTCTTTGGATTGCGTTTAGATTGTAAGCTCTGCGAGCAGGGCTAGATCATGTTCTTCAGACATAGATAGCTACGTCCTCTCTCCTGTGGACTTGGCTATATCTATATTGTTAGTGGTATATAAATAAATATGATTGTAATTAGTCTATTTTTATATTTGATGGTATGAAGTCCTAGTTTTTTTAGTGTTATTCCTTGTTTCTGCTACCTCGGTCTCATAAAAACTGCCAGAAATGAAAGAGAAACGCTGTCCACTGTAATTATTTATAAAGCGATAATAATGACAGGGGGCGACTGACTTTATCACTATGTAAAAACCAGCACTTTTTATAGGTACTCTGTCACCTGTGGCTTGATATGCAAATGACACATTCCCCATTGGAATTAGCATATCAAGCCACAGGTGATGTCACCACTGACACATTTAAAACATATTTCTCTTTATGTTATGCATTTGCTGCCAGCACAGTGTAGAGATGATTGCTTTATTCTCTGTATTACTGAGTATAAGCAGTGTTTAAGTGACTTGCACATTTCATTATGTGAGATCAGTTACCCTGACGTTACCTCTCTAAGTGCCAGTCATCCTCACATCAATCCTATAATCCTCTTTTGCTTGGGTCACTCTGCACTCAGTATTTCTCACACTTTTTTTGGAAAGCATTCTCTATGTTTATTTCTGCCGAGACTTATTTATTCCTCTCCTGCAGGGTTAAATACATTGTTTGTCCCCCCTGTATAAACAGAACACGTTCTTTGGTTATAGTGATAAAGTATATGGAGCAGCTTCAATATAAGCCGGGGATTAACACCATCAAAGCAGATTAAGGGTCACATGCAGACAGTTCTGCACAGGAGTCGTTCACACACCCGGCTGAGCTAGATGAGAGTTTGGGTAAAAGCAGGCAGGTCAGATTACAGTAACGTGTTACTGTGTCAATGCAGGTTTAGAACATTACTTTAACACTGAGATTAAAGGGTCTATACATTGTATTAGCAGAATTGTGGTAAATGCATAAAATAAGAGTAATATGTGTTTTATTTGTGTCTGTGTCCCCTGCTTATTACTGCTCCTGGGGCTTGATATGTAAATTACACATTTCCCACAGAAAAGCAGTTCATTTGCATATCAAGCCCGCAGGTGATGTCATAAGCTGGAGACACTTCAATACAGAAATTCAGTGTGCAACCATATAACATGTGGGAGCGCCCTTCTGCACCTCAACCCTGACACTTTGTCCCCAAGCAGCAAGAAACTCGCAATTCACATTTTTATGGCTATGAAATGAAGTATCGCTAGAAGGTGGAAAAATCAGGGGCAGATATCATAGGAAATGGTACAGAACCAAGTTAACCAGCAAAGGATTATGGAGAAAGGTTGTACGGAGTAAACAATAGATTATCGAGCTTTACATTGATATGGGAAGGTTGGGATAAATACTGTAGTGAGGGATCACAGAAATGAATTAATAGAGGAGTAAAGCAGGGGTCTTCTTACTCAGTCAACCGCTGCATGGGGATTTATAGGGGTTTTTCTTCTTCGCTCTCCCCATTTATAAAGGCACCATTCACTTGGGAGGGGTGGATAAGCCAAGAGGTTGAGTAATTAAAGGCCTAGATCTCAATGACTACGGAAGCAGGGAGGGAAAGAAGGCAAAATGGAAGCACATAAGGGCTAGAGGGACCGGCCAAAGCATGTGATAACAAGGGAGGGATGGCGAATACAAGAACCCTCCATGTGATATTGACTGATGGCAATACAAGGAAAAAAAAACAACATTATTTTTACATTTTTTAGATTATTTGAAAAGCACCTAGCTTAGATGTAAATATTGGCGATTTCTTCACAATCCTACGCCTCTGAGTAAAAGAAAAAAGCTAGACGATCTAAGAGTTAAACAAAATAATATGCTAGATAGGGTATTAGAGAGCGCCGTGGGGGGGTGGTAACCCTTATATATACAAAAATAGCAACAAAGGAGAGAGAGGTGAAGCTGTAAAAACCCAGCTTTTATTCAGATCTATGAAATCCTTAAAAACACTTGGTCTCCTTCTTTGCTAAAATAAAATAATAAAATATTTCTTCCTGGGTAGATTATAGATGCATGGAAGAGCCTTCCAGCACAGGTGGTAGGGATCATGCTGTGGCTAGAATGCCCCAGCTGACGCCTTGAGAAGATAAAGAATCAGGTCTCCCTGCAGTGTAGGGGGGCAGAATCTGGGACTTTGCCCCCACTGGGTAATTAAAGGTCAGGGTGTCACTCCCTGCCCTGGTCCAGTTTAGTCGGTTGCACAATGTTAATGAATGAATAGACTGGCAGTCTGCAGAGCTTGCACATATTACATGCATGTTGTCCTGTATTAACACGTGTGTTCCTTCCTTGTTCCCAGTGAGTAGCAGTGTCAGCTGCTGTAAAGCTGCCAGGAACGTGCTGAGCAATGTGATTATTACTGGCATCCATCCTGTCACCGGCTGTACAATACACACCCCCAGGGGTTAATTGCTGGGAGCATGGCATGTGCTGACACTTTAGGTACACGGACCTGTGTGATCTTCCACAGGCCTTGAGCAACGCATTTCACAGCCAGCTTTACAATGCTTGGGGCTTTAATCATTATAGAAGAAACAAGCCCTCCAGCCATCACACAGCCAGCCTTGCATCACACAGCCAGCCTTGCATCACACAGCCAGCCCTGCATCACACAGCCAGCCCAGCATCACACAGCCAGCCCAGCATCACACAGCCAGCCCAGCATCACACAGCCAGCCCAGCATCACACAGCCAGCCCAGCATCACACAGCCAGCCCAGCATCACACAGCCAGCCGAGCATCACACAGCCAGCCCAGCATCACACAGCCAGCCCAGCATCACACAGCCAGCCCAGCATCACACAGCCAGCCGAGCATCACACAGCGAGCGTAGCATCACACAGCCAGCCGAGCATCACACAGCCAGCCATCATACAGCCAGCCCAGCATCACACAGCCAGCCCAGCATCACACAGCCAGCCCAGCATCACACAGCCAGCCCAGCATCACACAGCCAGCCCAGCATCACACAGCCAGCCATCATACAGCCAGCCCAGCATCACACAGCCAGCCATCACACAGCCAGCCATCACACAGCCAGGCCAGCATCACACAGCCAGGCCAGCATCACACAGCCAGGCCAGCATCACACAGCCAGGCCAGCATCACACAGCCAGCCCAGCATCACACAGCCAGCCCAGCATCACACAGCCAGCATCACACAGCCAGCCGAGCATCACACAGCCAGCCCTCACACAGCCAGCCGAGCATCACACAGCCAGCCGAGCATCACACAGCCAGCCCAGCATCACACAGCCAGCCCAGCATCACACAGCCAGCCCAGCATCACACAGCCAGCCCAGCATCACACAGCCAGCCCAGCATCACACAGCCAGCCCAGCATCACACAGCCAGCCCAGCATCACACAGCCAGCCCAGCATCACACAGCCAGCCGAGCATCACACAGCCAGCCCAGCATCACACAGCCAGCCCAGCATCACACAGCCAGCCCAGCATCACACAGCCAGCCCAGCATCACACAGCCAGCCCAGCATCACACAGCCAGCCCAGCATCACACAGCCAGCCATCACACAGCCAGCCGAGCATCACACAGCGAGCGTAGCATCACACAGCCAGCCGAGCATCACACAGCCAGCCATCATACAGCCAGCCCAGCATCACACAGCCAGCCCAGCATCACACAGCCAGCCCAGCATCACACAGCCAGCCCAGCATCACACAGCCAGCCCAGCATCACACAGCCAGCCATCATACAGCCAGCCCAGCATCACACAGCCAGCCATCACACAGCCAGCCATCACACAGCCAGGCCAGCATCACACAGCCAGCCATCACACAGCCAGGCCAGCATCACACAGCCAGCCCAGCATCACACAGCCAGCCCAGCATCACACAGCCAGCCGAGCATCACACAGCCAGCCCAGCATCACACAGCCAGCATCACACAGCCAGCCGAGCATCACACAGCCAGCCCTCACACAGCCAGCCAAGCATCACACAGCCAGCCATCATACAGCCAGCCGAGCATCACACAGCCAGCCGAGCATCACACAGCCAGCCGAGCATCACACAGCCAGCCGAGCATCACACAGCCAGCCATCATACAGCCAGCCGAGCATCACACAGCCAGCCGAGCATCACACAGCCAGCCGAGCATCACACAGCCAGCCCAGCATCACACAGCCAAACATCACACAGCCAGCCATCATACAGCCAGCCGAGCATCACACAGCCAGCCGAGCATCACACAGCCAGCCGAGCATCACACAGCCAGCCCAGCATCACACAGCCAGCCCAGCATCACACAGCCAGCCCAGCATCACACAGCCAGCCGAGCATCACACAGCCAGCCGAGCATCACACAGCCAGCCAGCCAGCAGACAGACAGCCATCACATAGACAGCCATCACATAGACAGCCATCACATAGACAGCCATCACATAGACAGTCATCACATAGACAGTCATCACATAGACAGCCATCACATAGACAGTCATCACATAGACAGCCATCACATAGACAGCCATCACATAGACAGCCATCACACCGCCAGCCATCACACCGCCAGCCAACACACAGACAGCCAGCCAGCCAGCTAGCAGATAATTGGACCTCAAAAGAGGAGCTTACAGTCTAGAAGTAAAATTGAAGACACTGACCCTAGGAGCTTACAATCTAGTGTTATATTGGGAGACCCTGTCCCCAGGACTTACAATCTAGAAGTATAATGGGAGACCCTGTCCAAAAAAAGCTTACAATCTAGTGGTGTAATGATAGACTCTGACCCAAGGAGATTACAATCTAGTGGTCTAATGATAGACTCTGACCCAAGGAGATTACAGTCTAGTGGTATAATGGGAGACCCTGTCCCAAGGAGCTTACAGTCTAGTGGTATAATGACAGACTCTGACCCAAGGAGCTTACAGTCTAGTGGTATAATGATAGACTCTGACCCAAGGAGATTACAGTCTAGTGGTATAATGGGAGACCCTGTTCCAAGGAGCTTACAGTCTAGTGCTATAATGTGAGACCTTGTCCCCAGTGCTGTAATAATAATTTGTTTCACATGATGAGAGCCTCTTTGGCATGTGCACCTGGATATTCCTGCAAGTTACATTGACAAACAGTTAATGACAAGCTCTTTGAAAGCACAGCATTTGATGTTGAGTCTTATTAATTGACCATCCATACGTTACCAGGAGAGACCGAGCAAAGCCTATTCATACAGGAATATTCCCCACATCATTATCCCAAACATGATGTGTAATCACATGCACCAAGAGACTGCCCAGCAACCAAGAGAGACAAGCACCAAGAGACTGCCCAGCAACCTAGAGAGACAGGCACCAAGAGACTGTCCAGCAACCTAGAGAGACAGGCAGCAAGAGACTGTCCAGCAACCTAGAGAGACAGGCACCAAGAGACTGCCCAGCAACCTAGAGAGACAGGCACCAAGAGACTGCCCAGCAACCTAGAGAGACAGGCACCAAGAGACTGTCCAGCAACCTACAGAGACAGTCACCAAGAGACTGCCCAGCAACCTAGAGAGACAGGCAGCAAGAGACTGTCCAGCAACCTAGAGAGACAGGCACCAAGAGACTGCCCAGCAACCTAGAGAGACAGGCACCAAGAGACTGCCCAGCAACCTAGAGAGACAGGCACCAAGAGACTGCCCAGCAATCTAGAGAGACAGGCACCAAGAGACTGTCCAGCAACCTACAGAGACAGTCACCAAGAGACTGTCCAGCAACCTACAGAGACAGGCACCAGGAGACTGAGGCACCAAGATAGACATTATAAATAGACACATATAACTTAATTCTGCTAGTGTATTATAGAAATTAGTTTATTACGCTGATTAATGGCATAATCTGAGGAATGAAAAGAATACTAATAAAGCACCTTATTGATGGCTCTGTTGTATATAGGGTTGCCACCTTTTCTTCAGAAAAATACCGGCCTTGGTACTGTCTCCATAGACTTAACATTGGCCAGATGCCAATTTTTTTACCGGCCTGACGGTAAAATACCAGCCAGGTGGCAACCATAGTTGTATAACAATATCAGGGGGCAGACATCTTGGGTCAGAACTTCCTTCATCTGAGCCCTCTGACCCACGATCCTAACGACATGTCTGTATGCTGCTATAGGAGGGCTCAGTAAGGGGCTTTATTTGTATTCTTTCATTAAATCATCTTTCAGTTACACACAACTGAATCTTTTGCTGACAACTGATCGATTTTGTCCAAATTCAACCAGGAGAAGTGAAACTAGCCCCCGCTCGGACTAAAAAGCCAACAGAGGCAGGGAACAATAGGAACATCAGTAAACAGTTTTGTTAGGAGAGAGGAAGTAGATACTCTAAATAAATAAACAAAATGGGAACAGACATGCTGGTATGTTCAATCCAACAGCACTCTGCCCATCCCGTGCCAGCTGTGCCAAGCCTGAGACAGGCAGTGTAGTGAGGAGTTGATTCAGTGACGTATGTGTGTGTGTCTATATAGGATCTGCTTGCACAGGCAGCATGTGAGATCTGCTCATTGCACAGACAGCGGCCAGGGTGAGTAGAGATCACGCCTAAAGAAATGTCTTTAATTGTGACTTTATCCCTGGAACCGAGGAGCTAACCAGCACATGATGCTCTGGTACAGAACCAAGAGATGGAAGTATTAGTTACAGGCAGCCTGGATGGTTCTGCCGGTCATGAAGTTGATTTTTTATTTCATTGATGATTATGGTTTATTTTATTTATTTTTTACACGACAACTGCAAAAAAATAAGTTGCATTAAATTGAAAGATTGCATAATGTGAAGGGATTTTTAACAGAAATGCTTAATGAAAAAATATAATAAAGTACATTATTGAGCCCTCTCTGCTCTGTATAGCTCTATCAGGGGGCGGACATGTTGGTTAGAATCTTTGCTCTGTATAGCTCTATCAGGGGGCGGACATGTTGGTTAGAATCTTTGCTCTGTATAGCTCTATCAGGGGGTGGACATGTTGCTTAGAATCTTTGCTCTGTATAGCTCTATCAGGGGGAGGACATGTTGTTTAGAATCTTTGCTCTGTGTAGCTCTATCAGGGGGCTGACATGTTGTTTAGAATCTTTGCTCTGTATAGCTCTATCAGGGGCGGACATGTTGTTTAGAATCTTTGCTCTGTATAGCTCTATCAGGGGGCGGACATGTTGCTTAGAATCTTTGCTCTGTATAGCTCTATCAGGGGGAGGACATGTTGGTTATAATCTTTGCTCTGTATAGCTCTATCAGGGGGTGGACATGTTGTTTAGAATCTTTGCTCTGTATAGCTCTATCAGTGGGAGGACATGTTGTTTAGAATCTTTACTCTGTGTAGCTCTATCAGGGGGCGGACATGTTGTTTAGAATCTTTGCTCTGTATAGCTCTATCAGGGGTTGGACATGTTGTTTAGAATGTTTGCTCTGTATAGCTCTATCAGGGGGCGGACATGTTGTTTAGAATCTTTCCTCTGTATTGCTCTATCAGGGGGCGGACATGTTGTTTAGAATCTTTGCTCTGTGTAGCTCTATCAGGGGGCGGACATGTTGTTTAGAATCTTTGCTCTGTATAGTTCTATCAGGGCCGGACATGTTGTTTAGAATCTTTGCTCTGTATAGCTCTATCAGGGGGCGGACATGTTGGTTAGAATCTTTGCTCTGTATAGCTCTATCAGGGGGCGGACATGTTGGTTAGAATCTTTGCTCTGTATAGCTCTATCAGGGGGTGGACATGTTGCTTAGAATCTTTGCTCTGTATAGCTCTATCAGGGGGAGGACATGTTGTTTAGAATCTTTGCTCTGTATAGCTCTATCAGGGGGCAGACATGTTGTTTAGAATCTTTGCTCTGTATAGCTCTATCAGGGGCGGACATGTTGTTTAGAATATTTGCTCTGTATAGCTCTATCAGGGGGCGGACATGTTGTTTAGAATCTTTCCTCTGTATAGCTGCATCAGGGGACGGACATGTTGTTTAGAATCTTTGCTCTGTATAGTTCTATCAGGGGGCTGATGGAGTTTTATAAGCAGAAAGGGCTCAATAAGATACTGTATTTCTATTCTTTCATTAAAACGTTTCTATTTAAAATAGTCCTTGAAATGAGCAAAATAGTCATTCAGTGTGAGGAGAGGGAATTGTTGCAGGGAGAAGGACAGATAGAGAACAGGTGCTGTGCAAGGGAAGAGAGCATCCGTAATAAACGGGGAGTGATTATTATTATTTGGATGCATTATTACAAAATTTACATTTACTTAGTAGCTGGTTTTTAACATATGACTCAAAATGTTACCTTGGATTTTTTGGCATTTTGAACAAGGCTGATTTTTCATCAAATAATGCAAGTGTTTATACATTTCTGCCCTTCATTGTAGTGTAACATATCTGTAACCAAGGGTTTGGGATGGAATAAAAGGAATGGTAAATATAGCAAGCCCCCAGAAATATATATACCGGTATATACACACATTCTAATTTGCACAAACTCTGTATAATATTTTTTTCATGCCTCAAAATGTTACTTTGTATTTACTTGCATTTTGGAAAGGGCTGTTTTATCATTGAATAATGCAGGGATTCTCTGCACGCATTTAGCATGTACAATGTACAGGGTAAACACTACCAGATGCAAATAAATTGTTTGACACCAGAAGTGTTTATTTAATCTGAAACCCAGATTTCAGTAAATTCTCAGCAACACAAAATTATAAAATAATACGACAAAAAAACTGTTGTTTTTTTTTTTTTTTTGAGAAATGATTTTCTTAAAGGAATGATTATTGCAAAAGCTCTTTTTAAATGAGTCAATGACAAAGATACAAGGAATAGTATAATAACAGCACATAATATAACAAATAAAATATATCACGTTATTCTGAGAATTTGAATGCTATAATGTATCACATTATATTGAAATAAAAAGGAAATGTATGGCTATCCCCAAAGCCGAATGTGGTATATATATTAATATAGACCATGTGTGCCCTCCTGTGGTCAGCCATATAACATCACTGTATGAGAATACATCTCAGGCATCAGTCAGGGCATAGCTCACAGCTCTGTTTTATACCTCTGAGAGCATACAATACAACACTTTCCCGTTATCTACGTCCATATAACCTTACATATCATGCCATAAGAGGAGAATACAGCTCAGCAGCCAGTGGAAAGGGGGCAAGAGGGAGGTGAGGGGTGAGAGTGTCTCCAGAGAGGGGTGCTGCCTGTCTGGCTCTGTCTTTTGGTTTTAAGATATCATTTAGCTTCTTACTGTGGACTCCAGTCCTTGTTGTGTTCCTGCCAGTGTGCGAGGCATTTAAACCAAGATTTACCTCACAACATTTGTATTTCTTAGTTCACTAAAACCAAGCCTTGAATCATACGCTGTTTCACATCACCTGATTGAACGAGCCTGGAAAGGGTTGCGAAGATATGTGAAGATCATTTTCTGGACCAAGTAGGAGACCCTTCTGGCAACTTCATGCACAGAACTGCCAAACTCCAGACACCTGGTAACTCCATAGATTGTCACACACAGGCGAGCTATTACCAGAAGGGATCTGGGGGGGCGGTTCTCACACATTCCAAATTTAATTTTTTTTATTATTATCGTAGCCAGAATACTGGAGAAGAACATTTTCTACTTCTTTCAGTGAAGGGTGAGAAACCAGATTTGGAAGGCGAAGATCTAGAACAAGAGGGTGGGAACTGAGGGGCAAATTGTGAAGATCCAGGGAGTAAAACGGGAAACTACAGCGCCCATAGATGGAATTCAGGAGTCACATTGCATGGGCATGGTAACAGTCCCTGGAGCAGGGAAACCACACTACCCCCAGCGGCTTGAGACCCCAGGTTAGTGAAGCCACATACCAGGGTCCAGAGGATGCAGTGGCTGGTATCCATTATAAATAACAAGACTGGCAATACCTCTCGGACACCCTGGAGCAGGCTTAGAAATAACACAACAGATAATAAGCAGGATGCTGGAGGCTGGAAAAGCAAAGCAAGGGCAAAATAAAAGCAGAAAGCAAAACAAGATGCAGGGTTACAGGACACAATAGGGCTATGGCAAAGACAAGACAAGAACTAAACTAAAACAAGGGCCACCTGATAGGACAGACAGGGCACAAACACAGCACATGAATAAGAGAACTAAAGAGACAATAAAAAAAGGACAGCCTAGAATTCTAAGATGGTAAAGGTTCAGTTACACCTGATGGCCAGGAGATGGCAAGCTTGCCATCAGCATCAAGGTACCTCATCAGCAAGTTACTAGCGCTATCCTGCCATACATAAAACCGTACGAAAATATATACACCAGGACACCTGCAGCAGAACAGACTGGGGAATAAAATGCACAGCACAAACTGGTGGGGCTCATATAAATAAGAAGGGGGAACAAGGCAGGAGAAATCAAAGAAAGCCAATAATGGAACAGAACAAGGGCAAACTAAACAAGGAAAGGGAAAAAGCAAAATTAAAGCATAAACACCCTTTTTTTTCTTGAATTTCTGTATAAATTGTTTGAATTTTACACACTTGTTTATGGCTCGGTAGAGACCCAGGGGGGTGGAAACGTTGTCGTGCATGTGGGAAAAAAAATAAACCTAACTTTAGTGCCAAGTACTCCTGTCTTATTATTTTTTCCTATGGGTAGTAATATGACCCAGGGAATCTAGGCACAGAGGGAGGGACGTGGTGAGTCAGGATCAGAGTTGAGGATGCATGCATGGAGGATAGAGGTCCATACACACAACACTGGTCCCCTATTGCCTCTACAAAAATTTACACTTACTGAATCCCAGAAACTTTCACTAAAACATGTTCTTTTTTGCCTCTGTTTTCAGATTAGATTCCTCACCAAACGCCAAACCTCTCCAAAGTTTTCTCCGTCAAAATCCAGAAGGTCTTGTTCTACCTCAATGTTTCGTCCCAAAAAGAAAGTGCTCTACTGTTGTCCAAATATCCTCACCCCAGACCAGATCCCAAAGTTTTTAATACCTCCCAAACTACCAACTATGCTGGTCAGCGGTGGACACAGTAGAGTGTGTTTGGAGAAGACCACCTCACATAATGGTTCCAATCCCATCTCAAGAGCACTACTGAGGTCAGCCAATCAGCATATCATCCAGGTGGAAGATGTGGAACTAGAGACGGTCGCACCAGAGCCTCATCTGAACATTACAGCCCCCATCATGGGTAGCCCATATCTTTCTGAGAGCCCACATACACGCAGAAGGGAGTCCCTCTTCCATGAGATGTGCCCACCACATGGATACTCCCAACTGAAATCCTTGTCTCCTCTGGATTCCAATTACACTTTGAGTTGGAGGTCATCATCCTCAGATGTAGATCTCCAGCACATATCGCTTGGCCAGTTGGAAAGTGACACTACATCGTCTGCGGAATCATCTCCATTTAGCTCTCCTCTGCTGGCCAGAACGTTGGCTGGGAACCTGGTTGGCCAAGTCTACAGCAAGAAGAGTCTATTCTGTGCTCCTACAAACATAAAAACATTGGTTAGGGCCAACTCCTTGTCCACTGAAGAGACCAGCTCAACGGACACCAGTCCCAATGTACCTCGTAAGCAAGGCCATCAAGGTCAGGAGGCTTCTATGATGCACCTTGTTCCTCCGCCTGTCTTTCACCTGGATTTTATCTGCTGTCTCGAGAGGCTGACCAAGGAGACCGAGGTCCTACTCAGTAAAGGGGGTCTCCTTCACCTCTCTGCTGAGTACATGAGAGATGTGCTACGTCTGAGAGTGAAACTGGTCAGCGTGGAGAACCTGTACCCCACAAGTCAGGACCCCAAGACTATCAGCTGCTGCACAGTAATGTCCTTGCAGCCGGGGAAGTTGCAGAAGCAGAGGAGCACCGTTATCCGCAGAAGCAGGAACCCCATTTTCAATGAGGATTTCTTCTTTGAGGGGGTGGCGAAGGATGAGCTGGAGACCCGTGCTCTACGGGTGAAGGTTGTAAACCGTGGAACTGGTGTGAGGCGTGATCAGCTACTAGGGAGCATCGAGCTTCAGCTCTCTGCTATCTTACCGCCATTAGCAGAGCAGTGACAAGGGCGGCAAACAAGGCCGTGACTCATATTAAATGCAGGTAATAACATGGGGGCAGCAGAGCACCAGGTCACCATCTTGTGAGCAGCAAGGACTTGAGTGGCCTGAGATCTACAGAACCCTGTATAAATATTACCGGTCTGCCATGTGTTAATTAAAGGGACCTCAACATCATTTACCCTGTGAATAAAGACATCACCTTGTGGCTTGATATGCAAATGACACATTCCCCACTGAAATAAATAATTTGCACATCAAGCCACAATTTTTTCCTATTTTAGGCATTTGCCTGCAGTTTGGCATCATATCTTACTCTCTACATTCACAGTATAGGCAGAGTCCTTTTAATGTCTATGATTTCTCCGGACAAACCCTCCCTAGTCCTGGACTGAATGTAATATAGATTGGAGGGGGGAAAGGGAGGATGAAGAGGAGGACACAGAAGAGATCTAGGTGGAGGACAGAAGTGGACATGAGATGTGTTGGAGAAGAAGGAGGTGGCCAGGTGCAGATGGAAGAAATTGAAGGCTATCAGGACTGCGGAGTAAACAACACGTCAGTTTGTAGCTATTTTATCAAACTCCAGCCACCACTGCAGGGCTTGTTTGTTTTCTCTGTCTTTCTTTCTAATATTTAACAACTGGAATGACTGATTGAAAGATAAGGTAGAAATGGTGCAGTACAAAGTGCACACAGCAGAGGGCGCAAATTATTCCTATGACAGAGGGAATGCAGGTGTGCAGATTGTACAGAGATATATCTTTTAAATGTTACTTTAACCCTGGAGACCCTGTGGGATTCACGGAGAGACCATTATCCATCCCTGGAATAAATACTGTGCCTTTACAATTAATCCTCTTTATATTCTTTTTGTATAACCCCTCCTGCTCCTTCTCATAAACCTCACATAGATTTGTGTGATTGTGATCTGCCTGCTACGTGGTCTGGGGACACATTAATGCTTAGGACGGGGGAAAGACAGATACTTAGTGGGGGGGGGGGGGTGTGGTTTCCCCTCTGCTGAGTGACGGGGGCATCTGTGGTCCTTACTGTCATTTTTCCGTCTTGCTTCACACGAAGGAAGAAACAGATAGAGGTTTAGTAATTGCTCCAGATTTGCATGTGATTGTTACACAAGAGGAGCCATGGTCACCAATTGGACACACTGACCTCCTAATAACCAGTAACATACAATACACCGACAAACACCCCCGCCAGCACTAATAATGTCAGTGATACATCCTCAGTCATCTTGCACAGACATCCAGGTCACCAGGGAGAAGGGTGCAGGATAAAGGGCAATCTGTTTCTTTAGACTGGGGATGTGGGACAATCTGGCTCTGTAGACTGGGGATGTGGGACAATCTGGCTCTGTAGACTGGGGATGTGGGGCAATCTGTTTCTTTAGACTGGGATGTGGGGGCAATCTGTTTCTTTAGACTGGGGATGTGGGGGCAATCTGGCTCTTTAGACTGGAGATGTGGGGGCAATCTGGCTCTTTAGACTGGGGATGTGGGGGCAATCTGGCTCTTTAGACTGGGGATGTGGGGGCAATCTGGCTCTTTAGACTGGGGATGTGGGGGCAATCTGGATCTTTAGACTGGGGATGTGGGGGCAATCTGGCTCTTTAGACTGGGGATGTGGGGGCAATCTGGATCTTTAGACTGGGGATGTGGGGGCAATCTGGCTCTTTAGACTGGGGATGTGGGGGCAATCTGGCTCTTTAGACTGGGGATGTGGGGGCAATCTGGCTCTTTAGACTGGGGATGTGGGGGCAATCTGGCTCTTTAGACTGGGGATGTGGGACAATCTGACTCTGTAGACTGGGGATGTGGGGGCAATCTGACTCTGTAGACTGGGGATGTGGGGGCAATCTGGTTCTTTAGATTGGGATGTGGGGGCAATCTGGCTCTTTAGATTGGGATGTGGGGGCAATCTGTTTTTTTAGATTGGGATGTGGGGGCAATCTGGTCCTTTAGAGAGGTATGTGGGGGTAATTTGGCTCTGTTTACAGGGATTTGAGCAACAATCTGGCACTGTTGTAAGGTATGTGTGGGCAATCTGTTGTAATGAAAAGCAATGAAGAGATGAAAGGTAACAAAATGATACTTCATTTCATAAGTAATTGCAGTTTATTGTTCTAATAGCAGCTGTTCTTATTATATTTAATACTTGGCGTTAGTGGATTTGCCAGGCTACTTCACTCACCGAAAATGTTTATTTATTTAATTTCATTAATGTGTTTATGTTATTTAATTTGTTTCCAATCACTTCCGTTTAGAGCTTTATTCAGGGAAGAGGGAATTTCAGGGAGAATGGTCTGCTTTGGCCTCGGGTTTGAACTTCCCTTGTCAGTTCCCTCTTTGATGAGTGAAGCCCCTGTGTTTGCAGGTAGTGTGTATCCTTTGTGTATGTGTGTTTTTATGGACGTGTTTTGTTATTATTGTAATGATCTTGAATAAAAACCCAAATGAAACCTTGAGTTCCATTCACTTCATTCTGTATCCTTATCACATATCATGATTTATTACTGGTTCCCTGGCCCCTTGGTCTGTTTATAGGGGGGCTTTTCATTCTTCTATATTCAGAAGCCTCACTGAACGCATGTATTATTTTCATGTTTACCACCTCTGCCGGGTGGCTGTTCCATGAGTAGTCTCCTGCCCTCCTGCATATTGAGGCTTTTGGGCCAGAGATGGTATAACTGGCTGTATCGGGTTCTGTGTATCCCTTACATGGCGTTCAGTTAACGCAAGCAGATACACGCGAGTGCATCCAAGTGGACGATTAATTAATTGGCCAGAGACATGGGTCCAGTTTCATTGCAGATGCCAGATTCCAAAATCCTCAGTCTTGTGAAGCATGACCTAGGTTTACCATCACCCCAACACTCGTATTTAGCCAATTCCAGCCCAATATATAAATAATAATATCCATGTGTTCTCCATTCCTTCTGCAACATGGCTGTGAGCAGAGGGGGGGGGGGGGGGGGGGGGGTTAGCTGCCAGCAGCTGCGTATACACAGGGTCTGCTACCCATTCACACTGAGCTGGGTAAATCTCACCTGACAACTTCCACCTTGTAAAAGAACCATATTTTTAAAAGATGGATTCCCCCTCCTCTCGGCACACAAGTGGGTATGGAGTGGGCAGCAGGGGCAGAAAGGGCAACACTGGGCAGAGTGGTTACAAACTACGGCACTTAGAAAGTGACATCAAAATGTGGAGCTCAGTTGGATGCTCAGGGGCTGAAAACATGAGGTACAAGACAAGGAGCTCAAGGAATGGGGTACAAGACATGGAGCTCAAGGAATGGGGTACAAGACAGAGCTCAAGCATGGGGTACAAGAGATGGAGCTCAAGCATGGGGTACAAGACATGGAGCTCAAGCATGGGGTACAAGAGATGGAGCTCAAGCATGGGGTACAAGACATGGAGCTCAAGCATGGGGTACAAGACATGGAGCTCAAGCATGGGGTAACATAGTAACATAGTAACATAGTAATTTAGGTTGAAAAAAGACACAAGTCCATCAAGTTCAACCCTTCTACCTATCATTACAGCTTTTGATCCAAAAGAAGGCAAAAAAAACCCTAAGGAAGCTATTTCGAATTTTGCCTCCTGGGGGAAAAAATTCCTTCTTGACTCCAAGAGGCAATCAGATTTCTCCTTGGATCAATAAGCTCTTTTATTAATGCTTATTCTATTATTAATAGCCCTGTATGTTCTGCTTTCCTAAAAAAACATCCAAACCATTTTTAAATGCATCTATTGTGGTTGCTAGCACTACCTCTCTTGGCAGTGAGTTCCATAACTTTATTGTCCTAACCGTAAAGAATCCCTTCCTTTGCTGTCTATGAAATCTTTGCTCTTCCAGTCTGAGGGGGTGACCTCTTGTTCTTTGTACCTTTCTGTTAATGAACAGGTCACTGGAGAGCTCTTTATATTGGCCCTGCAAATATTTATATAATGTTATCATATCCCCTCTGAGACGCCTTTTTTCTAACGTATATAAATTCAATTTTATAAGACATGGAGCTCAAGCATGGGGTACAAGACATGGAGCTCAAGGAATGGGGTACAAGACATTTAGCTCAAGCATGGGGTACAAAACATGGAGCTCCACGGCTGCAGTTCGGGCTGGGGAACAAAACGTGGTCCTCAAAACTTGAGTTGGGAGTGTGGATCAGGATGTGGATCAGGGGATGGGATTCAAAAACATGGAGCCTGTGCAGCACCTGAGTCACATGAAAGCTATTAAAGTGCTGTGGAAGTGACTCCATCCTGCACGGTGCCTACAATCCATGCATCCCTGGACTCTGTATGTTCACCACCCTCAGTGAGCTCCAGAAATCAGGAATTACTAGCCGAGCTGGAAACATTCACCCATCAATGCCTGGTTTTTCATTGGGGGTGAGCAGTTGGCACTTGCAGGGTTAATAGTGTGAGCGCTGCGTGGTTTGTTATCAGTTGATCTTGAATGTGCCTCTCGAAGCTGGAATTATGCAATGCAGGGAGCGCTATGGTTTACTCAGAGGAAGCTGCCGTGTAAGGCAGGTCAGGCGAGGGCTGGCGGACGCGGTGCATGGTTGAGTAATGGGTACCAGGCCTCGCATGAACCCAAAGCCTTCTGGACTTGGGCTACAGAAGATCAAAGCTGACCACAGTAACTGCCAGTCCCATATACTGGTCCAATCACTCTCCCTTCCTACCACAGAGGAAGTGACCTGCACACAGACTCATAACTACCCCTTTGATCCTATCGCTGCTGATGTTAACTCTTTCCAGGCCAGGGAAAGTGTAGGGGAAACCATAAGTACCAAGAAGTCATCAACTTTGAAAATTAAAGCAGAAAGCTTGCTTGTCCAGCAGCTGGATCCAGGGGCGTGTCGGACTGCCAGTTCATGGAGTCAAGAAGGAATTTTTCACCCACTTTGGAGCAGATTGGCCAAGCTTCAATGGGTTTTTTCGCCTTCTTCTGGATCTTTGCTAGCATTTCATTGGATGCGGAGTGGTGGAGTGGGGGGTTCTATCTTGCGGTAATACGGCACTCATTAATTCTGGGGATGGCAGAAAACACCATGCAGGTATAGATGGGCACTGGCGGTGTGGTCAGGCACAGGCGGAGGAAGCAGAGCCAGCCGGTTGGTTCAGGATACAAAGGTGGGAACTGATTGTGTGTTCGGGCCCACCGCTGGGGCACTGCTATTAGCTACTGCAGAGCACAAAAAAACATGTTGGGGAGAGATGGACCCAAGGCTGTGTCCTTTGGAGTGATGTACCCAGGCCGCCGCATGGGGCACGTGAGTTGGGGTTCCCACGAATGGGTTGTACATACGTAGTGTTACTGGAATCTATTAGAATCATGCCAAATCAGTTCAATCCCCTTAAATAACTAGTCACCCAGCTGTACCCTCCACCTCTCCATACCTGTCATCATCCAGTAGACATTTACCAGCAAAACAAACACACAAAAAAACAGCTGTTACAAACCCCTGGACACAAAAATATGCAGGTTCTTGGTACCTTAACTGGCGTTCAAATGCATAAGCTCTAAGGACGCCTCTATCTTCTCCTCCTCTCGAAAAGTACTGTATACTTGATATTGCGCTAAGCAAACCAAGAATAGCCGCTCGTTCGGGGACGTTGGATCTGCCGGACCACCTATAGCAGCATCGGAATATAGACCAGTTAAAAACATGACAGGATCCTTAGTATCATGCATTCAAAGATAGCTATAACAAAGTGCCATTATTTCCTTAAATAAAATGATATTTAACAAAAATTACTCGTCAAGACTTCTAGAACAAATCCCAGTTGACGGAAACATGATAGGATTAATTCCTAGTTCAGCCACATGGTGGCACTCCCCTAGCTTTGGCCACATGGTTGCATTTCCTAGCCCCAGAGAGGCACCACTCCAGAGTGGTACCAGCCCAGTTTGGCTACAAAGTGGCTCCTGCCTAAGTCTAGCTATTGTCCAGCACCTGTCCAAGCATGGCCATAGTATTTTGGATACAGCAGCTGCTTACACAGGGCCCCGGTATGTAGCTGCATAACCTGGAGCCTCAAGCTACCAGGGAAATGAAGTTAGCCAGCACTGTGCCCTGGGTCTCCACCCCTGTATCATAGCTTCTAAACACAGTGTCCCTTATCACCCCAGACCCCATTCATGAAACAGTGCCTAACCCTAACCCTATAAAACAGTGCCATTACTTATTTAAATAAAAAGCTATTTCCCCCAAAATATATATTTTTAGAGACATATTAAATGACCCCTCTAAATAATCATCTACACTTCTAGAACATTTCCCAGTTGACAGAACCATGATAGGATCCTTAGTTTAGAGTATCATGCATATAAAGGATTTCTGTGCCTCTGTATAAAGGATTTCGGGTCTGTGCCTCTGTATAAAGGATTTCGGGTCTGTGCCTCTGTATAAAGGATTTCGGGTCTGTGCCTCTGTATAAAGGATTTCGGGTCTTTGCCTCTGTATAAAGGATTTCGGGTCTGTGCCTCTGTATGAAAGTTATAACGTAGGAAACTGATCTAGTTTTTATTTCAGATTTTATTTGCTGAATTTTAGGTGCTTTGAAATCACTATGGAGATCAATGGAATGTTCCTGCTGATTGCTCCCTTATTACAAATCACCATGGAGATTGACAGAATGTTCCTGCTGATTGATCCCTTATTACAAATCACCATGGAGATTGACGGAATGTTCCTGCTGATTGCTCCCTTATTACAAATCACCATGGAGATTGACGGAATGTTCCTGCTGATTGCTCCCTTATTACAAATCACCATGGAGATTGACGGAATGTTCCTGCTGATTGCTCCCTTATTACAAATCACCATGGAGATTGACGGAATGTTCCTGCTGATTGCTGCCCTGTACACATCACTCGGTGTACATCGCTTTGTTTGCTTGCTCTGCTCCCTGTGCCTGTGAGTTTGCTTTGTTTGCCTGCTCTGCTCCCCGTGTCTGTGAGTTTGCGTTGTTTGCCTGCTCTGCTCCCCATGCCAGTGAGTTTACTTTGTTTGCCTGCTCTGCTCCCCGTGCCTGTGAGTTTGCTTTGTTTGCCTGCTCTACTCCCCGTGCCTGTGAGTTTAGTTTGTTTGCCTGCTCTGCTCCCCGTGCCTGTGAGTTTGCCTGCTCTGCTCCCCGTGTCTGTGAGTTTTCTTTGTTTGCCTGCTCTGCTCCCCGTGTCTGTGCGTTTGCTTTGTTTGCTTGCTCTGCTCCCCGTGTCTGTGTGTTTGTTTTGTTTGCCTGCTCTGCACCCTGTGTCTGTAAGTTTGCTTTGTTTGCCTGCTCTGCTCCCCGTGTCTGTGAGTTTGCTTTGTTTGCCTACTCTGCTCCCCATGTCTGTGTGTTTGCTTAGTTTGCTTGCTCTGCTCCCCATGTCTGTGTGTTTTTTTTGTTTGCCTGTTCTGCACCCCGTATCTGTGAGTTTGCTTTGTTTGCCTGCTCTGCACCCCGTGTCTGTGAGTTTGCTTTGTTTGCCTGCTCTGCACCCCGTGTCTGTGAGTTTACTTTGTTTGCCTGCTCTGCACCCCGTGTCTGTGAGTTTGCTTTGTTTGTCTGCTCTGCTCCCTTTGTCTGTGAGTTTGCTTTGTTTGCTTGCTCTGCTCCCCGTGTCTGTGTGTTTGCTTTGTTTGCCTGCTCTGCTCCCCATGTCTGTGAGTTTGCTTTGTTTGCCTTCTCTGCTCCCTTTGTCTGTGAGTTTGCTTTGTTTGCTTGCTCTGCTCCCCGTGTCTGTGTGTTTGCTTTGTTTGCCTGCTCTGCTCCCCATGTCTGTGTGTGTTGCCTGCTCTGCTCCCTGTATCTGTGAGTATGCTTTGTTTGCCTGCTCTGCACCCCGTGTCTGTGTGTTTGCTTTGTTTGCCTGCTTTGCTCCCCATGTCTGTGTGTTTGCTTTGTTTGCCTGCTCTGCACCCCGTGTCTGTGAGTATGCTTTGTTTGCCTGCTCTGCACCCCGTGTCTGTGAGTTTGCTTTGTTTGCCTGCTCTGCACCCCGTGTCTGTGAGTATGCTTTGTTTGCCTGCTCTGCACCCCGTGTCTGTGAGTTTACTTTGTTTGCCTGCTCTGCACCCCGTGTCTGTGAGTTTGCTTTGTAAGCCTTTTTTCAGTACAGCTGTGGTCAGGCTGGGTTTGTATGTTCATATTGTGTGGTTAACACATTGCTAGGTGTGAAGTCTCAGTAAAGACACAATGCAGGGTTTGGGTTTCTAACATGTCCCTGGCTGTGGTGGGGGGAGTGTGGGCATCACTGGGCACCGTCTGCCCCCAGTAAGTAAAACACAGGGTTATAAGCTGCAGGAGTGACTGTGAGGATTGGATCTGACTGCACTTTGCACTATATGCATTACAGAGCTTGGCTGTGTGTATCAGGACTGGCCTGGGATTGTGAGTGTTAAATTCTCTTGTGCCAATACACAGGTGTGCAATCTGTTCTCTCTCTTGCAATATGTTTCTTGTTCACACTCTGGGCTTTATTCATGATAGAGGGAATTGAGAAGGGAATTTGAAACATAAGGCCAAAGTAGCCGAGTACAAAAAAGTCTATTCAGCTGAATGGGGGATTGGCTATTTTGGCCCTACATTTGAACTTCTCTTGTCAATTCCCTGCCGTTCTGTCTCATGTATGAAGCTCATTCTTTGTGAGTGTATTATGAGAATAATAATCAGTTAAAATCCATCCATTCCACACATTCACTCTTTTGATAGCTATAGGTGTGTGGCACAGTGTGCACACGAATGTGTGACATCAGATTTGCCAGCCAGGCGTCCTCCTCCAGCTGCAAATACCGCAGGCGTTAGGGGGTGACAGCTCTTTTATGTTATATTAAGCTTTTGGTTTAAGATCTTTCACACCTGGGCCTCCCCCTATCCTCCCCCCCCCCCCCCCCCCCACCCCACAGATGCACATAACTCCATTTACACAGTTTGTGAAGGTGTAATACCCTGCCCTTCCCTCAGGGGGCACCGCCAGGCAGTACATTCCATGCAAGCAGCAAGGCTAGGTAAAGCTTGGAGTTTAGAAGTTTCCTCTCGAGCTACTGTTGGTTACAGTAGATGAGTAAACCCCACCTCACTGTCTGCTATTGGTTGTGTTACCTGAGGAAGGATGTCCAAACAGAGAGAGGTCTGGATGCTGCAAGGACCACAGGGCTGTGTGAGGAGAACCCAGGACCAGTGCAACCATGAGAGGTATGTGATCATCCATCAGTATCTCTCTCTCCATCACTATATCTCTCCGTATATGCTGAGTATATGTAAGGTTTGTGGATACGATTGTGGAGTGTATATAGTAATTGTAAGGTGTGTGGATATGATTGTGGAGTGTATATAGTAATTGTAAGGTGTGTGGATACGATTGTGGAGTGTATATAGTAATTGTAAGGTGTGTGGATATGATTGTGGAGTGTATATAGTAATTGTAAGGTTTGTGGATACGATTGTGGAGTGTATATAGTAATTGTAAGGTGTGTGGATATGATTGTGGAGTGTATATAGTAATTGTAAGGTGTGTGGATATGATTGTGGAGTGTATATAGTAATTGTAAGGTTTGTGGATATGATTGTGGAGTGTATATAGTAATTGTAAGGTGTGTGGATATGATTGTGGAGTGTATATAGTAATTGTAAGGTGTGTGGATACGATTGTGGAGTGTATATAGTAATTGTAAGGTGTGTGGATATGATTGTGGAGTGTATATAGTAATTGTAAGGTGTGTGGATACGATTGTGGAGTGTATATAGTAATTGTAAGGTGTGTGGATACGATTGTGGAGTGTATATAGTAATTGTAAGGTGTGTGGATATGATTGTGGAGTGTATATAGTAATTGTAAGGTGTATGGATATGATTGTGGAGTGTATATAGTAATTGTAAGGTTTGTGGATATGATTGTGGAGTGTATCTAGTAATTGTAAGGTTTGTGGATACGATTGTGGAGTGTATATAGTAATTGTAAGGTGTGTGGATACGATTGTGGAGTGTATATAGTAATTGTAAGGTGTGTGGATACAATTGTGGAGTGTATATAGTAATTGTAAGGTTTGTGGATACGATTGTGGAGTGTATATAGTAATTGTAAGGTTTGTGGATATGATTATGGAGTGTATATAGTAATTGTAAGGTTTGTGGATACGATTGTGGAGTGTATATAGTAATTGTAAGGTTTGTGGATACGATTGTGGACTGTATATAGTAATTGTAAGGTTTGTGGATACGATTGTGGAGTGTATATAGTAATTGTAAGGTTTGTGGATATGATTGTGGAGTGTATATAGTAATTGTAAGGTGTGTGGATATGATTGTGGAGTGTATATAGTAATTGTAAGGTGTGTGAATACGATTGTGGAGTGTATATAGTAATTGTAAGGTGTGTGGATACGATTGTGGAGTGTATATAGTAATTGTAAGGTGCGTGGATACGATTGTGGAGTGTATATAGTAATTGTAAGTGTGTGGATATGATTGTGGAGTGTATATAGTAATTGTAAGGTTCACAGTCACTATATTTGGATTATTTATCATGCAAGTGTGTAAGTACGGTCACAATATTTGTATTGTTTATAATATAAGCGTGAAAACACACTCAGTATATTTGGATTGTTTATTATACAAGCGTGTAAGTACGGTCACTATATTTGGATTGTTTATTATATAAGCGTGAAAACACAGTCACTATATTTGGATTGTTTATTATACGAGTGTTTAAGTACGGTTACTATATTTGGATTGTTTATTATACATGCATGCAAGTACGGTCACTATAGTTGGATTGTTTATTATATGAGTGTGTAAACACACTCACTATATTTGGATTGTTTATTATACAAGCGTGTAAGTACAGTCACTATATTTGGATTGTTTATTATACAAGCGTGTAAGTACGTTCACTATAGTTGGATTGTTTATTATATAAGCGTGTAAGTACGGTCACTATATTTGGATTGTTTATTATACAAGCGTGTAAGTACGTTCACTATAGTTGGATTGTTTATTATATAAGCGTGTAAGTACGGTCACTATATTTGGATTGTTTACTATATAAGCGTGAAAACACACTCACTATATTTGGATTGTTTATTATACATGCATGTAAGTACGGTCACTATATTTGGATTGTTTATTATACAAGCGTGTAAGTACAGTCACTATATTTGGATTGTTTATTATACAAGCGTGTAAGTACGTTCACTATATTTGGATTGTTTATTATACATGCATGTAAGTACAGTCACTATAGTTGGATTGTTTATTATGTGAGTGTGTAAACATAGTTGGCAGGTTGATGATTTGAGTGTGTAAATTATTATTGTATTGTATTTGGATTATTTATGGTGATCGTGCAAATCAAGTTACTGTATTGGAATTCTTTATGATGAGGGTGTAAATCAAGTTACTGTATTGGAATTCTTTATGATGAGGGTGTAAATCAAGTTACTGTATTGGAATTCTTTATGGTGATTGTGTAAATCAAGTTAAAGTATTGGAATTCTTTATGATGAGGGTGTAAATCAAGTTACTGTATTGGAATTCTTTATGGTGATTGTGTAAATCAAGTTACTGTATTGGAATTCTTTATGATGTGGGTGTAAATCAAGTTACTGTATTGGAATTCTTTATGGTGATTGTGTAAATTAAGTTACTGTATTGGAATTCTTTATGGTGATTGTGTAAATCAAGTTACTGTATTGGAATTCTTTATGATGAGTGTGTAAATCAAGTTACTGTATTGGAATTCTTTATGATGAGTGTGTAAATCAAGTTACTGTATTGGAATTCTTTATGGTGATTGTTTAAATCAAGTTACTGTATTGGAATTCTTTATGATGAGGGTGTAAATCAAGTTACTGTATTGGAATTCTTTATGAGGAGGCTGTAAATCAAGTTACTGTATTGGAATTCTTTATGATGAGTGTGTAAATCAAGTTACTGTATTGGAATTCTTTATGGTGATTGTGTAAATCAAGTTACTGTATTGGAATTCTTTATGATGAGGGTGTAAATCAAGTTACTGTATTGGAATTCTTTATGATGAGGATGAAAATCAAGTTACTGTATTGGAATTCTTTATGATGAGGGTGTAAATCAAGTTACTGTATTGGAATTCTTTATGGTGATTGTGTAAATCAAGTTACTGTATTGGAATTCTTTATGATGTGGGTGTAAATCAAGTTACTGTATTGGAATTCTTTATGGTGAGGGTGTAAATCAAGTTACTGTATTGGAATTCTTTATGGTGATCGTGCAAATCAAGTTACTGTATTGGAATTCTTTATGGTGATTGTGTAAATCAAGTTACTGTATTGGAATTCTTTCTGGTGATTGTGTAAATCAAGTTACTGTATTGGAATTCTTTATGGTGATTGTGTAAATCAAGTTACTGTATTGGAATTCTTTCTGGTGATTGTGTAAATCAAGTTACTGTATTGGAATTCTTTCTGGTGATTGTGTAAATCAAGTTACTGTATTGGAATTCTTTCTGGTGATTGTGTAAATCAAGTTACTGTATTGGAATTCTTTATGGTGATTGTGTAAATCAAATTACTGTATTGGAATTCTGTGAGTGTGTAAATCAAGTTACTGTATTGGAATTCTTTATGATGAGGGTCACTATAGTTGGATTGTTTATTATATGAGTGTGTAAACACACTCACTATATTTGGCTTATTTATTATACGAGCGTGTAAACACAGTCACTATATTTGGATTGTTTATTATCCCCTTCGCGACACAGGACGGACTAGGTCCGTCCTGTGTGGCGAAGCGTTAGTGACACAGGACGGACCTAGTCCGTCCTGTGTCAAAACGAGCACTGAAAGCGGAGTTTTTCCGCTTTCAGTGCTCTGATGGTATTGTAACGATGCTTCCGTGTGGAAGCATCGTACAATACTAAAAAAAATGCCCGTCGGCATTTCGATCGCTCCGGAGAGCGATCGAAATGCCGGTTTTAAAGGCACAGTGCCTTTAAAACACGTGCATTAAAAAATGAGCATAGGAAGCGAATTTTTCGCTTCCTATGCTCAGAAAGTGTTCCTGATTGCCTCGCAAGTCGAGGCAATCAGGAACACAAAAAAAAAATGCACGATCTTGGTCACTGAGTGACCAAGATGGCGCTGCCCTTCTAAGGGCAAGAGCACAGGAGGCAGGAAGTACCTGCTTCCTGTGCTCTCTGGCTGTCACACGATTGCCTCTTCACAGAGGCAATCAGTGACTGCCAGGCACACTGACAGGCAGTGGGGATGTTCTGCTGAACATCCCCACTGACTGGTCAGATCAATATTAACCCTATATTGATCTGACCAGTTATGATCTGCCTCCCTCTCCTCACATTTTTTTAGTGAGGGAGAGAGACAGATCAAAGTTCTAAAAGTAAAAAAAAACAATAAACACACAACACACAAATATTAAAACAATAAAAAAAAACTTATTAAAGCAATTCCCTGCGTTTAACCCCTTCCCTGCCACTGATCTTGCACAAGCAGTGATCGTGCACATCAGCGCATTTATTTTTGCCGTTTGTGCATTTTTTAGGGGTTAATTTTTTTTGTACTGTAATTTATTACAGTACTAAAAAGGCTCTTCTAAGAGTTATTAACCCCTTCTTTGCCGTCGATCACTGCTTACGCAATGATATTGACGCCAAAGCAATTTTTATCTGTCTGCATATTTTTATTTTATTTTTTTTACACATACCCGCTAGGGGATTACATGTAAAGTAAAAATATTTGAGTTTTTTTTTTTTTAAGCTGCCTGAGCGCATAGCGATCAGTAACAGCGAATTAGTGGCAAAGGCGGTTTGGTGATTTCTCAATTAAGCTCACCATTCGCCCTGGTCAGATCAAAATTGGTCGGATCAATATTCACAAATATTGATCTGCCTCCCTCTCCTCACTTACATTTTTGTGACGGAAAGAGACAGATCAGTATTAGTGATATAAAATAACATTTTATAAAATTGTCAGGTTTTATGAAAGTCTTTCACTGTGTATTAACCCCTTCCCTGCCATTCATCACTGTGTAAGCAGTAATCTTGCACAGCAACAGTATGTTTTTCTGTCTGCACTGTTTTATGGATTAATTTCTTTGTACTGTAATGTATTACAGTACTAGATAGGCTCTTCTAAGAGCTATTAACCCCTTCTTTGCTCGAGATCACTGCTTACGCACTGATTCTGAGGCCGCGGACTCAGGGTTCGATTTTGACCCTATTCAGCTTTCTGATACATCATCTAGCGATGTATCGGTGGCTGCTGAGCCCTTGCCACAAGTAGTGATGGGGGTCTACCGATAAAAAAATATATGGTTTGGTGGGGGTAAATTACATTGGCTGGCTTCAAAGATATATCCCATAAAGGACACGTACGCAGGTTGACTACATGTCAAAATTCCAAGTTGGAATTTTGAGATGCGCATCTCACAAATGTTGCCTTCTAGCCAAAAACAAACCAACAAACCTATGCATGGGTGCTATCCCTGTACTCGGGAGATGTTGCTGAACACATATTGGGTTGTTGTTTGGCAGTGACATATACCAGAATCTGTGAATTCATGCCTGAAGTACAATGCATGTGGAAAAAAACCTCCCAAAAAAGTACTACCACAAACTTTTACAAAGGCTGGTGGTAGAATTAGTACCTATACAGTATTAAAATACCACCATTTGAAATACCTTAGGATGTCTATTTTCCAAAAATATATGGTTTGATGGGGTAAAATTCATTGGACGGCTTCAAAAATGTTCCAAATGGAACATGGGCGCAGGCTGACTACATGTCAAAATTCCAGGTTGGAATTGCGCACCCCCTAAATGTGGAATTTTAGACCCAATACAAACCAACAAACCTATGCATGGGGGGTATCCCTGTACTCAGGAGATGTTGCTGAACACATATTGAGGTGTTGGTTGGCAGTGGCAAATACCAGAATCTGAAAATTCCTGCCTGAACTACAATGTGTGTGGGGAAAAAATGACATCCCAACCCTTTGACATAGGTTGGTGGTAGAATTAGCACTTGGAAAGTGTTAAAATACCACAATTTTAAAAACCCTAGGATGTCTAGTTTTCCAAAATATATGGTTTTATGGGGTAAAATACTTTGACAGGCTTCAAAAGTGTCCCAAATAGAACATGGGCGCAGGCTGACTACATGTCAAAATTCCAAGTTGGAAATGCACCCCCCCTAAACATGGCCTTTTAGCCCCCAAATAATCTAACTAACCTACACATGGGTGGTATCCCTGTACTCAGGAGATGTTGCTGAACACATATTAATGTGTTTTGTGGCACTGACACATAATAGGATCTATGAATTCATGCCCGATGTACAATGAATGTGAAAAACAAATTACTATCCATAACATTGACATAGGCTGGTGGTAGAATTAGTGCATGGAAAGTGTTAAAATACTACCATTTGAAATACCCTAGGGTGTCTAGTTTTCAAAAATATATGGTTTTGTGGGATAGAATACACTTTTTGGCTTCAAAAATGTCCCAAATGGGACATCGGCGCAGGTTTTCTGCACGTCAGAATTCCTAGTTGGAAAACCAAAAAGCGCACCTCTCAAATGTGGCCTTTTAACCCCCAAATAACCTAACCAACCTATACATGGGTGGTATCCCTGTACTCAGGAGATGTTGCTAAACACATATTGAGGTGTTGTTTGGCACTGACATATAACAGGATCTGTGAATTCATGCCCAAAGTACTATGTATGTGAAAAAAAATTACTATCCATAACATTGACATAGGCTGGTAGTATAATTAGTGCATGGAAAGTGTTAAAATACTACCATTTGAAATACCCTAGGGTGTCTAGTTTTCAAAAATATATGGTTTTGTGGGATAGAATACACTTTTTGGCTTCAAAAATGTCCCAAATGGGACATGGGAGCAGGTTTTCTGCACGTCAGAATTCCAAGTTGGAAAACCAAAAAGTGCACCTCTCAAATGTGGCCTTTTAACCCCCAAATAACCTAACCAACCTATACATGGGGGGTATCCCTGTACTCAGGAGATGTTGCTGAACACATATTGAGGTGTTGTTTGGCACTGACATATAACAGGATCTGTGAATTCATGCACAAAGTACAATGTATGTGAAAAAAAATTACTACCCAAAACATTGACATAGGCTGGTAGTATAATTAGTGCATGGAAAGTGTTAAAATACTACCATTTGAAATACCCTAGGGTGTCTAGTTTAAAAATATATATGGTTTTGTGGGGTAGAATACACTTTCTGGCTTCAAAAATGTCCCAAATGGGACATGGGCACAAGTTTTCTGCATGTCAGAATTCCAAGTTGGAAAACCAAAATGAGCACCCCCTAAATGTGGCCTTTTAGCCCCAAAACAAACCAACAAACCTATGCATGGGTGGTATCCCTGTACTCAGGAGATGTTGCTGAACACATATTGAGGTGTTATTTGGAAATATCCCTTCACATTTTAAGGTAATGTTTACCTAAATTGCAATATATGTGAAAAATTAAAAAAAAAGATTTTTTGCTGCAAACTTTGGCATAGATTGGTGGTAAAATGGCTACATGAAATGTGTCAAAATACCCCAAGTTAAATGCCCTGAGTTGTCTAGTTTTCAAAAATATGTACATGTTGGGGGTCATTCATGGATTTAGTACAGAAATCAGTGTTACAATGTCACTATCGCTAATTTTGAAAGAAAGGATTTTAAAATAGCTTTGCACCACTTATAGTTCTGGCCCTGTAACATGAATAAAAAAGCACAAAAACATAAAAACATGGGCTATTTCTGAACTCAGGACATATATTAGAAACTTTTTAGCAGTGTTTTTTTGTTGTCTCTTGTACATGAGTATACGATTTTTCAAATAAAAGTCATAAAAAAAGTATTTTTTCAATTTTTTTGCCATATTTTATTATTTTTTTTACATCAAATTATATGCTATTATCAAAATAATGGTATCAAAAGAAAGCCCTTCTTATAACGATAAAAACGATATATAGTTTGTGCGGGTACACTAAATGAGACAGAAATAAATTACAGCAAAACACAAACTGCTCAGAAATGTTAAAACAGCCCATGTCACCAAGCGTCGGACAAGCCAAAAAAGTCATGTCACTAAGGGGTTAAACGAGTGTGTAAGTACGGTCACTATAGTTGGATTGTTTATTATATAAGCGTGTAAGTACGGTCACTATATTTGGATTGTTTACTATATAAGCGTGAAAACACACTCACTATATTTGGATTGTTTATTATACATGCATGTAAGTACGGTCACTATATTTGGATTGTTTATTATACAAGCGTGTAAGTACAGTCACTATATTTGGATTGTTTATTATACAAGCGTGTAAGTACGGTCACTATATTTGGATTGTTTATTATATAAGCGTGAAAACACACTCACTATATTTGGATTGTTTATTATACATGCATGTAAGTACGGTCACTATAGTTGGATTGTTTATTATATGAGTGTGTAAACATAGTTGGCAGGTTGATTATTTGAGTGTGTAAATTATTATTGTATTGTATTTGGATTATTTATGGTGATCGTGCAAATCAAGTTACTGTATTGGAATTCTTTATGATAAGAAAAAGAAGCATAGGCCTACCGTGGGTGCTGGATAGAAATCCAGTGTAAAATGTTCTTAGAGACAGGCTGGATATCTTAGCTGCAAAATGTACACTTCATAGAGATTTAATCAGCCTCACAGACCTAGAAAGAAAAAAGATCAAATAACACTAAATGCTTGAAAACAAACAAACAAACAGATTCCCCAGTGATGTACAACAGGACAGGGTAACAAAGAGGACTGGAAGCACATACTGATATATACTGATGTGCGTTATAATATGTAATATGTTACTGACCATATATGTCACGTGGTATAGGTATTACTTCATTTACGCCAGCTAAAAGATGGTGAACCTCACTAGACAGTAGACTACGCTATCCCGTATGGATTGTATTGTAACCTAACTTATTGTAGCATAGAGTGGCTTATACGATGCCCAGTAAACTAGTACAGATAAGTTCAATTATTACGCTGCTCTTAACCACAACAATTCTGATTTTGTGAAGTTAATTTTTTTTTAGAATATTATCGTTTTTTTTTTGTGTGATGATTAATAGATCCAAATTCTTGGAGATTTGTAAAAGCACAGACAAACGGTGTACAGAATTTAAAAAACAATTAACTAATCCTTTTTTTTTCTTTTAATGCTAGTCCTTTAACCAGATTTGGGTTTTTTTTCCCAACATTTTTTTTTAAATTATATATCACAGAATTAGAAGTTATATTTTAAAAGGTTTTCCAGTATGACATCTATTACTAAACAATAAAATCTCAGTGGATAATTGAACATGTAAATGATATATTAAATATAACATTAAATGTATAATTTAGCCAAACAAATTAAAATGATTTGTATATTTGGTAGCTGATTTTAAAAAGTATACCAAATGTGATAACTGGTAAATAAATCAGGCCGTGAGATTTTCTATTATTAATACCAAAAATATGTTTAAATTCAATTGAATACAATATATATATATATATATTTAACATAACAGTAGGTGTCATTACATAATAAGTGATTTGTATTACGAAGAGCAGGTCTATATTTAGATAATTTTACCGTTTTTGTAGGAGGCTTTTGAAGAACATGTTTTCAGTTTCTCTCGTGTGTCAATTAGAAATGTAAAATAATAACACTAAATCTTGCTACAAAGTATTAAGAACAAAACAAACGTCTAGACTTGAATCATTTTAAAAGTTACCATAATTATATCTTCAGGGTTTGTTTTTTTTAGTGCTTTCCAGCAAAAGTGATTGTTTGTTAATCAAATCATCTGGCCTTTATTCTCCTGCTCAGTAGCAGAATGTGAGAGCCAAACTCTACAATGGCATAGCCAAAAAAAGACTTTAAGCAGATGTTGATAGTCAGAGAAATGCGTTGGTCCGCTCATTTACTGTATCAAAAGAGATCATGGTCGTTTACAGTATGTAGTCAGAATTAAAGAGTCCCTAAACTTTAAATATCATTGATTTTTCTGTAACAGAAGGCAGTGGGGGGTTATGTATTATATTTTATCCGTCACTGTGCATTAAATGAATATGGGAATTTCCATATTGTACAGCCATATATAGTGTTTTACAGTTCTTCTAGGAAGAAGCCATGCTTTACAGTAGTAATGTCCTGGAGAAGACTCATGTCCCATCAGGTTCAGCCAGCCAAGGCTGGATGGATGGACTCACAGACTGCTGCATGGATGGAAGTCTCAGCAGCAGTGGTAGAAACGTATACAGTAAGGGTGTTACGTTAATTGCACGCTGAGGTTTCATAGTCCACTGTGTATGCTAGTGATGGGCTGTTGGCCCATGGTGTATATTATTAGATTGTCAGCTACTGGGGTTATATCAGGTGCTGTGGGTGCTCAGTATCCCAGGTGCTGTCATTGATGTGGAATGTGGGGAGATGCCAACCCCAGATACCAGCAAACAGTTACTGTGCAGCAGCTGCTCAGGGAGACCCAAAGTGTGACACAAGGTGTGCGAGCCAACAGACCCGGGCTAAAAATAAACCTGTGTTACTGGGAGGGTGGATCATTGGGGGTTAATTACACAACTCAATTCAAAGTGAAGCAATCAGCAGGAACATTCCACTGGTTTCCATGGTGATTTCTAATACGTGGAGCAATCAGCAGGAACATTCCATTGGTATCCATGGTGATTTATAAACATGGAGCCAATCGGCAGGAACATTCCATTGGTTTCCATGGTGATGTATAAACATGGAGCCAATCGGCAGGAACATTCTATCGGTTTCCATGGTGATGTATAAACATGGAGCGAATAAGCAGGAACATTCTATCGGTTTCCATGGTGATTTTTATACATTGGAGCCAATCAGCAGGAACATTCCATTGGATTCCATGGTGATTTCTAAAAGTGGAGCAATCAGCAGGAACATTCGATTCGTTTCCATGGTGACTGCTTCCCTTTAAGAAATTTGTCCCAGATTTGGGATTTATAAATAAATCATTGACCTTTCCCCGTTTGCTGCCTATGTGAGGTTCCTTGACGTCACAGGGGCCCCCATGCTCTGCACCAATAGTGGTTCTACCTCTGCATGTGTGTACCTGTGGCACAGTTGTTGCACTAGTGTGTATTTCTGGGGTGTCCCTCTAGCATATTCAGGCTCTGTAGCCTGAGTAGAGGTGCACTCAGGTAGCTGGGATCTGTCTGACCTTTCGTGGGGTTTGTGTTCCCGTCAGGATCTAGCATATGAAAGGGAGAGTTACCGTCAGTGGCGGCTGTGAGCAGTCCCTGAGTAATATCTGACTGCAGGTTATGGGATCTGACTCAGATTGCAATCTCTTCTGTTTTTGGTGTTCAGTCGCCCACAGAAAAAACCTAGACACTTACACAACCGGCATTGGGGGAGGCTTGTGAAATATCCTGCCCAGGAACAAAACCGGGGATAGTGAGATAGACAGAGATAGTGAGCTTTACACCGGATACCCCCCATCCTAACGCATTACCTTATTATAAAAGCCGCGGTCAATAAGATCAGGCCACACAAACAAACATACTTTAATACTGCTCGAACAATGCAAGAATATAATAAAAATGCTAAAAAAATGATCTATACATTGTGTTATCAGAATTGCAGCAAATGCATAAAATAAAATAAATGTATGTTATTAATGCATCCGTGGATTCTCCTGCTTATGACATCATCTGTGCAAATTTGGGACTGTTGGCAGCTGTGGTGTTTGTGGAACTTTCTGTTGCTGTATGTGTGTAATTTGGTGTATGCATACAAACTGTCATATTAATCTTTATAAAGCAGAATTTAATATGTTGTTTATTTAACTGGCCACAAACCTTTTCTACATCCATGACGTTTTTCTACGTCATGTGTCCCGAAGGGGTTAATCTACGCAGGAGTCACAGACTCTCGTACGATTCGTACACGGCACAGCTGAAAAATGAACTTTAGCAGGCTGGAGAAATAAGAGTTACAAACAGCCACACGAAAGAGGCCAATTCCAAGAACCCAGCACTCGCAACTACCAAATTGTATGCAAATACAGTCACATGAAACAGAAAGTCACCTGCTTACCGCAAGACACTGCTCACACTACTACCACATATATATGCAACATGAAATATTCCAGTAATCAGTGTTATCTAATGTGCTGGCAACCTGTCTGGCTGCACAAGAGTTAAACCACCGGTCTGGCTGCACAAGAGTTAAACCACCGGTCTGGCTGCACAAGAGTTAAACCACCGGTCTGGCTGTACAAGAGTTAAACCACCGGTCTGGCTGTACAAGAGTTAAACCACCGGTCTGGCTGTACAAGAGTTAAACCATTGCAAGGACTAAGGTTTTTTTAAGGCAGATGAATTGAACCCACTGCTCCGATGGGTATTTAAGTCTCCTAATCCAGAATCAAAATTATTTTAGAACAACCTCTCCCTCCCATCCCACTTGCGGACATAAATTTACACTTTCCTCTACAAAAAGAAAGAATTGAAATCATTAACGGACCACTGTAGCAAAGAAAAATAAATAACTTGTGCTTAATTAAAATATTGTGAGACGTTTAGATTTTTTATATATATATTCCTTAATGAAAGAGTACAAATAAAGCACTTACATCTTATTGAATTCTCTCGGCTCTCTATCTCTCTATCAGGGGGGAAGACATGTTTAGAATCTTGGGACCAAGATTCTAAACAACATGTCAGCCCCCTGATAAAGCGATACAGAGTAAAGCATGCTCCTTGCGGTGCTCCGTTTGTGTTCTTTCGTTAAAGCATTAATATTTAAAAAGTCTACACTTGATGCGATCTTTCAATTAAACAGAAATTTATTTTTTGAACTCTGGTCTGGAGTGGTGACACAGCTACCACGGCTTCCTTCCAGTGTTCTCTCCGAATAGCTTGAAACTTTCATATATTAGCACCTGCCACCAAAATACTTACTCACCCACCACACAGGGGGCTCATACGATTTCCGAGGATCAAACAAACACGTATAAAACAGTTTGGTTTTTATGTAGCCACAAAAGAAAATGTGTTTGATATATGTCTTGCTTTTACTTTTTACAATCCAAAAAAAGATGGCTAGGAATGGTATGCACTAATATATTTGGAAAAAGCTAAATAAAAAGATGGTTATATTGAAGGATGTATAAACTCTAACAAAAATTTATAATAATAGTCCGTACGTTGGCTCCTGTGATACACCAGGTCTAAAAGTAATAATTATAAATAGGATGCTGCAAGGTGAGTATGTATTCAGAGTTCAGGACAACTGTTTGGATAAGAGATTATCACGTGTAGGTGTTTCATGAAAGATATAAATAAAGAACTTTTAATGAGCCCTTTTTGCTTGTAAAGCTTTGTCGTCTCTGCTCTATCTGCCCCTGGCGAACTGGGACCCCGGTGAGCTGAGCTGGGGAGACAGAGTGTCAGCGCTACAGCTCATGGGTGGACGACAGTGCCATCGCCCATGCGTCAGATCAGGACCCCAATATTGCAATCCTGAATCCAAAAAGAGTTTGTTTTGGACGGCAGGACAGTGCTCCTCGGAATTGGCACAGTTCAGCGCAAAGCTGGGTTCAGGAGATATGATCCTTTCTGGTCCTGGATGGTTTGAAAAGCAGCCAGTCATTTTAAGAGTTTCTATTGGCTGCTGGGTCACAGTGATGTCAGAACAGCCAATAAGAATCGTAACAGCATTCTGCACCAAAAAGAAAAGAGATTCTCCGAGCTCCAGAAAAGAGCTCTGTATTTTCTCTCTTAGCGGTAGAACAAACAGCATTTCCGGTTCTATAAGAAAAAATCCCTTTTATAGTCTGACCTATAAACTGTTAATTATACGGGGGAGATGGGGCTTCTGGTAGATTTGCATATTCTGTTTCTTCCCCTCAACACCTTAAACTTTCCTCTTTGCCCTGTCTGTTATTTCCACTCCCCAAACTGCTTGTTCAGCAGCAGGGGCTGTGTGCGCCGCATTATATGTCACCCGTGGGAGGTCTGTGTGTTTGGTGGGTTACACTTTGGCGTCACTGGAAATCTCTGTATAATATTGCAGTGTGAGACTCACCCCCCCCCCCTCTACCTCTTCACTTCCTCCAGCCCAGATCGAAGTGATCCCCTGCAAGATCTGCGGAGATAAATCTTCTGGAATCCACTATGGTGTGATTACTTGTGAAGGATGCAAGGTGAGAGGACACAAAATCAGGGATCAAAGGAGGAGGGATTACATGGAATGGCAGCCCGGCAGAGGTGGGGAGGACTTAGCTTCGGCTGATACCTGTAGTTAGGGGCTTTACTTATGGAAGAGGGAATTGCGGGCAACTGAGAAGAGGACTTCAAACTTAAGGCCAAAGTAGCAGAGTTGGAAAAAATATTCTTCAATTAAGCTGAATGGTAGACTATTTCCAACTTGGCTACTTTGGCCTTAAGTTTGAAATTGCCTTCTCAATTCCCTGCAATTGTCTCTGATGAATAAAACCCAAGGTAATGTGGTGGATCCAGCCAGGCGATTCTGGATCAAGGATATGCTGGTTTGGTTCTCTCTAGGTCTGGTGGGAAGGTGCAATTAATGGGCCATTAGTGGATTTGTTTTTGTATTTCCCACGCAGGGATTTTTCCGCCGCAGCCAGCAGGGAAGGCCCATGTATTCCTGCACTCAGCAGCAGAGCTGTCAGATTGACCGGGCCAGTCGCAACCGCTGCCAGCACTGCCGGCTGCAGAAATGCCTGTCCCTAGGAATGTCACGGAACGGTGAGCCACGTATCCATCTAACCATGCATATCACTGCTCCCCTCCTAATACACAGACACCGGGGGGGGGGACACCTCTCACCTCCTCCTAATACACAGACACTGGGGGGGGGGACACACCTCTCACCTCCTCCTAATACACAGACACCGGGGGGACACCTCTCACCTCCTCCTAATACACAGACACCGGGGGGACACCTCTCACCTCCTCCTAATACACAGACACCTCTCACCTCCTCCTAATACACAGACACCGGGGGGGACACCTCTCACCTCCTCCTAATACACAGACACCGGGGGGACACCTCTCACCTCCTCCTAATACACAGACACCTCACACCTTCCTTCTAATACACAGACACCTCTCACCTCTCACCTCCTCCTAATACACAGACACCGGGGGGGACACCTCTCACCTCCTCCTAATACACAGACACCGGGGGGACACCTCTCACCCCCTCCTAATACACAGACACCTCACACCTTCCTACTAATACACAGACACCTCTCACCTCCTCCTAATACACAGACACCTCACACCTTCCTACTAATACACAGACACCTCTCACCTCCTCCTAATACACAGACACCTCACACCTTCCTTCTAATACACAGACATCTCTCACCTCCTCCTAATACACAGACACCTCTCACCTCCTTCTTGTTAAGTGCAGATAACGGCAGATTAGGAGCGGTGGACAATTGTAATCCAATAAAGTTACTGAAAAGAGGGGCAATTGTGCAACTTTTTACAGATAGTCTGCGACAGACTTGTTACACAATAATTACAGCAGTTATATTTTGGTGTAATACGGAGCAAATACACTACATTTCTGATGGAAGCTGGTATAACCTTTAGATACCAGTCCCAATGTCCAGTGATAACGCCTACGTGCAGGTCTGTCTATCCAAAGCCCGTCACCTCACTGTCCCGTCTGTTCTCAGCTGTGAAGTTTGGCCGTATGTCCAAGAAACAGCGTGACATCTTACAAGCCGAGGTCCAGAAGCATCGTCTGAGAGAAGCCTCAGCCGCCCCCCGCAGCTCACACCATGATGATACAGAGACGCCAGTTACCTCCCCGAGGCTAATCCAGAGCTTCCCCACCACATCATGGAGCAGCCAGGCCAGGTCTTCCTGCTCAGTGTACCCCTCCCTAGCACCCAGAGATCCCTTCCATCAGCAGCCTCACACCCCAGAGAAGCCAACAGCAGAGGCCACACATAGGAAGCCCTGCTTCAGAGACCAACAGCTCCACCCCGAGCAAGTGACACCCGGCGCTTTCCACAGATTGCACTTCGTCCAAAACCCACAGGCCTACTGCAGGCTAAACATCACCAGCTCGGTGCCCCCAGAATGCATGATGTCCATCACAGAGCAGGGTAAGCACATTCATCTGGTTTCAGCTCTCTCCTCTTATTCCCTCACTCACTCATACCCCAGGTCTCCCCTCTCATTCCCTCACTCATCCTCATACCCCAGCACTCCCCTCTCATTCCTTCACTCATCCCCATACCTAACTCTATCCTCTCATTCCCTCACTCATCCTCATACCCCATCTCTCCCCTCTCATTCACTCACTCATCCCCATACCTAGCTCTCTCCTCTCATTCCTTCACTCATCCCCATACCCCAGCTCTCCCCTCTCATTCCTTCACTCATCCCCATACCCTGCCCCTCCATGCTCTGCAGGTTACTAATTCTCATCTCTCTGGCCCCCAGACCTGTTGATGCAGAATGTGGTTTTGGCCCACCAGGAAACCTGCCAGTTCCTCCAGGAGAATTTGCAAGTTCTGAGGTGGGAGAGCTTCTCCCCGGAGGAGGTGCACGGCTTCCAGCAGAAGGTATTTTGTGTGTCAGGAAGGAGGTTGAGTAATTGGGGTAAGATTAGACAGTGTGTGTAAAAGGAGAGGTGTTTGTTTTTTGCAGCCCATGGAGCAGATGTGGGAGCGCTGTGTCTGTCATATCACCAACGCCATCCAGTACATCGTGGAATTTGCCAAACGTCTCAGCGGTTTCATGGAGCTGAATCCAAATGACCAGATTGTTCTCCTGAAAGCTGGTAACTATATGTCTGTCTCCTTCATCAGAAAGCAAGGTCTCTGCTTTATGGCCATAGAGCTCCCCAAACCCCACAGGTCTCTTCTTCCTGTGCACAGAGCTCCCAAAACCCCAAAGGTCTCTTCTTCCTGTGCACAGAGCTCCCCAACCTCCACAGGTCTCTTTTTCATGTGCACAGAGCTCCTCAAACCCCACAGGTCTCTTCTTCCGGTGTACAGAGCTCCCCAAACCCCACAGGTCTCTTCTTCGTGTGTACAGAGCTCCCCAAACCCAGCAGGTCTCTTTTTCATGTGCACAGAGCTCCCCAAACCTCACAGATCTCTTCTTTGTGTGTACAGAGCTTCCTAAGCCCCAAATGAATCTTCGTCATGTGCATCACAGGTGAATTTGCTTGGGGGGATGACCTCTTTTGTTGATCTCTATAGGAGCCATGGAGCTGCTCCTGATCAGAATGAGCCGTGCCTTTAACTGCTACAACAGCACCATCTTTTTTGAGGGAAAGTATGCCCAGCTGGAGATCTTCCAGTCACTTGGTGAGTCATGCACCATCGTGTTATCTACATGACTTTCATGATGCAACACTCGCTTACTATTCTGTCTCCTGCAGGCTGCAGCGATCTGATCGGCTCCATGTTTGATCTGTGCCATTCCCTGTGCGCCCTCAATCTCTCAGACCAGGAAATGGCGTTATTAAGTGCAATGATACTCCTTGATCCAAGTAAGGAGAAGGAAGCGGCTGCCAGGGTCTTGAGAGGGTATACAATATAGCGTAATGAGAGGGTATACAATATGGCATCATCATAGGGTATACAATATGGCATCAAGACAGGGTATACAATACGGCGTCACGATAGGGTATATAATATGGCATCCTTATAGGGTATACAACATGGCGTCATGATGGGGTATACAATATGGAATCACGATAGGGTATACAATATGGTGTCATGATAAGGTATATAATATGGCGTCATGATAGGCTATATAATATGGCGTCATGATAGGGTATATAATATGGCGTCCTGATAGGGTATATAGTATGGCGTCCGGATAGGGTATACAATATGGCGTCCTGATAGGGTATACAATATGGCATCTTGAGAGGTGGGTGGGCCAGGCCTGTCAGTCTCGTTATGAATTAAAGAGATCCGAATCCCCAGTCTTGAATGTAGTGGTGCCGAGGTCCTGGGGCGCCACCCAAGCCAGCAGTGTAGAAGAATCAAAATAAGGATCCAGAACTCGACAAATATCAAGTGAAGTGATTTATTCAAACACAGGCGACGTTTCAACCCTGGCGGGTTTTTTTCATGCCTGGTTATGAGTTATGGCTGCACTATGAGTCTCACACATCGTCTCTCTGCCCGTAGGCCGTTCCTGGCTGCAGGACAAGCAGCGGGTGGAGATTCTCCGTAAGAAGCTGGAGCTATCCTTAAGATATCTGCTCCAGACCACTCATCGGGAGTTCATCCTCTCCAAGGTGAGACCTTCACTCTTACCAAAGCACAAACTGCTCTTATCAATGGCCCAAAGCATGTCCACAACCATAACCACCAACATGGCATCTAAACACACTCATATAGACTGTGCCACTGACACATAAGATCCATTCAGTTCATCTAATCTGCACTATTTCTAAATCCTTTCACTAGTCCCTGGCCTTATCTTATATCTAGGATAGCCTTATACCTATCCCATGCATGCTTAAACTCCTTCACTGTATTAACCTCTACCACTTCTACTGGAAGACTATTCCATGCATCCACTACCCTCTCAGTAAAGTAATACTTTCATTAGTCCCTGGCCTTATCTTATATCTAGGATAGCCTTATACCTATCCCACGCATGCTTAAACTCCTTCACTGTATTAACCTCTACCACTTCTACTGGAAGACTATTCCATGCATCCACTACCCTCTCAGTAATGTAATACTTTCATTAGTCCCTGGCCTTATCTTATATCTAGGATAGCCTTATACCTATCCCATGCATGCTTAAACTCCTTCACTGTATTAACCTCTACCACTTCTACTGGAAGACTATTCCATACATCCACTACCCTCTCAGTATAGTAATACTTTCATTAGTCCCTGGCCTTATCTTATATCTAGGATAGCCTTATACCTATCCCACGCATGCTTAAACTCCTTCACTGTATTAACCTCTACCACTTCTACTGGAAGGCTATTCCATACATCCACTACCCTCTCAGTAATGTAATACTTTCATTAGTCCCTGACCTTATCTTATATCTGGGATAGCCTTATACCTATCCCATGCATGCTTAAACTCCTTCACTGTATTAACCTCTACCACTTCTGCTGGAAGGCTCTTCCATACATCCACTACCATCCTTTCCTGGTAAGTTTCATTGTGCAATCCATGAACCAGTTTAGCAGAACTCTCTCCAAAGTATCGGTAAGACAGGTGTAGAACCCTGTGCTGAATGCACCTCTGAGATCAGACACACTCCACTGAAGACGTTTATGGCTATACATCCAGATGAAGTCATCATTGCTTCCAGTAGCTTTGCAATCTTTCCTCACAGTTCTAATGGATTTCTTTCCAGCTGCCACAGAAAGGAAGACTGCTGAGTATCTGCCAGCTACACATGCAGAAACTGAACATCTTCCAGCAGATGTACCCAGGAATGGCGTGCGAGAGATTCCCTCCCCTCTACAAGGAGCTGTTTCTCTCCGACGCAGAGCTCTCTTGAGAGAGAGAGAGAGGCACTTCCAAAGGTCAAGCTCTGCTGTCAGTGTCCGGCACTTACCATTGTCCTTCTGGAGTCCTCCAAGAAACCAACCCTGACTGCCTCTTCAGGCACGGCCCTGTATCCTGCCCCAATGAAACTGGTCACAGTCTGTATAGTTGAACAGGACTGGTCCTCCATAGTGCTACCATACTGGCCTTTAACGAGGGTGACATGTTCCTAGGAAATCCAATGCACAAGATATGCAGATCAGATCCAGACAATCATTCACATCATTATGGCTCTGGATGATGAGGTTTGCAGTCCAGAAACAGCTCTACAGCCACAATAGGGAGAGAAACAGCAAAACAAGTGCCTTTTACCCACTTTCCTGCCTAAAAAAGCCTGCATAGCAGAGCACAAGAGACCCTAGGATGGCAGGGAAAGTGTTACCAAAGAAAAGTTCCCTTTCCAAAATGCTGGCATTAGAATTATTATAACAGCGCTGTATGATGCTATGTGCACAGGAGCTTGCAATTTAATGTTTGTATCTGGTTACCCAAATTCCTGGGTAAAAGGAGGTTTAACAAATGTACAATTTGCCATTTAAACTGTTGAGCTTGTTCTCTGGTAATAAAGTTATTTTGAGGAATGACCCGTGTCTGTCCTCATGTCACAGGCTCTAGTTTAAGGGAATATTTCATGTGCCCCTTCCCTTCGCAATCCTTCTGCCTGCTATATAAATGTTTAATGTGTCCACCTGCCATCTTTATTGGAGGGCGGGGGGCGTGTTAGGAAAACACTCTGCTGGCTGTGACTATCTCAAGGATCTAATGAGGAGTCTAAAAAGGAAAAGGCATTTACTACGGTTGAAAATGGCAGATGGGAAATAGGAGCCGCCAACCGTACAAGGTAAGCCAAGCTCCGGGTAAATCGATTGCCAGCTCTTTGGAGCAGGCAGCGCCATACATTATTTGCAAATCCTGACCTTCTTAGGGATTTAGTCATGAAAGAGAGAACCGAGACACTGAGAAGGGCATGTCAAACTTAAGGCCAAAGTAGTCGAGTTGGAAAAAAGTTCCCGTTTAGCTATACTTCAAGCTCTGCTATTTTGGCCTAATTAAGTTTGCAATTCCCTTGTCAACTCCCTCTTCCATGAATAAAGCTGCTTTGTTTGTCACCTAGAAATATCTCCTGCTAAGCTGTCAGACTTCCCTTTACAAGCCACAGGTGTTACATCTAAATGAGGTATTCTCTCCAAGACGCATGGCGCCGTCCACCAGCCGAGGTGTTCTGTGAGATCACAGCGCTAATCTACATTGTGTAATAAGTGCTAGGATCAAACGGGGTGTGAGGGAGACGGGCAGGACATCTTATATTCCACTGAATCTCGGCGTGGCCCCTATGCACTTCTCCTACTTTCAGCACATTAAATATTTAGGGGTTATAGGTGTAGCATGACTGTCTCAGCATGCAGCCTGCTCTGCAGATGTCTGTTACGTGGATTCCCTGGCACCAGACACTGTCCTGGAAGGGTATAAAGCCCACCCTACTAGCAGAGACAGACAGCCGTCCAGAACCCACAGCTACAGGTAAGACAGGGGGGCCGAGGGTATTAATATAAAACACAGGGCTTAATTCATGAAAGAGGGAACTGCAGGGAACTGAGAAGGGAATTTCAAGTTTAAGACCAAAGTTGCAGAGATAGAAATAATTCCCTGATTCAATTGTTTAATTGGATAATTTTTCCAGCGCAGATAGTTTGGCCTCAAGTTTGCAATTCACTTGTCAATTCCATTGTTCATGAATAAATCCATTAGCAATGGTTTCCTTCTCTGGCTGCCCAGCATCTCGTCATGGCAGAGCATCTTTAATAAGGGATGTGTCACGTCGGCCGTAACTGCATCGCAAGCTCAGCACTGTGTCACCGTGACAGCGCTCTGCAAGATTAAAGGCTGTCTGGAGCAGGGATTTCAGGAGAGGCAGCAGGGATTTCAGGAGAGGCAGCAGGGATTTCAGGAGAGGCAGCAGGGATTTTAGGAGAGGCAGCAGGGATTTTAGGAGAGGCAGCAGGGATTTTAGGAGAGGCAGCAGGGATTTTAGGAGGTGACAGCAGGGATTTCAGGAGCGGCAGTAGGGATCTTAGGAGGCGGCAGCAGGGATTTTAGGAGGTGGCAGCAGGGATTTTAGGAGGCGGCAGCAGGGATTTCAGGAGCGGCAGTAGGGATCTTAGGAGGCGGCAGCAGGGATTTTAGGAGGTGGCAGCAGGGATTTTAGGAGGCGGCAGCAGGGATCTTAGGAGGCGGCAGCAGGGATCTTAGGAGGCGGCAGCAGGGATCTTAGGAGGCGGCAGCAGGGATCTTAGGAGGCGGCAGCAGGGATCTTAGGAGGCGGCAGCAGGGATCTTAGGAGGCGGCAGCAGGGATCTTAGGAGGTGGCAGCAGGGATCTTAGGAGGTGGCAGCAGGGATCTTAGGAGGCGGCAGCAGGGATCTTAGGAGGCGGCAGCAGGGATCTTAGGAGGCGGCAGCAGCAATTTTAGGAGGCGGCAGCAGGGATCTTAGGAGGCGGCAGCAGGGATTTCAGGAGAGGCAGTAGGGATTTTAGGAGGTGGCAGCAGGGATTTTAGGAGGCGGCAGCAGGGATCTTAGGAGGTGGCAGCAGGGATTTTAGGAGGCGGCAGCAGGGATCTTAGGAGGTGGCAGCAGGGATTTTAGGAGGCGGCAGCAGGGATTTTAGGAGGCAGCAGGGATTTTAGGAGAGGCAGCAGGGATTTTAGTTTGTCTATGGAAATGTATCTCCATCTCCCACCTCTCTTGTGGACACTCACAGTCTGCTGTCTATATGGCTGAGAAGAAGGTTAAGAAAACCTGCAGGAAGGATGTAAAATCCCTCATTCATAGACAGTCTCAAGTTGTGCAACTATCAGCAAACAGACCTTCAGATTGGTCCCCTCTGTTAATCCCATGAAGATAAGAGGGTCTCTATCTGTGTAATAGCAGAGAGACAGTCGCCAACCAGACTGGAGTCCCAGGGAGCATGGCTGCTGCTGCTCGGAGGATGAACTGGCATATCGAACGTACCTCCAGTTAATCCTCATCCTAGGGGCACTAAGCATTTCACTTGTGTTTCTTTACTTGGAATGTGTTTTGTCCTCGGTAGCAGTTCTCCATTACTAATTATTACAAATGACACAGTATTGGTTCTATTGATGGTAGAAAGAGACTGGCTGAATAAAGATTATAAGGTGATAGAGATTACAATGACACATTATCGTCTCACACCCTATAGGTTTAGCAGACAATGGCGCTGTGGGCGGGGCTGGGTGTATACCTGAATGATGGGATTTGCCAGGAGAGGAGTGCTGCTCTTGGATTAGAAAGTGAAATGAACAGAAAATAATTAGAAATTCTGGATGCAGATTATAAGTAATAGACATGTAGAAGCTGATTTGGTCAAATGATACTTTTTTGAGGGAATTTTTGGGACCCGTCGGTGTTGTGAGAGGATTAATCAGACCCTAGATCTGTGTCTCAGTCTCTTTGGGTGTATTTGGGGGGGAATCTCCACGCCCCTATAAAGCATTGTTCCTCAGCGCACTGACCCGCTGTGGTAATACACACAGCTCAAATTCCTGTAACAGTACACCACACCTCGTCCCGACTCACCGCATCCTTTCCAGGGAGGAATATGCTTTCTAGGCTGAATGTTACGGATCTCCCCATATCAAAATGGCTTCTGTGGCTGCTTACAAACTGAGGCAATCTTCTGAAAGGGGAGCAATCAACCTGGAACCCAGCAACATGTTTGTGCAGATTGCTTTGCGTTTCTAAAATCCCCATGGAAACCTACAGAACATAATGTTCCTGCTGATTGCTCCTCCTTTAGAAAGCATGGAGGATGCCGATGGAAGGTTCCTGCTGATTGCTCCTCCTTTAGAAAGCATGGAGAATGCCGATGGAAGGTTCCTGCTGATTGCTCCTCCTTTAGAAAGCATGGAGAATGCCGATGGAAGATTCCTGCTGATTGCTCCTCCTTTAGAAAGCATGGAGGATGCCAATGGAAGGTTCCTGCTGATTGCTCCTCATTTAGAAAGCATGGAGAATGCCGATTGAAGATTCCTGCTGATTGCTCCTCCTTTAGAAAGCATGGAGGATGCTGATGGAAGGTTCCTGCTGATTGCTCCTCCTTCAGAAACCATGGAGAATACCAATGGAAGGTTCCCGCTGATTGCTCCTCCTTTAGAAAGCATGGAGGATGCCGATGGAAGGTTCCTGCTGATTGCTCCTCCTTCAGAAACCATGGAGAATACCAATGGAAGGTTCCCGCTGATTGCTCCTCCTTTAGAAAGCATGGAGGATGCCGAGGGAAGGTTCCTGCTGATTGCTCCTCATTTAGAAAGCATGGAGAATGCCAATGGAAGGTTCCTGCTGATTGCTCCTCCTTTAGAAAGCATGGAGGATGCCAATGGAAGGTTCCTGCTGATTGCTCCTCCTTTAGAAAGCATGGAGGATGCCAATGGAAGGTTCCTGCTGATTGCTCCTTCTTTAGAAAGCATGGAGGATGCCAATGGAAGGTTCCTGCTGATTGCTCCTCCTTTAGAAACCATGGAGAATGCCAATGGAAGGTTCCTGCTGATTGCTCCTCATTAAGATGGCATGGAGAATGCCAATGGAAGGTTCCCGCTGACTGCTCCTCCTTTAGAAAGCATGGAGGATGCCAATGGAAGGTTCCTGCTGATTGCTCCTCCTTTAGAAAGCATGGAGGATGCCAATGGAAGGTTCCTGCTGATTGCTCCTCCTTTAGAAACCATGGAGGATGCCAATGGAAGGTTCCTGCTGATTGCTCCTCCTTTAGAAACCATGGAGAATGCCAATGGAAGGTTCCTGCGGATTGCTCCTCATTAAGATGGCATGGAGAATGCCAATGGAAGGTTCCCGCTGACTGCTCCTCATTTAGATAGCATGGAGGATGCTGATGGAAGGTTCCTGCTGATTGCTTCTCCTTTAGAAACCATAAAGAATGCCAATGGAAGGTTCCTGCTGATTGTTCCACTTTTAGAACGTTGCGTCATTATGGGCCATAATAAAGCAGACCGTGTGCACTGTAGCTGTTTGCAAATTGTCTTGTGTGACTGTTAAACAGCTCTGTGATGTTGCATATTGCCGCCTGGTCTCGTGGTTTCTTATAAGTTATTAATAGAGCGTGCTAAGTCGTGAAGGACGCACACACACACGCACACACACAGACCTGTGGGATTCCTGACACTCTGGTTGGCTGAACTTTGCTCGAAGTTCAGGCCAGTGATCCAGTAACCCTATCTTCCCATCCATACATCCCAGGGGGACATGGGCGAAATTGCAGGACAGCCAACCCCTGCCGGACTCCAGCCAACAAAATACTAGATGAAATATTCATCAGCGCTCCACCCCACCACCAGGAAGACTTTCTCCAGTGAGGCAGATCAGCTGTCACCCCGGAGCTCCCAGGGTTTAACCCTTCCCGGGACAAAGGAGGGAAACGCATAGAAATGCCCACTTTGGGCTGCGAGCTGGTGGGATTCATGACAAGACGGTGGGAGAAGTGTAAGGAAATACGCATTTTAGGGAAACAATTTGGGCTATAGCCATGAAAGGGGCTGTATCACCTAAACACTGCTTATACTGTGACTGTATCACCTAAACACGGCTTATACTGTGACTGTATCACCCAAACACTGCTTATACTGTGACTGTATCACCTAAACACTGCTTATACTGTGACTGTATCACCCAAACACTGCTTATACTGTGACTGTATCACCCAAACACTGCTTATACTGTGACTGTATCACCCAAACACTGCTTATACTGTAACTGTATCACCCAAACACTGCTTATACTGTGACTGTATCACCCAAACACTGCTTATACTGTGACTGTATCACCCAAACACTGCTTATACTGTGACTGTATCACCTAAACACTGCTTATACTGTGACTGTATCACCCAAACACTGCTTATACTGTGACTGTATCACCCAAACACTGCTTATACTGTGACTGTATCACCCAAACACTGCTTATACTGTGACTGTATCACCCAAACACTGCTTATACTGTGACTGTATCACCCAAACACTGCTTATACTGTGACTGTATCACCCAAACACTGCTTATACTGTGACTGTATCACCTAAACACTGCTTATACTGTGACTGTATCACCCAAACACTGCTTATACTGTGACTGTATCACCCAAACACTGCTTATACTGTGACTGTATCACCTAAACACTGCTTATACTGTGACTGTATCACCCAAACACTGCTTATACTGTGACTGTATCACCCAAACACTGCTTATACTGTGACTGTATCACCCAAACACTGCTTATACTGTGACTGTATCACCCAAACACTGCTTATACTGTGACTGTATCACCCAAACACTGCTTATACTGTGACTGTATCACCCAAACACTGCTTATACTGTGACTGTATCACCTAAACACTGCTTATACTGTGACTGTATCACCCAAACACTGCTTATACTGTGACTGTATCACCCAAACACTGCTTATACTGTAACTGTATCACCCAAACACTGCTTATACTGTGACTGTATCACCCAAACACTGCTTATACTGTGACTGTATCACCCAAACACTGCTTATACTGTGACTGTATCACCCAAACACTGCTTATACTGTGACTGTATCACCTAAACACTGCTTATACTGTGACTGTATCACCCAAACACTGCTTATACTGTGACTGTATCACCCAAACACTGCTTATACTGTGACTGTATCACCCAAACACTGCTTATACTGTGACTGTATCACCCAAACACTGCTTATACTGTGACTGTATCACCCAAACACTGCTTATACTGTGACTGTATCACCTAAACACTGCTTATACTGTGACTGTATCACCTAAACACTGCTTATACTGTGACTGTATCACCTAAACACTGCTTATACTGTGACTGTATCACCCAAACACTGCTTATACTGTGACTGTATCACCCAAACACTGCTTATACTGTGACTGTATCACCCAAACACTGCTTATACTGTGACTGTATCACCCAAACACTGCTTATACTGTGACTGTATCACCCAAACACTGCTTATACTGTGACTGTATCACCCAAACACTGCTTATACTGTGACTGTATCACCTAAACACTGCTTATACTGTGCATTTAGAGCACAAACATGACTGAAACACCAATCTATACATTGTATTAATAAAACTGCAAGCAAATACCTAAATTAGGAGAAAGGTGTGTTTTAAACATGTCTGTGGAGTCTCCTGCTTATGACATCACCTGTGCCACAGTATGCAGATTACACATTTCCCATTGAAAAGCAGTTCATTTGCATTTCAGGCATAACAGTTTTATGTATTTGTTTGCAATTTTGCTATCACAATGTGTAGATCATTTTCAATCATTTTTTATTCTCTACATTCACAGTAAAATTCTGCTGAATTTTCCAGTCTTTTATTTTTATTTAGCTTTACATATAGCCTTAACCAAAGCTCACCTCCCCGTTAAGTAAAGGGTTTAAATACAGATCCACACAGTTAAACATATAGGTGCTATAAACAACTTCTTCCCATTCCCATTCCCATTCCCACTGTATTGCTACATACAAAGCCAAGCCTGTTTCCAAACAGAAACCTCCTTTGCTTTGTATAGATTTATCAGGGGGTGGACATGTTGTTTAGAATCTTTGCTCTGCCATTCAGAGCAAAGATTCTAAACAACATGTCCGCCTCCCTGATAGAGCTATACAGAGCAAAGATTCTAAACAACATGTCCACCCCTGACAGAGCTATACAGAACAAAGATTCTAAACAACATGTCTGCCCCCTGATAGAGCTATAAAGAGCAAAGATTCTAAACAACATGTCCACCCCTGATAGAGCTATACAGAGCAAAGATTCTAAACAACATGTCCACCCCTGATAGAGCTCAGAAAGAGGGCTCAAAATAAGGTGCTTTAGTGATAGTCTTTCATTATAGTATTTATATTTAAAATGCCTGCACATGATGCAATCTTTCAATCAAACAGAACTTAGATTTATGCCGACAGTTGTCCTTTAATATGCATTAATTTTTCCCAGTGGTGTTAGTTCAGACTGGAGTAAGGATTTGTGGTATGGCTGCTGGGTGTGTGGCACGTGTCATTATCCAGTGCGTGGTGAGTAAACCCGTGTGAACGGGTGAGGTTTGCCAGAGCTGTCATCCTCTTTGTAGTTCCGGTGATAGAGTAAAGTCACCCTGTGTCAGTGGTTCCTGCAGCCTCTCTGTCCTACTCTCAGAGTACCCAGAGCTTCCCCGCAGTGAAATGGTTAAGAGATTTTGTGGGGAATTTCTCAGCTTGTCAGGGATTTCTCTCGTAAGCCACGATACCACAGTTACGGCCACGGCTGCTAGCGTTACACAAGCATGGGTAGTAGGCCGCCCATTCTAGATATACTGGTATGGTGTGCCCTTCAGAGTGGAGAACTATACACAACTGCCTCTCCACCCTGTGCCTGATCTAGCCAATCTCCTGGGCTCCGTCTCTTTGCGACAAAAACTGATTATCCCCTGCTGCGATAGCAGTCCAACTCCTAGGACGCACTGTCAGCCTGTGAGGTTAGCTGGGGGACGTATTAGTAAATGGCTTGGACCTAACCCTTGCTAGGAAAGCGAGATCCATGCTCCCGACCATTCCAACTCTTAGAAGTTAACAGGGTCAGCGCTGAAACAGAGTGAGTATGTAGCCACCTTGGGAATAGTCACCATTACAAACTCTGTGGTTTTGATGTATAGTCTAAAGTACCATGTGTATTTAGAGTAGGTTCCATGTCCATCAGAGTGGTCATTAATGGTCTCTCTCTCCATTAAATCCCGCAGGTTCATGGCATCAAGTAATTTACACCAGTCACCCATCTCTTTGCAAACTTCTTCGACATCCTTAAACACCAGAATGTCCAAGACGATGCCTTCATCATTGTGTTTGGCATGAAGATGGCAGTAGGAAGGGTGGTTACAGAGCTGAAGTCTCCAGTCTTAGTCATCTGCGTAGGGATCATGTTCAGAACACTGTGCTCCTGCTGCCCTCCGCCCTGTGACTGTCCTGCCCAGGACAACGCCACTCTGTGCAGGCACCGCCTCCTGAGCTTGGTTCCTCCAGAGATTCCCCAGTCGTCCCACCTCTTGGACCTCAGCTACAACCGTATACGTTCTGTGCAGCCCAAGGTCTTCTCCCACCTCCAGGATCTCCAAGAGTTGGACTTGAGCCACAACCAGCTGTCCCGGATAGAGCCAGGAGTCTTCAGTGGATTGTCCAGTCTGCGTATTCTCCTGGTCCACCACAATCAGCTCAAGCTGCTGTCGCCAGGTGTCTTCTCGGGAATACCAGAGCTTACCTGGCTTGATGTCAGAGGGAACCAGCTGGTTATACTTCTAGACCACACCTTTCAAGGGCTACGGGAGCTTAGACACCTGGAGGCCGGGGACAATCCTTTGCTCTTCGTATCTCCTGGGTCCTTTTTAGGGATGCCCCAGCTGCAGAGGTTGGGACTGGAGGAAACCAAACTAGGTAATGTCCCCTCCAGGGCTCTGACTGCCCTTCCACGGCTCTCGGACCTGCGTTTGGGAGGAGTAAACAGACCGGTCCTGCGGGATTTCTCTTTCTCAGGGCTGCCGTGGCTACGGGTCCTAGACATGGACCACTGGCCCTCTCTTGGGACACTCGGCCCATTCAGTCTTTCTGGGTTGAATCTGACCTCCCTGTCCCTGACACGCTGCAATCTGAGCTCCGTTCCAGAAGAAGCGTTAAGGACTCAGGTGAACCTACGAAGACTGGACCTCTCCAGAAACCCTATCATTGACCTCCAAGTCAATGGCCTTAGTAGCCTCAATCGACTGGAGGAACTTCGACTATCCGGGGGGAAGTTCAGTTCTATACCATCAGCCTCTTTCCATGGCCTGGACCATCTGAGGATCCTGGATCTTTCTGACAACCCAGTGCGCTGGATTGCAGAGGATGCACTGCCTCCTCCTTCGGGATCCCTGGAAACCCTTCTGCTCTCTGGGACGACACTCTCCTGTGACTGCCGCCTCTGCTGGCTCCTCCACCGCAAATTCCACTATGGAGGCAGGCCTCCGGTCTGTGCAGCTCCTCTCTTGCTACAGGGAATGGTGATTCCTGATAATCCTGACCTGCTCTGCCCGGAACTCTTCACGTGCCAACCTCCCCAGATACTGGAACCTGGGCCACGGGAAGTAATTGTGCAAGAAGGAGACAGGCTGACCCTAAGCTGCCAGAGCCAAGGGGTCCCTGAACCCTCCACCCACTGGGTGCTGCCACAAGATCTTTTCCCAAGTGGCACCGATCGTGCAGTAACAATAGCAACAACAAATGAGCTGTCCCTTTACCAATCAGATTCAGAGAACTTGACGCCAGGCATTGGACCGGCAAGAACGACTGGTGTGCCAGCATTAGATAGAATTACAGTTCTCCCCGAGGGCTCGCTCCAGTTCTGGCCAGTGCGAGTGTCAGACACCGGGGAGTACCTCTGCCTGGTCAGCAATGTGGCTGGTAATGACTCCGCCTGGGTGCATCTTCAAGTCACTCCTTTTAACGGCAGCGCAGCACAACCATCTAATCCCCTGCTTCACAGTCACCTCCTGGCGGTCATTACGGCGGGGGGCGTCCTGCCCTTCATCAGTTCCGTCACTCTCTGCTTCATCTTCATGCTCCTCTGGAGTCGCAGCCACGGGAACATCAAGCACACGGCAAACATTGACTTTGTACCACGGGCCACGCGAGGGAATACTGACAGTGAAGAGAACAAGTTCACCATGAAACTCATCTGAACTTACTGGAGGGCTTGACAAATATGTGGCGGCCATATAAGCCAATTCAGTAGCCAGCCTGGTTGTTTTTAGAAGCCACCGAAATTGGGCTTCCATAGAGTTCAACTTAAAACAATCAGAAACATATAGAAACCTAGATTGTGTCACCAGCAGATAAGAGCCATTCACCCCATCTAGTCTGCCCAATAACTTGAGTCCTTCCATTAGTCCCTGGCCTTATCTTATATCTAGGATAGCCTTATACCTATCCCATGCATGCTTAAACTCCTTCACTGTATTATCCTCTACCACTTCTACTGGAAGACTATTCCATACATCCACTACCCTCTCAGTAATGTAATACTTTCATTAGTCCCTGGCCTTATCTTATATCTAGGATAGCCTTATACCTATCCCACGCATGCTTAAACTCCTTCACTGTATTAACCTCTACCACTTCTACTGGAAGACTATTCCATACATCCACTACCCTCTCAGTAATGTAATACTTTCATTAGTCCCTGGTCTTATCTTATATCTAGGATAGCCTTATACCTATCCCATGCATGCTTAAACTCCTTCACTGTATTAACCTCTACCACTTCTACTGGAAGACTATTCCATACATCTACTACCCTCTGAGTAAGTAATACTTTCATTAGTCCCTGGTCTTATCTTATATCTAGGATAGCCTTATACCTATCCCATGCATGCTTAAACTCCTTCACTGTATTAACCTCTACCACTTCTACTGGAAGACTATTCCATGCATCCACTACCCTCTCAGTAAAGTAATACTATGGTTAGTCCCTGGCCTTATCTTATATCTAGGATAGCCTTATACCTATCCCATGCATGCTTAAACTACTTCACTGTATTAACCTCTACCACTTCTACTGGAAGACTATTCCATGCATCCACTACCCTCTCAGTAATGTAATACTTTCATTAGTCCCTGGCCTTATCTTATATCTAGGATAGCCTTATACCTATCCCATGCATGCTTAAACTCCTTCACTGTATTAACCTCTACCACTTCTACTGGAAGACTATTCCATACATCCACTACCCTCTCAGTAATGTAATACTTTCATTAGTCCCTGACCTTATCTTATATCTAGGATAGCCTTATACCTATCCCATGCATGCTTAAACTCCTTCACTGTATTAACCTCTACCACTTCTACTGGAAGGCTATTCCATACATCCACTACCCTCTCAGTAATGTAATACTTTCATTAGTCCCTGGCCTTATCTTATATCTAGGATAGCCTTATACCTATCCCACGCATGCTTAAACTACTTCACTGTATTAACCTCTACCACTTCTACTGGAAGGATATTCCATGCATCCACTACCCTCTCAGTAATGTAATACTTTCATTAGTCCCTGGCCTTATCTTATATCTAGGATAGCCTTATACCTATCCCATGCATGCTTAAACTACTTCACTGTATTAACCTCTACCACTTCTACTGGAAGACTATTCCATGCATCCACTACCCTCTCAGTAATGTAATACTTTCATTAGTCCCTGGCCTTATCTTATATCTAGGATAGCCTTATACCTATCCCATGCATGCTTAAACTACTTCACTGTATTAACCTCTACCACTTCTACTGGAAGACTATTCCATACATCCACTACCCTCTCAGTAAAGTAATACTTTCATTAGTCCCTGACCTTATCTTATATCTAGGATAGCCTTATACCTATCCCATGCATGCTTAAACTCCTTCACTGTATTAACATCTACCACTTCTACTGGAAGACTATTCCATGCATCCACTACCCTCTCAGTAATGTAATACTTCCATTAGTCCCTGACCTTATCTTATATCTAGGATAGCCTTATACCTTTCCCATGCATGCTTAAACTCCTTCACTGTATTAACCTCTACCACTTCTACTGGAAGACTATTCCATGCATCCACTACCCTCTCAGTAATGTAATACTTTCATTAGTCCCTGGCCTTATCTTATATCTAGGATAGCCTTATACCTATCCCATGCATGCTTAAACTCCTTCACTGTATTAACCTCTACCACTTCTACTGGAAGGCTATTCCATACATCCACTACCCTCTCAGTAATGTAATACTATCATTAGTCCCTGGCCTTATCTTATATCTAGGATAGCCTTATACCTAGGATAGCCTTATACCTATCCCATGCATGCTTAAACGCCTTCACTGTATTAACCTCTACCACTTCTACTGGAAGACTATTCCATACATCCACTACCCTCTCAGTAATGTAATACTTTCATTAGTCCCTGGCCTTATCTTATATCTAGGATAGCCTTATACCTATCCCATGCATGCTTAAACTCCTTCACTGTATTAACCTCTACCACTTCTACTGGATGACTATTCCATACATCCACTACCCTCTCAGTAATGTAATACTTTCATTAGTCCCTGGCCTTATCTTATATCTAGGATAGCCTTATACCTATCCCAGGCATGCTTAAACTCCTTCACTGTATTAACCTCTACCACTTCTACTGGAAGACTATTCCATACATCCACTACCCTCTCAGTAATGTAATACTTTCATTAGTCCCTGGCCTTATCTTATATCTAGGATAGCCTTATACCTATCCCATGCATGCTTAAACTCCTTCACTGTATTACCCTCTACCACTTCTACTGAAAGACTATTCCATGCATCCACTACCCTCTCAGTAATGTAATACATTCATTAGTCCCTGACCTTATCTTATATCTAGGATAGCCTTATACCTATCCCACGCATGCTTAAACTCCCTCACTGTATTAACCTCTACCACTTCTACTGGAAGACTATTCCATACATCCACTACCCTCTCAGTAATGTAATACTTTCATTAGTCCCTGGCCTTATCTTATATCTAGGATAGCCTTATACCTTTCCCATGCATGCTTAAACTCCTTCACTGTATTAACCTCTACCACTTCTACTGGAAGACTATTACATACATCCACTACCCTCTCAGTAATGTAATACTTTCATTAGTCCCTGGCCTTATCTTATATCTAGGATAGCCTTATACCTATCCCACGCATGCTTAAACTCCTTCACTGTATTAACCTCTACCACTTCTACTGGAAGACTATTCCATGCATCCACTACCCTCTCAGTAAAGTAATACTTTCATTAGTCCCTGGCCTTATCTTATATCTAGGATAGCCCTGTGTCACCCAGTGGGAGGTTCGTAGAGTGTACCCAGCAGACTAGTCACTGACAAATTAATGGTGTGTAGGACTGTACCACCAATATGAGTCCGCCTCAAACCAGCACTGCAGACAGGCAGCTCGTCACTATGCAGATGCAGTGCCCGCAGTGGGATGTCAAATATAGGGAACGTCCACACAGAGTGTGGAGAAGAACTGCATGCTGTATGTACAGATAGACGACTGATAAATGGCACAGTGTAACGTGCATTAGTTGGACATTCTATTAAATATAGTAAGTAAATAAAAAATGGTGTCTCTTTGTATCAGGAAGAGTTGAAGCTAGAAATCAATAATGATTGATCCGTTTATATATGTTATGTGTATGATAAAGCTCACACACAGACCTGGCTCTTAAAACACATTTTCTTTTGATTCCTCTTCTGCTAGTGCAATATACAGTGCAAATGTAAAATGTGCAGTGCAATCTATAGTGCAAATGTATAGATTGTTTTCTATTCTCTACATTCAGAGGACAAGCAACGTTTAGGAGTCCATTTAAATCAGTGGCTTGCACTCGAGGGATATAAATATATACACATCCATACAAATGTCACCAAATGCACTCTTAGTATAAAAGGCCTGTGTAAATCCTTCCCTTTCATGGGATTAGGGCACAGGCAGGAGGATCAGATAAATTCAGCATGCTGGAACTCACAGTGTACAGATAGAACGTCAAGGTGTAACAATAAATTACAATTCTCTGGCTCCCTCTAGTGGAATTACAGAGAGAGGAATTGTCCAGGAGCCATTCAGTTTGCTGCATGAAATTTGGGTTACACATACTTCCCAACATTTTAGATGGCCAAAGGGGGACAGTTTAGTTTTTGTGGAAGTAGCTGAAGGAGGTGTGTCTTCTGGGTGGGGTATCCCCTGGACATTTTTGGTGATTTGAGTGTCAATTGATAGTTATTTTTGCCATTTGATAAGTCATTAAATAATAAAAAGAAAGTATTTTACATACAAAATCTAATACGTAAATACTTTTCCTTTTTTTGGAGTGCAAACCTTTGTTTTTTGATTTTGTAATTTTGGTAGATAAAAATAACATTTCCATTAGTTACAGCAAAATCGAAAAGATACATACGTAGTAGAGATACAATCAAGCAACTTTGTATGAAGAAACATTTAGTGAACACACTATACATTACAATATGCTCTTTTGGTTATGGCCCCTGTCCCGGCCTTAAGGCCCCCAATACTCTCCATCCCAGCAATACTGCCCAGTACAGAAAATGGCCACAGGGGGGGAGAGAGGATCAGAAGATGGAGGGGAGGACACTAGGACACACATCGAAAGCAATAGTTTGCCAGGGTTATGATAAGTGTGCAGGATGTGCAGTGCAAGCTGCCTCAATTGGCCCCTTTTGTTTCATATACCAAGATGTGTAATTACATCTGTGACCATCTCACCGCGATTTCCAGTCAGTACGACCCGTGTGTGTTCCTCATCAATGGGACATCAACTAAAACCAAAACTCAATCCTCTCCCCCTCTCTGAAAACAGACAGAGATCATCCTTGGCTTCACCACTCAAAGCTGGGCCTTTTAACCCTCTCACATCCAGAAAGTAGTGACTACCATATCTGCTGGAAGGCTGCTCCATGTGTGAACCACTCTGTTTCTACCTGTGCCACTGCACAGACACACCCACATAATCTCAAGTCACCTGTCTCTGGGAGACAGTAACAGCTCGCAGCCAACCTGGGTGACAGGTGTAGCTGGGAGGGTGAAGGGGAGGGGACACACCTGTGGAACCTGCCAAACAAGAGGCCAGCTTTCCCTTTTAAGACCAAAGGGTGGTACTTGGCCTGTCCCATCCAGGATGTAGATCCTGGACAGCCGTCTAATCTGTTGCTAGCCTGCATTGGTGTACCAGCTCGCAGCTTGGGGGTAAGTGATTGCTCCTTTGCTCAGTTTGGGGAGGATTGCGAATACACAGCTGGATGGCAGACACTGGCCGATCACAGGGGGGCTGCCAGTGACAGGAGAGTTTTAGCAGCATTAGTTAGTTTTCAGCTGGACCATCCACTTATGGAGCCAGGCTCACAATTTAACCCTCCCAGCCCCAGAGTTATGATACAGCCAGCACTCAAGGAGTGAAGAAGATAGGGTTGGGTATTCTTGTTGTAAGATGTGGGGGGTGATTGCACAGGAGGGTAGCTTATCTCTGCTCAGTCATTCGGATTTTAAACAAAAGGTTTGGTTTTGGAGTTATCAAATCAGAATGCCTGAGAAAAAAGAGCTTACAATCTACTGACACTGCGCAGAGACGTGTATTGGTGTAGTGGAGAGGCTGAGATTCCCATAGCAGACAGATAAAGGTATTCAGCATTAGAAATCCCTGAGGCAGTGTGCTGAGAATGTTGTAGAGTCATGGGACTGCCTTTCAGCAGAGGTGGGGAAGAAACAATGAAGGACTGACACTAAGGAGTTCATAACCCCTTGGGAGAGTCACCCGGAGAAATAAAAGTGAGTGGGTTTTATAGCAGGTAAACGTGCAGACAGCAGGATATTAAACTCTGGGGTGTATAACTGAGCTAGTAAATACAGACTTGTTACGTGCTCCTCTGTGCTTTCTACGAATGATTGCAAGCTTTTTAGGATTGACTGTGGATCTGCACACAGGCCAGTGCACACGGCTGCAGTATTGGCAGAGGCCCCCGTCACCCTGAGGATGTTAAACTCATGATGGTTATGTCTGTTTCATCTTCACAGTGCATCCCCAACTCCCCCCATTCTAGGTAGATGGAATCTTCCAGGTCAGACCTGCTGCTGGGTCCACTATTTGAGCACCAGGATGACTTATTCCAATCAGAAGAGTTTTCAGGGGGGGAGCCGGGCAGTTTCCCCCTGTCCGAGCATCATGGCTTTCCAGCAGAGAAGCTGTATGAAGACTGGTCTGTGAGCGGACGGACAGTGAGTAGAACTTTCCCCTAGTTCATTGAAGCAGCCAACTCCATGAGATCACTGTGACATCACTGTGAGAGGGGCTGCTTGGTCAGGTCTGGGACCATGCCCCTGTTACCTGCAAACTGCTCCGAGTTGGCTCTCTACATTTAAATAAGGGGACGGATTTGTGTTTTGGTTGTTTACACACAGCCTGTAACAAAACTGTAATGTTAGTTACATCACCTTTCTATTTTTGCACTAAGGATGGATAAGCAGCAAGTCATTGGGGTTACGCCTATATACAACTATTCTGGGGCAGTCATTGGGGTTACGCCTATATACAACTATTCTGGGGCAGTCATTGGGGTTACGCCTATATACAACTATTCTGGGGCAGTCATTGGGGTTACGCCTATATACAACTATTCTGGGGCAGTCATTGGGGTTACGCCTATATACAACTATTCTGGGGCAGTCATTGGGGTTACGCCTATATACAACTATTCTGGGGCAGTCATTGGGGTTACGCCTATATACAACTATTCTGGGGCAGTCATTGGGGTTACGCCTATATACAACTATTCTGGGGCAGTCATTGGGGTTACGCCTATATACAACTATTCTGGGGCAGTCATTGGGGTTACGCCTATATACAACTATTCTGGGGCAGTCATTGGTGTTACGCCTATATACAACTATTCTGGGGCAGTCATTGGGGTTACGCCTATATACAACTATTCTGGGGCAGTCATTGGGGTTACGCCTATATACAACTATTCTGGGGCAGTCATTGGGGTTACGCCTATATACAACTATTCTGGGGCAGTCATTGGGGTTACGCCTATATACAACTATTCTGGGGCAGTCATTGGGGTTACGCCTATATACAACTATTCTGGGGCAGTCATTGGGGTTACGCCTATATACAACTATTCTGGGGCAGTCATTGGGGTTACGCCTATATACAACTATTCTGGGGGCAGTCATTGGGGTTACGCCTATATACAACTATTCTGGGGCAGTCATTGGGGTTACGCCTATATACAACTATTCTGGGGCAGTCATTGGGGTTACGCCTATATACAACTATTCTGGGGCAGTCATTGGGGTTACGCCTATATACAACTATTCTGGGGCAGTCATTGGGGTTACGCCTATATACAACTATTCTGGGGCAGTCATTGGGGTTACACCTATATACAACTATTCTGGGGCAGTCATTGGGGTTACGCCTATATACAACTATTCTGGGGCAGTCATTGGGGTTACGCCTATATACAACTATTCTGGGGCAGTTATTGGGGTTACACCTATATACAACTATTCTGGGGCAGTCATTGGGGTTACGCCTATATACAACTATTCTGGGGGCAGTCATTGGGGTTACGCCTATATACAACTATTCTGGGGCAGTTATTGGGGTTACGCCTATATACAACTATTGTTGCAGCAAACCTGAACATTCCATTGGATTCCATAGTGAAACGTGATGGACAACTTGGGTCTGACAGGTCATATCTTCACTCATCTGACCCAAGATTCTAAACAACATGTCCGCCCCTGATAGAGCTATACAGAGCAAAGATTCTAAACAACATGTCTGCCCCCTGATAGAGGTATACAGAGCAAAGATTCTAAACAACATGTCTGCCCCCTGATGGAGCTATACAGAGCAAAGATTCTAAACATGTCTGCCCCCTGATGGAGCTATACAAAGCAAAGATTCTAAACATGTCCACCCCCTGATAGAGCTATACATAGCAAAGATTCTAAACAACGTGTCCGCTCCCTGATAGAGCTATACAGAGCAAAGATTCTAAACAACATGTGTGCCCCCTGACAGAGTTATACAAAACAAAGATTCTAAACAACATGTCCTTCCTTGATAGAGCTATACAAGCAGAGAAGGTTAAATAAGGTACTTTATTTATATTCTTTCATTAAAGTATTTCTACCGTATTTAAACTGTCTACACTTGATGCGATGTTTCAATTAATTAGAATATATTTTTTAATGACAGCAGTTGTTTACGTCTATGGAAAAAGTAACATGGATAGTATTTTTTTGAAGAAAAAGACATGGGAACTCTAGTGTTTTGGGTTTCAGGGGTTGAGCGATCGCGATGATCCCGAAGAGTTCCTGCAGATGATGATTGACCCCAACGAGGTTTACAGCACGGAGACAGTGGCTGCCGAATCCCCTGAGAGTGACAGTGGATTCTCCGATGATCCCCAGCCAGACACCCCTATTCAGTGCAAACAGAGTACCCCCATATGCCAGCCCAACCCGGTATATGAACTGGTGTACGACGTCAGCTCTCTGGAGGAGAGGAGAGGAAGGAGCGAAATGAGTAGTGTCATTTCAATTCAACTAGGTACGCACTGTGGCGGTGTTCGGGTTGACCCTTTATAAATACATATCATAATATAGGGTGGGCAAACACATTTATGTATGAATGGGTTTTTACCCTCTGACCTGACATTGTGTGGTGTGGTCCGGTGGCAAGCCTCATGCACCAGTAACCACACCGGGGGGCCTCCGCATTGAGGTGTGTTTGTATCAGTTTTGCTTTGTGATCCTGACAGAGGACTGGCATTCCCCAGTACTGATACCGAACAGCTGTGTAGTGAACGAAATGCCCTCTCTCCACACTCCCACACTGTGCAAGTCTGCCATCACCACCCCTGAACTGCTATCCATGGATGCGCTGGTAAGTAGTGTATCCCCCGATAGCGTTCTCTCCATACTGCTACACTGAGCAGATAATAACATGTCTCCTCCACCCTCAGTACCCGGAGTTACACCTCACAGACGAGGAGAAGCGGCTTCTGTCCCAGGAAGGGGTGGCTCTGCCCAATAACCTGCCACTCACTAAGGTAAAGTGTTCCATACACTGCACACTGAAACCCACAGCGCTCCATATACTGCACACTGAACCCCACAGCGCTCCATATACTGCACACTGAACCCCACAGCGCTCCAGACACTGCACACTGATCCCCACAGCGCTCCATATACTGCACACTGAACCCCACAGCGCTCCATATACTGCACACTGAACCCCACAGCGCTCCATATACTGCACACTGAACCCCACAGCGCTCCATATACTGCACACTGAACCCCACAGCGCTCCATATACTGCACACTGAACCCCGCAGAGCTCCATACACTGCACACTGAACCCCACAGCGCTCCATATACTGCACACTGAACCCCACAGCGCTCCAGACACTGCACACTGAACCCCACAGCGCTCCAGACACTGCACACTGAACCCCACAGCGCTCCAGACACTGCACACTGAACCCCATAGCACTCCAGACACTGCACACTGAACCCCATAGCGCTCCAGACACTGCACACTGAACCCCACAGCGCTCCATATACTTTACACTGAACCCCACAGCGCTCCATACACTGCACCCCACAGCGCTCCAAATACTGCACACTGAACCCCACAGCGCTCCATATACTGCACAATGAACCCCACAGCGCTCCATACACTGCACACTGAACCCCACAGCGCTCCATATACTGCACACTGAACCCCACAGCGCTCCATATACTGCACACTGAACCCTACAGCGCTCCAGACACTGCACACTGAACCCCACAGCGCTCCGTATACTGAACACGGAACCCCGCAGAGCTCCATACACTGCACACTGAACCCCGCAGAGCTCCATACACTGCACACTGAACCCCACAGAGCTCCATTCACTGCACACTGAACCCTGCAGAGCTCCATACACTGCACACTGAACCCCGCAGTGCTCCATATACTGCACACTGAACCCCGCAGAGCTCCGTATACTGGACACTGAACCCCACAGCGCTCCATACACTGCACACTGAACCACGCAGAGCTCCATACACTACACACTGAACCCCACAGAGCTCCATACACTGCACACTGAACCCCACAGTGCTCCATATACTGCACACTGAACCCCACAGCGCTCCATATACTGCACACTGAACCCTGCAGCATTACATGGACTGAATATGACTGGCCTCCTTTGCGAGTCTTTATTCCCCTATAAAGTTGTGACTTTTATTCAGACAGAGGAGCGAATCCTGAAGAAGGTTCGGAGAAAGATCCGGAATAAGCAGTCTGCACAGGACAGCCGCAGACGCAAGAAAGAATATATTGATGGATTGGAGAGCAGGTCAGAGAAACGTGTACAGAGCCTGACCTTCTAAACTACTGTAACTACTACAAATAAAGATCACACCCCAACAAAAGATGCACGATCATTAACAAAGACCATTCAACATAACAGACAATGTGGTGCTATTAATCAATGCATAACACAGTATTTACCAAAAGCCCCCAAACCTCAGAGCACTAGGATCTGGTGACATTTGCTGGGAGATGTTAGGGTCTCACTATTTCATGCCCCTCTAGCAAATTTAGAGAAACTTTTTAATACAAAAATAAAATTATCTGTATTAGCAGAACTGCAGCAAAAACAAAAGAGAAAAATGGATTTAAAATGTGTTTCCTGCTTATGACATCACCTGTGGCTTGATATGCAAATGACACATTTCCCATTGATAATAAGATCATTTGCATATCAAGAGACAGGTGATGTCATAAGCAAGAGACACATTTAAACACGTATTCCTCTTATCTCAGGAATTTACTGCAATTCTGCTGATACAATGTATATATCATTATTCTTTACATTCAAAGTATAAGCAGTGTTTAATCCCCTCACGCCATATTGTATCGCTCACATTGTCCGTGTCGTTATTAAGGGTGGCCGCATGTTCTGCACAGAATCAAGAGCTGCACAAAAAGGTGGTGGAGCTGGAGAAACACAACATGTGAGTGGAGGGTGAGAGGGGTGAGAGGGGTGTGAGTGAGAGGCGTGAGATGGGTGAGGGTGAGAGGCGTGAGATGGGTGAGGGTGAGAGGCGTGAGATGGGTGAGGGTGAGAGGCGTGAGATGGGTGAGGGTGAGAGGCGTGAGGGTGAGAGGGGTGAGAGGCGTGAGATGGGTGAGGGTGAGAGGCGTGAGGGTGCAGGAGAAGCGTGGAGAGAGCAGGAGAGGGAATGGGTTGTGTCTGAGGGGGTCATGAAAGCACACACAGACAGGAAGAGGGGTTAATTAGAAAGACAGAGGATAATTAGCCATGGTGTATGGGGTGCATTTGGATGAAACAGAGATCAGGGTGGCATGGAGCAGAAGTCACCGGGGGGGGATGAAGCAGAGGTCACAAAGGGATGGAGCAGAGGTCACAAAGGGATGGAGCAGAAGTCACCGGGGGGGGGATGAAGCAGAGGTCACAAAGGGATGGAGCAGAGGTCACAAAGGGATGGAGCAGAGGTCCGGGAGGGATGGAGCAGAGGTCCGGGGAGGGATGGAGCAGAGGTCCGGGGAGGGATGGAGCAGAGGTCCGGGGAGGGATGGAGCAGAGGTCCGGGGAGGGATGGAGCAGAGGTCCGGGGAGGGATGGAGCAGAGGTCCGGGGAGGGATGGAGCAGAGGTCCGGGGAGGGATGGAGCAGAGGTCCGGGGAGGGATGGAGCAGAGGTCCGGGGAGGGATGGAGCAGAGGTCACAGGGGTATAAAGAGGAGGTCCGGGGAGGGATGGAGCAGAGGTTCAGGGAGGGATGGAGCAGAGGTCACAGGGGGTTGGAGCAGAGGTCACAGGGGTATAAAGCAGAGGTCCGGGGAGGGATGGAGCAGAGTTTGGGAGTCTATGTTCTGTGCCCAGGGAAGTAATAGGCTGTTGATCTAGGTAAAGGATGTGCAGTGTCAGAGAGGGACGAGGGGCATTACATGGTGACCTTCTGTAGCATCTTCTCTCTGTTATCTACAGATCCCTGATCACTCAGCTGCGCAAGTTCCAAACCCTCATCAAACAAACCTCCAACAAAGCCGCCCAGACCGGCACTTGCGTCCTGGTACGTCTCACATGACCCCACTTGGTGTGTCCTTACCATGACCGCGTGTCATTGCACTGACATGTATCCAATATGCTTGTCACACTGCAGATCCTGTTCTTCTCTCTGGCTCTGCTCATCTTCCCCAGTTACAGTCCCCTGCGCTCTGGAGAACGCCTCAATGATGCCACAACTTACAAGCCCACAGGAGGTAAGTGCAAATTACACCCACAAACATGAGAGATCCCTTCATGTGATCAGACTTGTCAAGTTCCAGCCTTTGCTACATTTAAAATAACCCTGCTAATTATTTTGTTAATTTCTAACCAGGGATCTGTGGGGAGAATCAACATGCACACATATACTCATAGATTGTATCAGCAGATAAGAACCATTCAGCCCCCAATTCCTGATACTTTCATTAGTCCCATGCTTAAACTCCTTCACTGTATTAACCTCAACCACTTCTACTGGAAGACTATTCCATACATCCACTACCCTCTCAGTAATGTAATACTTTCATTAGTCCCTGGCCTTATCTTACATCTAGGATAGCCTTATACCTATCCCACGCATGCTTAAACTCCTTCACTGTATTAACCTCTACCACTTCTACTGGAAGACTATTCCATACATCCACTACCCTCTCAGTAAAGTAATCCTTTCATTAGTCCCTGGCCTTATCTTATATCTAGGATAGCCTTATACCTATCCCACGCATGCTTAAACTCCTTCACTGTATTAACCTCTACCACTTCTAATGGAAGACTATTCCATGCATCCACTACCCTCTCAGTAAAGTAATCCTTTCATTAGTCCCTGGCCTTATCTTATATCTAGGATAGCCTTATACCTATCCCATACATGCTTAAACTCCTTCACTGTATTACCCTCTACCACTTCTACTGGAAGACTATTCCATGCATCCACTACCCTCTCAGTAATGTAATACTTTCATTAGTCCCTGGCCTTATCTTATATCTAGGATAGCCTTATACCTATCCCATGCATGCTTAAACTCCTTCACTGTATTAACCTCTACCACTTCTACTGGAAGACTATTCCATACATCCACTACCCTCTCAGTAATGTAATACTTTCATTAGTTCCTGGCCTTATCTTATATCTAGGATAGCCTTATACCTATCCCATGCATGCTTAAACTCCATCACTGTATTAACCTCTACCACTTCTAATGGAAGACTATTCCATGCATCCACTACCCTCTCAGTAAAGTAATCCTTTCATTAGTCCCTGGCCTTATCTTATATCTAGGATAGCCTTATACCTATCCCATACATGCTTAAACTCCTTCACTGTATTACCCTCTACCACTTCTACTGGAAGACTATTCCATGCATCCACTACCCTCTCAGTAATGTAATACTTTCATTAGTCCCTGGCCTTATCTTATATCTAGGATAGCCTTATACCTATCCCATACATGCTTAAACTCCTTCACTGTATTACCCTCTACCACTTCTACTGGAAGACTATTCCATACATCCACTACCCTCTCAGTAATGTAATACTTTCATTAGTCCCTGGCCTTATCTTATATCTAGGATAGCCTTATACCTATCCCATGCATGCTTAAACTCCTTCACTGTATTAACCTCTACCACTTCTACTGGAAGACTATTCCATACATCCACTACCCTCTCAGTAAAGTAATCCTTTCATTAGTCCCTGGCCTTATCTTATATCTAGGATAGCCTTATACCTATCCCATGCATGCTTAAACTCCTTCACTGTATTAACCTCTACTACTTCTACTGGAAGACTATTCCATACATCCACTACCCTCTCAGTATAGTAATACTTTCATTAGTCCCTGGCCTTATCTTATATCTAGGATAGCCTTATACCTATCCCATGCATGCTTAAACTCCTTCACTGTATTAACCTCTACTACTTCTACTGGAAGACTATTCCATACATCCACTACCCTCTCAGTAAAGTAATACTTTCATTAGTCCCTGGCCTTATCTTATATCTAGGATAGCCTTATATCTATCCCATGCATGCTTAAACTCCATCAGTGTATTCACCTCTACCACTTCTACTGGAAGACTATTCCATACATCCACTACCCTCTCAGTAAAGTAATACTTTCATTAGTCCCTGGCCTTATCTTATATCTAGGATAGCCTTATACCTATCCCATGCATGCTTAAACTCCTTCACTGTATTAACCTCTACCACTTCTACTGGAAGACTATTTCATACATCCACTACCCTCTCAGTATAGTAATACTTTCATTAGTCCCTGGCCTTATCTTATATCTAGGATAGCCTTATACCTATCCCATGCATGCTTAAACTCCTTCACTGTATTAACCTCTACTACTTCTACTGGAAGACTATTCCATACATCCACTACCCTCTCAGTAAAGTAATACTTTCATTAGTCCCTGGCCTTATCTTATATCTAGGATAGCCTTATATCTATCCCATGCATGCTTAAACTCCTTCAGTGTATTAACCTCTACCACTTCTACTGGAAGACTATTCCATACATCCACTACCCTCTCAGTAAAGTAATACTTTCATTAGTCCCTGGCCTTATCTTATATCTAGGATAGCCTTATACCTATCCCATGCATGCTTAAACTCCTTCACTGTATTAACCTCTACCACTTCTACTGGAAGGCTATTCCATACATCCACTACCCTCTCAGTAAAGTAATACTTTCATTAGTCCCTGGCCTTATCTTATATCTAGGATAGCCTTATATCTATCCCATGCATGCTTAAACTCCATCAGTGTATTCACCTCTACCACTTCTACTGGAAGACTATTCCATACATCCACTACCCTCTCAGTAAAGTAATACTTTCATTAGTCCCTGGCCTTATCTTATATCTAGGATAGCCTTATACCTATCCCATGCATGCTTAAACTCCTTCACTGTATTAACCTCTACCACTTCTACTGGAAGACTATTTCATACATCCACTACCCTCTCAGTATAGTAATACTTTCATTAGTCCCTGGCCTTATCTTATATCTAGGATAGCCTTATACCTATCCCATGCATGCTTAAACTCCTTCACTGTATTAACCTCTACTACTTCTACTGGAAGACTATTCCATACATCCACTACCCTCTCAGTAAAGTAATACTTTCATTAGTCCCTGGCCTTATCTTATATCTAGGATAGCCTTATATCTATCCCATGCATGCTTAAACTCCTTCAGTGTATTAACCTCTACCACTTCTACTGGAAGACTATTCCATACATCCACTACCCTCTCAGTAAAGTAATACTTTCATTAGTCCCTGGCCTTATCTTATATCTAGGATAGCCTTATACCTATCCCATGCATGCTTAAACTCCTTCACTGTATTAACCTCTACCACTTCTACTGGAAGGCTATTCCATACATCCACTACCCTCTCAGTAAAGTAATACTTTCATTAGTCCCTGGCCTTATCTTATATCTAGGATAGCCTTATACCTATCCCATGCATGCTTAAACTCCTTCACTGTATTAACCTCTACCACTTCTACTGGAAGACTATTTCATACATCCACTACCCTCTCAGTATAGTAATACTTTCATTAGTCCCTGGCCTTATCTTATATCTAGGATAGCCTTATACCTATCCCATGCATGCTTAAACTCCTTCACTGTATTAACCTCTACTACTTCTACTGGAAGACTATTCCATACATCCACTACCCTCTCAGTAAAGTAATACTTTCATTAGTCCCTGGCCTTATCTTATATCTAGGATAGCCTTATATCTATCCCATGCATGCTTAAACTCCTTCAGAGTATTAACCTCTACCACTTCTACTGGAAGACTATTCCATACATCCACTACCCTCTCAGTAAAGTAATACTTTCATTAGTCCCTGGCCTTATCTTATATCTAGGATAGCCTTATACCTATCCCATGCATGCTTAAACTCCTTCACTGTATTAACCTCTACTACTTCTACTGGAAGACTATTCCATACATCCACTACCCTCTCAGTAAAGTAATACTTTCATTAGTCCCTGGCCTTATCTTATATCTAGGATAGCCTTATATCTATCCCATGCATGCTTAAACTCCTTCAGAGTATTAACCTCTACCACTTCTACTGGAAGACTATTCCATACATCCACTACCCTCTCAGTAAAGTAATACTTTCATTAGTCCCTGGCCTTATCTTATATCTAGGATTGCCTTATACCTATTGGGATTCAGCTGTCCCATAAATGCTCTCTGATCACAGTGAGTGAGGAAGGCAATACAGATAGTTTACTGCTCCCCAGAGCTGAACATTTGGGTTACCAGATTTCCCTTAATTCTTCTCCACAGCCACTGAAGCATATAAACTCTGCATTCAGCTTTAACACTGGTTGTTAAAGCTGAATGCAGAGTTTATATGCTTCAGTGGCTGTGGAGAAGAATTAAGGGAAATCTGGTAACCCAAATGTTCAGCTCTGGGGAGCAGTAAACTATCTGTATTGCCCTCATCACGGTCCAGTGTAAAGAAGAAACAAGTATCCAAATCCCAAGCCTTAGAGAGAGTTGGCTCCAAGATTATTTTTGTTTTGTATTTCACGGTCAGGATAAAGCTAACACTTTACATTTTACAGTCATCTCACGAAATATTCTGAACAAGGGGGGATTCTCGGAGGTCACCGAGCTTCCAGGCATGGACAATGGACCCCGCACCCCTCAGTTTGACCATCAGTCTGTTCCTCATCCCAGCCTTGACCTAGAGGAGACAGAGCACGAGACAGAGGTTGTGGGAGCCTTGCTGCAGAGTCCAGAGAAGGTCCCACCAGGGACCAAGGTCCCCTCACCTAGAGAGAGAGCACACAAAAACATGCCAGAAAGCAGAGAGTTCTCAAAGACGGCGAGAGGGGACGAGATGTGAGAACTGTAACCTCTGCCACAAAGACTGAGAGAGAACAGTGCTGACTCTCAACATCCTGGCCGATCACAGGTGTCTGCTGTACACCCTAAAAACACACACCCCGCCTCAAAATAAAGTACACACTACCACCAGCACACACACTGACCAGCAGTGAAAAGAGGCTTTATTCTGTAAAGAGCAAGGGGGGGATTAAACTCTGCTACTTTGGCCTTAAGTTTGAAACTCCCTTCTCATTTCCCTGCAATTCTCTGTCTCTCTCTCTCTCAATAATAAAGGCCAACAAGTGTAGACTGGTTACACATAGCACACAGCATTGATTACACAGGTACACAATATGTGGAGACTGGCAAGTGTACCCAATACACAGTGATCAGCCCCAGGCATTCGGTGTTAATGGCACTGCGATGGACAGACACAGACTATGCAAAATCAGTAGTTTAATATACGTGTAGTTCAAATTAACACTTTATTTTACATTGGGTGACATGGGATCTTTCTGTACTAGTAATCAAACATAGCACACAGACACGCAGAAGATACACGTGATTGTTTACATGTTACCTCTGCAGTTATTCCCTGATATTCAGAGAAATGTTTTATAATATTTATACAAATCCTGATTATTTTGTTTGTTTGTTTGTTTGCTGGGGGGGGGGGGGGGGAGACAGGAATTTAAAAAAATATTATTGCTATTTTATGAACCGAACAGATTTGTACAATGTTTTAATAAAGATGTATTCATTTCTAGGCTTTGTTGTACGCAGTCCAGTATGGGTAATGTGTGTGTGTGTGTGTGTGTGTGTGCACAGAGCGGGGAGATGGAGGGGTTAGTATTCCACAGCCCACATAGACCCTATTTCACTGACGAGGGGGGCGGATTACACAATTAGCAATGCTTTAACTCTGCCCCTACGGGATGGGTATAAATACATCTTGTTAAAGTCAGGCAGGTTATACGGCTTATCTTGCCAGTTCTCAGTACTCTACACACCTGCCAACACTCCCAGGATTACAGCAGCAGTCCCTAATTTTGTGTCTGTCCCTGTATTATTATCTGGGACTTTCATAGATGAATGTTAACCCTTTGCACAGAGCCTTCTTGCACGGCATGCTCCATACATATCAAAGGGTTAATACTGTTTCTTTATCCAGTTCTTCCTATCGTTACGCAGACTGGGTGATACTTGTCAATCCCCCGCCATATAAGTTCTAGTGGCCACCAGCAGACGATTTGAGATGCGACCGCCCGGAGCCTGCCGTCCCTTTAAATCGTGTCATTTCTTACTATACAAATAAAGGATTTTCGAAGGCCGATTATTTCCTGGAGCAAAGTTCCCAGGAAGCGTAAGTGATTCACACCCAGCATTGTGTTCACAGCACCAGAGAACAGTAAACACATTGCACCTGATAAACCCTACATTAACCTCTCACCCCCGTGCAATGTGGCAAATCACAGCACAGTAGTCATCCTAGCTAACGTCCTGCTGCTGTATTAGTTCAACCAGATCACCGGGGCGGTCAGTAGTGTCACAGAGAGTGATCAATAACGGCATGTGGTGAATTCCTCCACATATGGTTTAAATGCCATGTGTCCTGGGTATGACATCACCCGAGGTCTGATATGTAAATACACTCATTTTCAGTGAGAAATGTGTCATTTGCATCTCAGGCCACAGGTCATAAGCAGAAGACGCCAGACACATGTAACCCATATATATTTATTATTTCATGTATTTTCTGCAATTCTGCCCACAGAGTGCGGTCCATTCAATGACCTGAGTTAATGTATCTAACGCCATTAAATACCATAGATACAGAATAAAATGTAATGAATACATTCATGGTATCAGCATTTATATACATTGTATGACATAGCATGGGGGTTCAAGTCACAAGCGTCCAAAGGCTTATGCCTGGCATTTGCTGCCACTGTCGGTAGACACATCCATGCATGCACTACTCCACACACTGCTAGGTTTCGGGTGTCTGCCCCCTGGTCTCTGTGATTGGGCTCGCTCTGGGAATGAGGAGGTAGACCATGGATAGGTGGCGTTATTAAACAGAGACAGCCCCCTGGGATATAAAAAGGTAACGCTGTGTAACTGAGGAAGAAACCATCTGCCCAGATTGACAGCCACTGACCCAAACACCCAGCTATGGACAAGACAAAGAGCTGTGCCCCAGGGAGCCTGCATCCAACCAAGCATCCTGCCCTACTGCTGGTCCTGTGTCTCTCTGCCCTAATCCTGACCAGTAAAGGGGACGACTCCGGACAGCTCCAGTCTGAGGATGAAATGGCACTGCCATCCAACAGCCTGGTGAGAATACTCCCTATCTCTCTAGTGAATAAGGCATGTTAAGTTGCCTCGGTGTGTAATGCTACTGACACAATGTATGTTTCATCATTCTCTATGTTCAGGGTATAAGCAAGGTTTACAGAGTACCTGAAGAATATCCCTGTATCATTCCCACCTTAGAGTTTAAAAACATTGTTTATTTTTTTATTTATAGAATAGCAAATGTGTGTATAAATATATATATATTACATAAACAACGAGACCAATACAGAAACAATTAACATATAATCATTAAAACACACAACTTCAAGTACTTGGCTTTCCCCTGCAAATGAAGTTATTCGTTTTCAGTAAATTGCATTTAAATAAAATACTGACACATTGATAAATCCAACATCAGAATTACCTGCAATCTGTCTTTGTAAAACCGACAGATATAACCATTACAGCCTCTGCTGGTTGGCAGCACTATACATCAACTACACTTTCTTTGTAGCCATGACTTACTGTTTATTGATCTCTTCCTTCTTATCTTGCTTTAGGCTGCGGCGCTGGGGGAGATGCTGGAATATAATCAGGATAAAGGCATCAGTCTGCAGAAGAAAGCCAGCCAAGTCCCACGGGTAAGAATCTAGCAGACGAGAGGGCAAACAGGGGGTATTAGTGGGTGTATGCACGGGGACTGAATGGCAACAGAGTAAAAGAGATAAAGGTGCAGCTTATTAAACATATTGGAGGTTACATATAAAGAGCAGCTGTAGGGTACATGTCTAAAAGCGGAGCAATCAGCAGGAACATGCTATTGCTTTCCATGGTGACTGCTGCCCTTTATACAAAGCATAATTTCGTTGTGTAACATTTGTGTATTTAGTTCCAGCTCAGTCAGCAATCTGTAGTGTTAAAAGGACCCCCAATCGAAAAAAATTAGGAGCCAACAGTAGGGATTCTAGGAGCCAGGATATGTCGTTACTGATAATTTGTCTCAGATCATAGCCTCTTTTTATATGATATTAGTTTTTATTTTGACTCCACCTACTCAAACTATTGCAAGGATTCCAGGCCTACAGCTGTACACACGGTAGATTAGGCTGGTGGTGCATGTTCTATACAGACTGTGGCTGGACTGCACGCACTCACACATGCAGTCTTTTCCATCTAATACAGGATGTAACGTTTTAGATAGTTGGGTGTTACTAGCTGTCTAACTCCTGTGTGTGTCTCTCTGCAGTGTGATGTGGGGGAAAGGTGCGCTATCAAGCACGGCCCGCGGATTGGTAAGCTGTGTGACTGCCTGCGGGGAACGTCCTGTAACTCCTTTCTACTGCGATGTTACTAGACTGATGCAGCCAACATCCCTGTCATCCACAAGACCTGTCTTCTCATTATCTGAACCACATACTGTACCCTGCGTACCAGACACACCTCGTATACTACCATCCATTCCTCCTGTATAGCCCCTGTCGCTAAAGATACTATAAACCCCTCATACTTACTTTACCACCCCACCACCTGCCCGTACATGTATACAAATAATGTGTGCCCCACCTCTCTGCACTGTAATAAACCTTTTTGTATTAATGGACGCCATTATTTGCTCTCGTGGCTGTTTTTGGTTCCGAATTTTGCTCCCACTTGGCACTCACTATTTGAAACCTGGCACAAATATGGGTTATTTGTACTTAGCAAGTCTGGGTGTAATGAGCAGGCAGATTCCATTGGTTTGCATGGTAACAGCTCTATATTCAGAGTTCATTTTTACCCCCTCTCTATCCCAGAGAATAAGACAGAAACTGCTGTGGTACATTTCCAGTAAGGCCCCAGTATACTAAACAAAGTTTGTCACAGGCTCCTATTAATTCAGCTGGGTATATCTGGGATGTTTGTGCATAGCTGTGTGTGTGTACTGACGCGAAAACGTATCTGTTATTAAAACGCTCAGCATTATTTCAAACGCGTCTGGGTTATTTGTAGAAATTAATTCTGCGACAAAACCTTAAACGGGTCACGATCACCGTGGTAACCAGACAACCATGGAGAATCATTCACTGCGTCAGATCTGGGACTCTGTTTATACAGAAACATCTCCAAGGAGTACTGAAAAGGACAATGGGGGGGACATACTACATGTACAGGAACAAGGGCTACACCCCTTCCATGCAATAACTGTGCCTTATGAAGTTTAACAAGCTTTTTAAACCCGGTATCCGAAAGCTCTGCGGCACATCACCTGGCAGACCAGGACAAAGAGGTAACGCTCTGCAACAGACAAGCTGCAGGGCAGCGTACAGAGAGAAAAGAAATACATCTCTAAACCCAGTGTTTTTCATGCTATTTGGTCAGACCAGGGAAATTACGTGGGCTGACATGTCGGTCACATTAACCGGCACCCTAAGAGGGCTGTCACCTCTGTACCTCCATCTGAAGCTCATCAATGCTTTACATTTCTAAATGCTTTACATTGTTTTTATAAACATTCCTGAGTAAAAGAACACACCTGTTGTCAAGCAGAACTATACTACAATTCTGAAGTGCAAGCTCTTTAGAACATATTGTAATAGAATGCAAGCTCTTTAGATCATATTGTGATATCTGCAATAGAATGCAAGCTCTTTAGATCATATTGTGATATCTACAATAGAATGCAAGCTCTTTAGATCATATTGTGATATCTACAATAGAATGCAAGCTATCTAGATCATATTGTGATATCTGCAATAGAATGCAAGCTATCTAGATCATATTGTGATATCTGCAATAGAATGCAAGCTCTTTAGATCATATTGTGATATCTACAATAGAATGCAAGCTATCTAGATCATATTGTGATATCTGCAATAGAATGCAAGCTCTTTAGATCATATTGTGATATCTGCAATAGAATGCAAGCTCTCTAGATCATATTGTGATATCTGCAATAGAATGCAAGCTCTTTAGATCATATTGTGATATCTGCAATAGATTGCAAGCTCTTTAGATCATATTGTGATATCTACAATAGAATGCAAGCTATCTAGATCATATTGTGATATCTGCAATAGAATGCAAGCTCTTTAGATCATATTGTGATATCTGCAATAGAATGCAAGCTCTCTAGATCATATTGTGATATCTGCAATAGAATGCAAGCTCTTTAGATCATATTGTGATATCTGCAATAGAATGCAAGCTCTTTAGATCATATTGTGCTATCTGCAATAGAATGCAAGCTCTTTAGATCATATTGTGATATCTGCAATAGAATGCAAGCTCTTTAGATCATATTGTGATATCTGCAATAGAATGCAAGCTCTTTAGATCATATTGTGATATCTGCAATAGAATGCAAGCTCTTTAGATCATATTGTGATATCTACAATAGAATGCAAGCTCTTTAGATCATATTGTGATATCTGCAATAGAATGCAAGCTCTTTAGATCATATTGTGATATCTGCAATAGAATGCAAGCTCTTTAGATCATATTGTGATATCTGCAATAGAATGCAAGCTCTTTAGATCATATTGTGATATCTGCAATAGAATGCAAGCTCTCTAGATCATATTGTGATATCTGCAATAGAATGCAAGCTCTCTAGATCATATTGTGATATCTGCAATAGAATGCAAGCTCTCTAGATCATATTGTGATATCTGCAATAGAATGCAAGCTCTCTAGATCATATTGTGATATCTGCAATAGAATGCAAGCTCTTTAGAACAGACTATATGATCTGGAATAGACTGCAAGCTGTAATTATTTTATTTTCCCCTCCATCTACATGTGACAGGAATGCTAGCTAAGGGTAGGTCAATTGGCGACATCTGAAATTATACAGGGAACAGTACAGGCCAATTTCCCAGCTCTACTGGTCAGCCATTCACAGTATCCACTTTCTACACTGTAGTAGTTCCTTATGTTTCCTTAGGCTGCCACCCAACATCAGAAAATGCCTGCTTACCTTCAGTCCATCCTGGGAACCTTTCAAGTGGCCAAATAATCCCTCAGGGTCAGGTGTATCAAGACTGACGTCTGTCACCTTTCAGGATAAAGCAGTAAATCCCAAAATCAGAAGTCAGGCCAATTAATGACTTGTTAATGCAAGGAATCTGCTTTTGTAACACCTCGTATAATCTCAGGATTTCACCAGCAAGTGCTAATCTGTGGCCCATCGGACAGGGATCCAGTGTAAATCCTTATATAATAGCCCACTCATGTCACTCCTTGCAGCCAGCCAAAGAAGCAATGGACAAACTGGATTGTAGTAACCTCACTGGGACAGCTCACCATTCATGCCAGTAGGCATGGTACCACTAGAATATAAGCTCTTTGGGATTCCATCAGACTGGAAGCTCCACTAGACTACATTACCACTAGATTGCCAGCTCCTCGGGACATGAACTAATGTCAATGGGAAACGTTTAATATGCATATCAAGCTATTGTGTTAATTTGTTGTTGTATAAATACAGGGTGGGTGACAGAGGCCCTTTTAGGGCCAGCAACAAGTTAGGCCATTACAAACAAGTCTTGAAAGACATGGAACGCCCTACTCATTTCGCTTAACCAGAGCACACAACAGAAGCTGACTGGCTTTAAAGAGCGGTATGGGAGAACGCCATGGACTGAGTTATTGGTCTGGAAAGGGTTAATATTGATGAATGGCCTTCTTTCTCTAGTACAGTATGTTCCCTATATTTCTAGAACAGACATGATTGGTGAATATGATGCTATTTATCAAAGCCCCTTGATTGTACAGACAGACCCCCTCACAATTAACTTCCAGGGACGTCATTTGAGAGATTTTCTGAGAAGCCATCAGTGTGGTCTGTCTCTGGCTGACAGTAATCAGGAGATATTCCTCCCGCTGCCACTCCATTACCAAGCGATATCTGTCCTGAGGCCGCAGGGTGGAGACAGATTCAGTTTCATTAGTCCCTTATCTTAAAGTAATGAACATTTCTGGAAGGAGATCAAATCTGTCACCCACTGAACCAAATGATAAAGGAGAAGCAGCTGGAAATCCGATCAGTAGAAAAGAAATAAACCAGCTTTCACATTCCCGACCCGGCCATCAGCTCCCTACGGAAGCTCGTTACTGCCGGCTCGAGTCTGGGAAATAAAGGAAAATTTCATTTGAATGGTAATCAGGCCGCCTGCAGCACTAGCTGACCTGCCCACAGGATAACTTTATAATAATAATAATAACAAAGGTTATATAGAAAAATAGAAACATAGAATGTGTCGGCAGATGAGAACCATTCGGTCCATCTAGTCTGCCCAATTTTTTTTGAGTACTTTTATTAGTCCCCCGTTCCCGATCTTATAGCTAGGATAGCCTTGTGTCTATCCCACGCATGCTTAAACTCCTTCACTGTATTAACCTCTACCACTTCTACTGGAAGACTATTCCATACATCCACTACCCTCTCAGTAATGTAATACTTTCATTAGTCCCTGGCCTTATCTTATATCTAGGATAGCCTTATACCTATCCCATGCATGCTTAAACTCCTTCACTGTATTAACCTCTACCACCTCTACTGGAAGACTATTCTATACATCCACTACCCTCTCAGTAATGTAATACTTTCATTAGTCCCTGACCTTATCTTATATCTAGGATAGCCTTATACCTATCCCACGCATGCTTAAACTCCTTCACTGTATTAACCTCTACCACTTCTACTGGAAGGCTATTCCATGCATCCACTACCCTCTCAGTAATGTAATACTTGCATTAGTCCCTGGCCTTATCTTATATCTAGGATAGCCTTATATCTATCCCATGCATGCTTAAACTCCTTCACTGTATTAACCTCTACCACTTCTACTGGAAGACTATTCCATGCATCCACTACCCTCTCAGTAATGTAATACTTTCATTAGTCCCTGGCCTGATCTTATATCTAGGATAGCCTTATATCTATCCCATGCATGCTTAAACTCCTTCACTATATTAATCTCTACCACTTCTACTGGAAGACTATTCCATACATCCACTACCCTCTCGGTAAAGTAATACTTTCATTAGTCCCTGGCCTTATCTTATATCTAGGATAGCCTTATACCTATCCCATGCATGCTTAAACTCCTTCACTGTATTAACCTCTACCACTTCTACTGGAAGACTATTCCATGCATCCACTACCCTCTCAGTAATGTAATACTTTCATTAGTCCCCGGCCTTATCTTATATCTAGGATAGCCTTATACCTATCCCACACATGCTTAAACTCCTTCACTGTATTAACCTCTACCACTTCTGCTGGCATTAATAATAATAATAATGCAGGTTATAGAACTGTATAATAATAATAATAACAAGGGTTATAGATCTTTATAATAATAATAATAATAATAATGCAGGTTATAGAACTGTATAATAATAATAATAACAAGGGTTATAGATCTTTATAATAATAATAATAACAAAGGTTATAGAACTTTATAATAATAATAATGCAGGTTATAGAACTGTATAATAATAATAATAACAAGGGTTATAGATCTTTATAATAATAATAATAATAATAATAATGCAGGTTATAGAACTGTATAATAATAATAATAACAAGGGTTATAGAACTTTATAATAATAATAATAATAACAAGGGTTATAGAACTTTATAATAATAATAACAAGGGTTATAGAACTTTATAATAATAATAATAATAATAATAACAAGGGTTATAGAACTTTATAATAATAATAATAACAAGGGTTATAGAACTTTATAATAATAATAATAATAACAAGGGTTATAGAACTTTATAAATAATAATAATAACAAGGGTTATAGAACTTTATAAATAATAATAATAATAACAAGAGTTATAGAACTTTATAAATAATAATAATAATAATAATATATAATAATAATAATAATAACAAGGGTTATAGAACTTTATAAATAATAATAATAACAAGGGTTATAGAACTTTATAATAATAATAATAACAAGGGTTATAGAACTTTATAAATAATAATAACAACAAGGGTTATAGAACTTTATAAATAATAATAATAATAACAAGGGTTATAGAACTTTATAATAATAATAATAATAATAATAACAAGGGTTATAGAACTTTATAATAATAATAATAATAAAAAGGGTTATAGAACTTTATAATAATGATAATAATAACAAGGGTTATAGAACTTTATAATAATGATAATAATAACAAGGGTTATAGAACTTTATAAATAATAATAATAATAACAAGGGTTATAGAACTTTATAATAATAATAATAATAATAATAACAAGGGTTATAGAACTTTATAATAATATTAATAATAATAACAAGGGTTATAGAACTTTATAATAATAATAATAATAACAAGGGTTATAGAACTTTATAATAATAATAATAATAACAAGGGTTATAGAACTTTATAATAATAATAATAATAACAAGGGTTATAGAACTTTATAATAATAATAATAATAATAACAAGGGTTATAGAACTTTATAATAATAATAATAACAAGGGTTATAGAACTTTATAATAATAATAATAACAAGGGTTATAGAACTTTATAATAATAATAATAACAACAAGGGTTATAGAACTTTATAAATAATAAATAATAATAATAATAATAATAACAAGGGTTATAGAACTTTATAATAATAATAATAATAACAAGGTTTATAGAACTTTATAATAATAATAATAACAAGGGTTATAGAACTTTATAAATAATAATAATAATAACAAGGGTTATAGAACTTTATAAATAATAATAATAATAACAAGGGTTATAGAACTTTATAATAATAACAAGGGTTATAGAACTTTATAAATAATAATAATAATAACAAGGGTTATAGAACTTTATAATAATAACAAGGGTTATAGAACTTTATAATAATAATAATAATAATAATAATAATAACAAGGGTTATAGAACTTTATAATAATAATAATAATAATAATAATAATAATAATAACAAGGGTTATAGAACTTTATAAATAATAATAATAATAACAAGGGTTATAGAACTTTATAATAATAACAAGGGTTATAGAACTTTATAAATAATAATAATAATAACAAGGGTTATAGAACTTTATAATAATAATAATAATAATAATAATAATAATAATAACAAGGGTTATAGAACTTTATAAATAATAATAATAATAACAAGGGTTATAGAACTTTATAATAATAACAAGGGTTATAGAACTTTATAAATAATAATAATAACAAGGGTTATAGAACTTTATAATAATAATAATAATAATAATAATAATAACAAGGGTTATAGAACTTTATAATAATAACAAGGGTTATAGAACTTTATAAATAATAATAATAATAACAAGGGTTATAGAACTTTATAATAATAATAATAATAATAATAATAATAACAAGGGTTATAGAACTTTATAAATAATAATAATAATAACAAGGGTTATAGAACTTTATAATAATAACAAGGGTTATAGAACTTTATAAATAATAATAATAATAACAAGGGTTATAGAACTTTATAATAATAATAATAATAATAATAATAATAACAAGGGTTATAGAACTTTATAAATAATAATAATAATAACAAGGGTTATAGAACTTTATAATAATAACAAGGGTTATAGAACTTTATAAATAATAATAATAATAACAAGGGTTATAGAACTTTATAAATAATAATAATAATAACAAGGGTTATAGAACTTTATAATAATAACAAGGGTTATAGAACTTTATAATAATAATAATAATAATAATAATAACAAGGGTTATAGAACTTTATAATAATAACAAGGGTTATAGAACTTTATAATAATAACAAGGGTTATAGAACTTTATAATAATAATAATAATAATAATAATAACAAGGGTTATAGAACTTTATAAATAATAATAATAATAACAAGGGTTATAGAACTTTATAAATAATAATAATAATAACAAGGGTTATAGAACTTTATAATAATAACAAGGGTTATAGAACTTTATAATAATAATAATAATAATAATAATAACAAGGGTTATAGAACTTTATAATAATAACAAGGGTTATAGAACTTTATAATAATAACAAGGGTTATAGAACTTTATAATAATAATAATAATAATAATAATAATAACAAGGGTTATAGAACTTTATAAATAATAAATAATAATAATAATAATAAGCCCACACTCTGTGTGACACACACACCCTGTGCTAGCTATGTGGTGTTACCCAGTGCAGCCCTGGGACATGTATGTGTTATAATATAACATCCCCAGTCATTACACATGATATACACCATGCACAGCTTAGGTACATTATAATAACGCCCATGACGCTCAGCCAGCCACCCGGGGGAGGGGGGTACCTGCGGACGGTGCTTCCAGTCAGTCATCCTGGGGGGACTGGGCACCGCTCTGCTCCCGCGTTATTCTGAGGTAACCGTCACGCGGGAGACCGGGCGCCGCCCTGTGACGTCAGCGTTAAAGGCCCCGCGCAGGCAGCTGGTGCGGAGGCGGCAAGGTTTCAGAGACAGAGCTGCTGAGAGGGTTAATATGCACCTCGGACATAGGTGAGACCCCCAGACACCCCCTGCATTCATCATATACTGAGACCCCCAGACACCCCCTGCATTCATCATATACTGAGACCCCCAGACACCACCTGCATTCATCATATACTGAGACCCCCAGACACCCCCTGCACCTGCATTAATTAAATCCTGTGGACTTACTCCTGAAGGACTGACCCTCCCCCCAAGTTGATCTGACATTGGTGGGAATTGCCGAATTTTCAGGCAGTTCAGTTCTAGCTGAAAGAAAGGTGTAAATCAATTAAAGTAAACAAATCAAACATATATGTATACAATTCTAATATATTAATGTTATATATGATACTATTATATGTACCTAAAATAAGCATGTTATTGGGCAGACTAGATGGACTGAATGGTTCTTATCTTCCGACACATTCTATGTTTCTATGTTAATAAAACGTTATTTTATGTACATTTTCCCTATTTTCATGGATTTAATTAAAGTCTATTTTCAGATTCTAACTCTGGAAGATTGGCTGATGTCCACGTCAGTTCTGTGGTCACTGAGTGAACTGTTTGGTAACTTTGTACCTTCATTGTGAGGCTTGTTTAGTGTTCAATGCATACTGACATATAATAATAATTGTTACATTGCATAGTGTGTTGGAAGATAATATACCAGTACTAATCCTTTGTGCACACAGTGTATTATTAAATAATACTGATTTATTATTACACTTCCCACAGCAGTGGCTGCTCTCGTCACTGTTCAGTAATTACAAAATAACAAAGATTTTATGCTGGGAAATCGTACTCTCAGCCCTATAAACCTGCCCCGTGTGCCCCTTAAACAACCTCTCACTACCAAATTAACCCTGACACAGAAAGGCCAATAACAGCTATTTCATGGAAGATTGTTTTGACATCTTGTTGGCTTAGCACCCCATCCCTCAATCTGCCCCCGCTATAAAACCTAAATAATGCATCTATCTCCCAGTGTCACCATCAGGGGCTCCAGAGACAAGCTGGTTGACATGTTGTTTAGAATCCTTGTTCTGTATAGCTCTATCAGGGGGCGGACATGTTGTTTAGAATCCTTGCTTTGTATAGCTCTATCAGGGGGCAGACATGTTGTTTAGAATCCTTGCTCTGTATAGCTCTATCAGGGGGTGGACATGTTGTTTAGAATCTTTGCTCTGTATAGCTCTATCAGGGGGCAGACATGTTGTTTAGAATCTTTGCTCTGTATAGCTCTATCAGGGGGCAGACATGTTGTTTAGAATCTTTGCTCTGTATAGCTCTATCAGGGGGCAGACATGTTGTTTAGAATCTTTGCTCTGTATAGCTCTATCATGGACAGACATGTTGTTTAGAATCTTTGCTCTGTATAGCTCTATCAGGGGGCAGACATGTTGTTTAGAATCTTGGGTCTGATGAAAGATCCGACTCAAGATTCTAAACAGCATGTCCGCCCCTTGATAGAACAATTCAGACTGACAAAGGACTCAGTAAGGTATTTATTGGTATTATTTCATTCAAGCATTTATATTTAAAATCTCTACACTTGATGCAGTCTTCCATGTTTTTACTGACACTTTTAATATTATGTCTGTCTTGTTTTGCAGTGCACCTTCGGGAACCCACGTGCCGTAAGAAGAGGGTCTCGGATTGGGAAACTCTGGGTCTGTCCCAGAAAGTGCAACTGTAACTACTTGTTACTGAAATGCTTATAGCTCACCTGCCTCCTACCTCACGGGGAATCTCTCAGCAGGTCGATTCAGAGAAACCAGGGATTGATTACACAATGTGTATCTCCTGGGGAAGTCTGCCAAGAAACCAGTATCCTGATCCGGGACATTTTCCACACTGGGATGCCATACTGTGCTCAAACCAAAGTCACAAAGATTCGCTCATTTTGGTAGAACTACAGTCTGAGATAGATGAGCACGTTCAACAGTCCCCCGAGGGCTAAAAAGACTATCGCAAACTGCAAGGGATTAGCAACCTGGCTTAGCGGGTATTTGCTGAAATCTTGGCATACAGAGAGGGTGACACATCGATTGGACTGATAAGAATCGAGCAGAGCAACGCCTCGGATATCGGATGAAATTGGGCAGATTTAGATCTACATGATTATCCGTGTTCCAATTCCCTGCCATGATATTGTCTCTAAAACCGATCAGCTGACGTCTTTAATAGTGTTACGTTCACAATATTAGATTTCTGTACAGAAGTTGCCTATTACTGCGTTAGGTTTGACCACCTCTGCTGGGTGGCCTTTCCAGTTTTTGTTTTTTTCATTTCCCAAACTAGTGCCTGAGTTCTCTCTTTACTCTGAATCTAGGACATGTCAGGACAGTGATGTGATGAGTCTCTACTGAGAGCAGGAGTATTATAAAGTATTATATTGCGTTGATAGTCATCGTTTCTCCATTGATAAATCAGTTGACAGGATTGCAAGTTGCTCTGTGAAATGCTTCCTAGTTGTAGGTTTGCTATACTCAGAGCCTTTGTACATTAATCAGCTCAGTAAACCTACCAAGACATTATCATGCTGCATTTTGGTAACGAATACATTGCATGGATCATTTATGAGAGTCTGTCACCTTTAAACCAACCTGTGAAGGTAGAGAACAAAATCCAAATCTTCCCCTGGGTTTGTGGGAATAAAAACACAAAGTGATGGAAAGAAGAACTTAAGCCTCTTAGTTGCCCAATGATTTCGCTTTTATTACTGTACATACTGTTATTTTGAATGGCTTCATAAAATGTCACTGCATTCTCTCCCCCCGCCCCCCGTGCCCCCCAACATAATGTGAAAATAATAGAACAAATGTCCATGTTCTGCATTGTTATGTTACTCCACATGGGGATGTTGCGTGTGCCCAGGACATCTCTGGTGAAGGGTTTTATTTTGCAATAAATATAAAATAATTGAGGGGGTTTACTGCAGGAATGTCTGATTAGACGGTGTGATGATCTGCCACCTGCTGCCCAGTGCTGCGACGTATACAGAATGTTTCGGTCCACTGATAGTGGAATCCTGTTCTCCAGATATGGGTCACAAAGTAAATCCAATGGAGCTGTTGCCAGATCCTTTAGGCCGAGGTTGGATAAATCCCAGGAGCCACTGAGTCCTGGGTCCTAAACTCCATAACATTTCTGATTATTTAATATTGAAAATGTCATTTCCCTGGCTCTTAAAAATAACCAGGCTGGCTCCTGATTGGTCTGTCTGGCTCCTGATTGGTCTGTGTGGCTCCTAGATGCTACAGCAGGACCCAGGGTAGAGTTAGCGGAGGAACGGAAATCAAATTGTCCAATGGGATGCCTCATCCAGTTGAGGCCTTATATGGACTCTATTTGTTTGCGTACCTTCTCCAACGCACGCCGGTCCAGGGTTCTCTGACGAAAAACAACAAGGAGGGAAAGGGCTACGGCGGCTGCCATCATGCTAGCCACAAAACGCCAGAATACCTGCTTCTCCATGGAAACAGAACGGCAGCTAGGAGAGAGAGAGAGAGGATCTCATTACACACAGGCATCTCCCCAATTATATACATCACAGCTGACAACAGACAGACTGGCAGACATACGCAGTACATATAGGAGTATATACGCTCCAGACTGCTGGTATCTGCTCAATGCTGCAATTTAACACAGCTGATTGTCCATCCGGGTTATAGCAGAGGAAGCTGGTAAGGACGATATATACAATATATATATATATACACGATATGCCGTGTGCTATATGGACCCAGTGACCTGCTCACCTCTTGTAATCTGATTTATTGGAGGTGCTGCACTGGATCTCCTCTACAAAGCCAGTGATGCGGCACTGTGGGATCGATATCTGTCAAGAGGAGAGAAGGATTAGAATAAACTCTACATATGACGCATATAAACCCCGGCTCGCTCTGTATACAACGTGTAAACAACCCCACCGGCCCACTATACAGCATGTAAACACATCAGTGGGCGGACATGTTGAGCCAGACTTCCTCTAACCCAAGATGTCTGCCCCATGATAGTGCTATACAAGCAGAGAGGGTTCAATAAGGTGCTTTATTTGTATCATTTCATTAAAACATTTATAATTAAAATGCCTTATTTTTTTGCAGACATTTGTCCTTTAATCCCCTGCCTCAGAACTGGGGCTTCCTAGTTATGAATTAATGTGTGATGGTCTATATAAGAAGAACTCTAACCATGCTTACCGTATCAATCTTGTTACAGCTGCGGCACTCTTTGGATATTCCAAACTCTTCCTCTAGCCAACACATGGAATTAGTAGCCGTTCCATCTGTAACAAGACAGAGTTAGCCAACAGGACCCACAGAGCCAGCCCCGGTCTGTCTGTAACAAGACAGAGTTAGCCAACAGGACCCGCAGAGCCAGCCCCGGTCAGTCTGTAACCAGACAGAGTTAGCCAACAGGACCCGCAGAGCCAGCCCCGGTCAGTCTGTAACCAGACAGAGTTAGCCAACAGGACCCGCAGAGCCAGCCCCGGTCAGTCTGTAACAAGACAGAATTAGCCAACAGGACCCACAGAGCCAGCCCCGGTCAGTCTGTAACCAGACAGAGTTAGCCAACAGGACCCACAGAGCCAGCCCCGGTCAGTCTGTAACCAGACAGAGTTAGCCAACAGGACCCGCAGAGCCAGCCCCGGTCAGTCTGTAACCAGACAGAGTTAGCCAACAGGACCCGCAGAGCCAGCCCCGGTCAGTCTGTAACCAGACAGAGTTAGCCAACAGGACCCGCAGAGCCAGCCCCGGTCAGTCTGTAACAAGACAGAGTTAGCCAACAGGACCCGCAGAGCCAGCCCCGGTCAGTCTGTAACAAGACAGAGTTAGCCAACAGGACACACAGAGCCAGCCCCGGTCAGTCTGTAACCATACAGAGTTAGCCAACAGGACCCGCAGAGCCAGCCCCGGTCAGTCTGTAACCAGACAGAGTTAGCCAACAGGACCCACAGAGCCAGCCCCGGTCAGTCTGTAACAAGACAGAGTTAGCCAACAGGACCCGCAGAGCCAGCCCCGGTCAGTCTGTAACCAGACAGAGTTAGCCAACAGGACCCGCAGAGCCAGCCCTGGTCAGTCTGTAACCAGACAGAGTTAGCCAACAGGACCCGCAGAGCCAGCCCCGGTCAGTCTGTAACCAGACAGAGTTAGCCAACAGGACCCGCAGAGCCAGCCCCGGTCAGTCTGTAACAAGACAGAGTTAGCCAACAGGACCCGCAGAGCCAGCCCCGGTCAGTCTGTAACAAGACAGAGTTAGCCAACAGGACCCGCAGAGCCAGCCCCGGTCAGTCTGTCACCAGACAGAGTTAGCCAACAGGACACACAGAGCCAGCCCCGGTCAGTCTGTAACAAGACAGAGTTAGCCAACAGGACCCGCAGAGCCAGCCCCGGTCAGTCTGTAACCAGACAGAGTTAGCCAACAGGACCCGCAGAGCCAGCCCCGGTCAGTCTGTAACCAGACAGAGTTAGCCAACAGGACCCGCAGAGCCAGCCCCGGTCAGTCTGTAACCAGACAGAGTTAGCCAACAGGACCCACAGAGCCAGCCCCGGTCAGTCTGTAACAAGACAGAATTAGCCAACAGGACCCACAGAGCCAGCCCCGGTCAGTCTGTAACCAGACAGAGTTAGCCAACAGGACCCGCAGAGCCAGCCCCGGTCAGTCTGTAACAAGACAGAGTTAGCCAACAGGACACACAGAGCCAGCCCCGGTCAGTCTGTAGGTCAGTCACTTACCTGAGATTTTCTGTTCCTGAGTTAAAGAGGATTCCGCTGGCCTGGAATAAAGCAAATCACATACATGATCTGTGAGCAGTCAGGGAATAAACACGCATGTAACATGGTGAGGATTAATCCAAGGACATGTACCTGTCCTGTAATTAATGTTTATTTTACCTACAGAGTGTGTTTAGGTCTCTGACTTATGTTATTCTAATAAGAACCTCCTTTTACCAACTCATTATAAAGCCACCGCTATCAGTCATCTCTTGTTGTCTCCTTGGTTCAGGAGAATTTATTATCATTACAGCCTGTATTTATTAGGGTTTAGCAAACCCCATCCCATTCGCACAGTGCTGAGTGTTACACACTGTGTAACCAATACGTGTTTACAAAACAATATGATCATAGCAGATGCCTAGAAAACAATACAAATATAAGACTGTATGGAGCACCCCCTGCTGGAACTACACTGCTATTACACACCAGGGCAAGAGTGTATTTAAACGAATAAAAACTACCACAAGAAGAGAACATAGTCTTACATTAGGAGGGCAAAGATTTAAAAGAAATATCAGGAATATTACTTTACGGAGAGGGTAGTGGATGCATGGAATAATCGTCCAGTAGAAGTGGTAGAGGTTAATACAGTGAAGGAGTTTAAGCATGCATGGGATAGGTATAAGGCTATCCTAGATATAAGATAAGGCCAGGGACTAATGAAAGTATTACATTACTGAGAGGGTAGTGGATGTATGGAATAGTCTTCCAGTAGAAGTGGTAGAGGTTAATACAGTGAAGGAGTTTAAGCATGCTTGGGATAGGTATAAGGCTATCCTAGATATAAGATAAGGCCAGGGACTAATGAAAGTATTACATTACTGAGAGGGTAGTGGATGTATGGAATAGTCTTCCAGTAGAAGTGGTAGAGGTTAATACAGTGAAGGAGTTTAAGCATGCGTGGGATAGGTATAAGGCTATCCTAGATATAAGATAAGGTCAGGGACTAATGAAAGTATTACATTACTGAGAGGGTAGTGGATGTATGGAATAGTCTTTCAGTAGAATTGGTAGAGGTTAATACAGTGAGGGAGTTTAAGCATGTATGGGATAGGTATAAGGCTATCCTAGATATAAGATAAGGTCAGGGACTAATGAAAGTATTACTTTACTGAGAGGGTAGTGGATGTATGGAATAGTCTTTCAGTAGAATTGGTAGAGGTTAATACAGTGAAGGAGTTTAAGCATGCGTGGGATAGGTATAAGGCTATCCTAGATATAAGATAAGGTCAGGGACTAATGAAAGTATTACATTACTGAGAGGGTAGTGGATGTATGGAATAGTCTTTCAGTAGAATTGGTAGAGGTTAATACAGTGAAGGAGTTTAAGCATGCATGGGATAGGTATAAGGCTATCCTAGATATAAGATAAGGCCAGGGACTAATGAAAGTATTACTTTACTGAGAGGGTAGTGGATGTATGGAATAGTCTTCCAGTAGAAGTGGTAGAGGTTAATACAGTGAAGCAGTTTAAGCATGCATCGGATAGGTATAAGGCTATCCTAGATATAATATAAGGCCAGGGACTAACCATAGTATTACTTTACTGAGAGGGTAGTGGATGCATGGAATAGTCTTCCAGTAGAAGTGGTAGAGGTTAATACAGTGAAGGAGTTTAAGCATGCATGGGATAGGTATATGGCTATCCTAGATATAAGATAAGGCCAGGGACTAATGAAAGTATTACTTTACTGAGAGGGTAGTGGATGCAGGGAATAGTCTTCCAGTAGAAGTGGTAGAGGTTAATACATTGAAGGAGTTTAAGCATGCATGGGATAGGTATAAGGCTATCCTAGATATAAGATAAGTTCAGTGACTAATGAATGTATTACTTTACTGAGAGGGTAGTGGATGCATGGAATAGCCTTCCAGTAGAAGTGGTAGAGGTTAATACAGTGAAGCAGTTTAAGCATGCATGGGATAGGTATAAGGCTATCCTAGATATATTATAAGGCCAGGGACTAACGATAGTATTACTTTACTGAGAGGGAAGTGGATGCATGGAATAGTCTTCCAGTAGAAGTGGTAGAGGTTAATACATTGAAGGAGTTTAAGCATGCATGGGATAGGTATAAGGCTATCCTAGATATAAGATAAGTTCAGTGACTAATGAATGTATTACTTTACTGAGAGGGTAGTGGATGTATGGAATAGTCTTCCAGTAGAAGTGGTAGAGGTTAATACAGTGAAGGAGTTTAAGCACGCATGGGATGGGTATAAGGCTATCCTAGATATAAGATAAGGCCAGCGACTAATGAAAGTATTACTTTACTGAGAGGGTAGTGGATGTATGTAATAGTCTTCCAGTAGAAGTGGTAGAGGTTAATACAGTGAGGGAGTTTAAGCATGCGTGGGATAGGTATAAGGATATCCTAGATATAAGATAAGGCCAGGGACTAATGAAAGGATTACATTACTGAGAGGGTAATGGATGTATGGAATAGCCTTCCAGTAGAAGTGGTAGAGGTTAATACAGTGAAGGAGTTTAAGCATGCATGGGATAGGTATAAGGCTATCCTAGATATAAGATAAGGTCAGGGACTAATGAAAGTATTACATTAATGAGAGGGTAGTGGATGCATGGAATAGTCTTCCAGTAGAAGTGGTAGAGGTTTAATACAGTGAAGGAGTTTAAGCATGCATGGGATAGGTATAAGGCTATCCTAGATATAAGATAAGGTCAGGGACTAATGAAAGTATTACTTTACTGAGAGGGTAGTGGATGCATGGAATAGTCTTCCAGTAGAAGTGGTAGAGGTTAATACAGTGAAGCAGTTTAAGCATGCATGGGATAGGTACAAGGCTATCCTAGATATAAGATAAGGCCAGGGACTAATGAAAGTATTACATTACTGAGAGGGTAGTGGATGTATGGAATAATCTTCCGGTAGAAGTGGTAGAGGTTAATACAGTGAAGGAGTTTAAGCATGCATGGGATAGGTATAAGGCTACCCTAGATATAAGATAAGTTCAGTGACTAATGAATGTATTACTTTACTGAGAGGGTAGTGGATGTATGGAATAGTCTTCCAGTAGAAGTGGTAGAGGTTAATACAGTGAAGGAGTTTTAGCATGCATGGGATAGGTATAAGGATATCCTAGATATAAGATAAGGTCAGGGACTAATGATAGTATTACATTACTGAGAGGGTAGTGGATGCATGGAATAGCCTTCCAGTAGAAGTGATAGAGGTTAATACAGTGAAGGAGTTTAAGCATGCATGGGATAGGTATAAGGCTATCCTAGATATAAGATAAGGTCAGGGACTAATGAAAGTATTACATTACTGAGAGGGTAGTGGATACATGGAATAGTCTTCCAGTAGAAGTGGTAGAGGTTAATACAGTAAAGGAGTTTAAGCATGCATGGGATAGGTATAAGGATATCCTAGATATAAGATAAGGTCAGGGACTAATGAAAGTATTACATTACTGAGAGGGTAGTGGATGTATGGAATAGTCTCCCAGTAGAAGTGGTAGAGGTTAATACAGTGAAGGAGTTTAAGCATGCATGGGATAGGTATAAGGCTATCCTAGATAAAAGATAAGGCCAGGGACTAATGAAAGTATTACATTACTGAGAGGGTAGTGGATGCATGGAATAGCCTTCCAGTAGAAGTGGTAGAGGTTAATACAGTGAAGGAGTTTAAGCATGCATGGGATAGGTATAAGGCTATCCTAGATATAAGATAAGGTCAGGGACTAATGAAAGTATTACATTACTGAGAGGGAAGTAGATGCATGGAATAGTCTTCCAGTAGAAGTGGTAGAGGTTAATACAGTGAAGGAGTTTAAGCATGCGTGGGATAGGTATAAGGCTATCCTAGACATAAGATAAGGCCAGGGACTAATGAAAATATTACTTTACTGAGAGGGTAGTGGATCCATGGAATAGTCTTCCAGTAGAAGTGATAGAGGTTAATACAGTGAAGGGGTTTAAGCATGCGTGGGATAGGTATAAGGCTATCCTAGATATAAGATAAGGCCAGGGACTAATGAAAGTATTACATTACTGAGAGGGTAGTGGATGCATGGAATAGCCTTCCAGTAGAAGTGATAGAGGTTAATACAGTGAAGGAGTTTAAGCATGCATGGGATAGGTATAAGGCTATCCTAGATATAAGATAAGGTCAGGGACTAATGAAAGTATTACATTACTGAGAGGGTAGTGGATACATGGAATAGTCTTCCAGTAGAAGTGGTAGAGGTTAATACAGTAAAGGAGTTTAAGCATGCATGGGATAGGTATAAGGATATCCTAGATATAAGATAAGGTCAGGGACTAATGAAAGTATTACATTACTGAGAGGGTAGTGGATGTATGGAATAGTCTCCCAGTAGAAGTGGTAGAGGTTAATACAGTGAAGGAGTTTAAGCATGCATGGGATAGGTATAAGGCTATCCTAGAAAACAGATAAGGCGAGGGACTAATGAAAGTATTACATTACTGAGAGGGTAGTGGATGCATGGAATAGCCTTCCAGTAGAAGTGGTAGAGGTTAATACAGTGAAGGAGTTTAAGCATGCATGGGATAGGTATAAGGCTATCCTAGATATAAGATAAGGTCAGGGACTAATGAAAGTATTACATTACTGAGAGGGAAGTAGATGCATGGAATAGTCTTCCAGTAGAAGTGGTAGAGGTTAATACAGTGAAGGAGTTTAAGCATGCGTGGGATAGGTATAAGGCTATCCTAGACATAAGATAAGGCCAGGGACTAATGAAAATATTACTTTACTGAGAGGGTAGTGGATCCATGGAATAGTCTTCCAGTAGAAGTGATAGAGGTTAATACAGTGAAGGAGTTTAAGCATGCATGGGATAGGTATAAGGCTATCCTAGATATAAGATAAGGTCAGGGACTAATGAAAGTATTACATTACTGAGAGGGTAGTGGGTGTATGGAATAGTCTTCCAGTAGAAGTGGTAGAGGTTAATACAGTGAAGGAGTTTAAGCATGCATGGGATAGGTATAAGGCTATCCTGGATATAAGATAAGGTCAGGGAATAATGAAAGTATTCAGATAATTGACCAGACTAGATGGCTAAATGGTTAGTGTGTGCTGGTGACAGAATAAAGCTACATCAGCGTTAGCAAACCTTGGCACTGCACAGCTGCACTATAGAAGTAAATAAACCACAAAACACAATATAGAGATATAAATCTCAGACACACAGTATACAGATTTAACTAACTGACCTGTAACTAATCAGCAGGAACACAGCTCCCAGTAACCACATCACCAGTTCCATTCCTACCAAATTCCTGGCAACTTCCTCTACATCTGTTTTCTTCCGGTGTCATGGCCACTACCGGGTCTCAGGAAGCTGTTTCCGGTATTTGCAGTGCTAGAGCTCCACCTTGTGGCTGAAAGATGGAAGCGCAGTAGTACAGCCATTCATTCCATAATAGTTTATATGGCATTATTATTATCACTGTCACCCAATATACTCCTCCACTGTCAAACTCCCCCCTCTCACTGCCCCCTTCCTGCCCTGGGCTTCATGGTACCCTTTCATTTCCACAGCTTAGGGGCTTTACAGTAGAATTCTCCAGCTAAAATCAATTAGAAATAGAATTGCAAGGGCTGAATTCCACCTAGGTTTGATATATTAGGAGCATGTTCGGGGGTGACCGGTGCACATGGGGGGCACATATGGGGCTGTCACACCCAAAGAGATATCTAGAAATAAAAATACACATTTGCTGCTCCGGTTCATTCACCATGGTTCTTATCAATGCAGATCGAAAGGTCATCTTTGGATAACACAAAAGAACAAACCCACAGAATAACAGACTGACGGCAAGTGTTAGAAAAAGTTTATTTTCCGATGAACATCTGAGCAAATTCACACTTATAATAATTACCTAAACATTAACAAGACTAAAATGAATATTCCACTAATCAGAAAGCTGCCTAATGGGTCATTTGAGAAGCTTAGCTTGCGGTCAGCGACACGTGAGACCCTCCTCTTCCTTAAAAAAACATTTCAAATAACCCCTCACGATACTTTAAGTCAGGGAATCTATCATGAAAATGGGCTTGTGTTCTTTTAATACCTTTAAATGTTTCAGACTGTTATATACTCCAGTGTCACAGCTAAATTTTTTTTTTTTTTTAAATGAGTGTTTTCACTTTTCAATTCCCTTTTATGTGGGGCATCAGAATCCAACAGGTATACCCTAAACATCTGAGCTGCACACCCACAATTCCCATCATCCTTTGCCAACTTCCAAATGCGTCAGGGCCGGTCCCTAAATCCTTTTCTTCAGAATAAATGTTTAATTAAGGTCTGACTCCCGGCGAGGTCAGGGTTGGCTGAGAATAATAATGATGCTAGTAAACATTAAATTAAACCATTTGTATAAACTCTCTTTGTTACACATTCTGCAATCCATTATCATTACATAATACTCAATCCTTCTAGCTGCCTCGGGACAATAGCATCAGACTGCATGGAAACCCTTCTAATGATTAATGATTCATTATTATATTAAAGTAATGCCATGTTTAGCCGTCAAGAAAACCTCAGGAACTATCCCCAGGCAGGTTCGTGCAAGACGTTGTGTGTAATAATGGCATCTACATGGCTCAACACACGACAAGTCCCTATAAAGACACCTCATAGCCTTTCATATGTGAAACGCGTTGGGTCCAGCAGTCTTTCTCCACAATTAAACCTTAGTGATTGCGTCTTTCAACCTGCCTTTCGTTATATAACAAATGGATAATCTTATATCAGGACGCCATGATATCTGTACATGAATATAAGACCACCACCCCCCCCCCTTCCCCACCCCCACAGTACTTTCTTGAAGAAGAAGGAAAAAAAACTAACTAGCTCCTCTGGTTCTCCTAATTCTTCCCTGGGTGCAGAACAGGCACTGACTGACTTTGGGGAGGTTGGAGGGAGCGAGAGGTGTTCAGTAAAGGGTCCAGTTCCGTCTCTCAGTGCAGTTTTTGGAGGCTGAAGAGGAGAGAGAGGGCAGGACCCCCTGGATATCATCTTCTCTGCGCTCTGAGCAAATCATTATTCCCCTTCACTGTAAAGAGTCTGGATGAGATGTCTTCCCCGCCATCACATTCTGGGAATGGGAGGGTCTGCACCCCTGTATCCACCGTCCTTAAACCACCGAACATTTGTTGCTGGTTTTTTTCGTCTGTTTTTTTAAATCGACCTCTTTCATCCCTGGGGCCTGTGCGACAGAGACAGAGATCTATCTGAATATTCAGTGCAGGGTTAGGGGAAGCCCCAGTCTATCGACAAGTAATACATACCGATCGCTTGGTGATTTTCATCAAGATATCGCTTGCCAGTGTATTAAAAGCCTGGTGAAAATAAATAAACAAATGAAATCTCTAGTTATCCCTGCACTGGGAATAGCTACCCAGCCGAGTCCTAATGCGTCAAAGTGGACTCTTACAAAAGGTTTTACTGACTAGGGGACAGACTCTGTATGGCGGGCGCCAATCCGGGTGTAATGGCGGCTCACCTCATCCACATGTTGACTAGATTTGGCGCTGGTCTCAAAGAATCGGATATTGTGTTCTTTGGCGAGCTGGGGGAAGAGAGAGACAGGATACAATCAATACCGCAAAGCCTGGCATCCTTATCACTGCAAGTCAGCCACATTATGTACCCCCCACTAGTAATAGGAGGAGAAAACCTCTGACCTTTTCCCCTCGCTCTTTGGGCACTTTCCTTTTCACTTCCATGTCGCATTTATTACCCAGAAGCATCCTCTCCACGCCAGCCGATGCATTCTGTAGGAGACACACAACACAAGGAGAATTAATAAGGTCCCGCACTTAATCAAACCGGTGATGGATAGATATACACTGTGCCAACCGGACCAGTGGCTTCAAGATTCAGCAAAGCATTACGAGCCCTTCGACTGAACGACTGGAACGCACAACACAGTGCAACTGTTATTCATGAAAGGGAGAACTGAAGGGAATTTCAAACTCAAGGACAAGTTGGAAAAATTCTACTGGAATTGTAATTCCCTGCAAGTTTGTATTGAATAAAGCTCAGAGCATAAACAGACTGCATACAATAAACACACTGACAGTAATATTACAAGGTGGGGAAGATATAGCCCCCTGTAAGGTTGGGGAGATTATTAAAGAACAGCTGCTTTTAGGATAATAATCTGTAATTAGTATCATTGTGTTACCTTTCTTCCCTCCCCAACCGTGCTCAATGTATATTGCAATATGAATATTTATACAGGTCGCAGTGAGTGCCCCCCCTACCTCTTTGATGCTCTTCATCCAGTTCTGAATATTTTCGAATGATCGTTCGTCTGTGATATCGTAAACCAAAATAATCCCCTGAAAGAAGACACAGCTCTGCTAGGAAAACCTTACACAGGTTATCACAACAAAATGCTCAGCACAATCCAGCAGGCATTGGGGTTTTACCCAAGCTGGGCCCACGCATTTCACAAGCCAGGAAATCTGAAAAGAGCATGTATAGCTTGGAGGAAAGACGTAACAGGGGGATATGATAGAAACATTTATACACATAAAGGGAATCAACACAGTAACGGAGGAGAGGATATTATATGAAGATAAACTACCACAACTAGAGGACATAGTCTGAAATTAGAGGGGCAAAGATTTAACAGTAATTTCAGGAACTATTACTTTACTGAGAGGGTAGTGGATGTATGGAATAGTCTTCCAGTAGAAGTGGTAGAGGTTAATACAGTGAAGGAGTTTAAGCATGCATTGGATAGGTATAAGGCTATCCTAGATATAAGATAAGGTCAGGGACTAATGAAAGTATTACTGTACTGAGAGGGTAGTGGATACATGGAATAGTCTTCCAGTAGAAGTGGTAGAGGTTAATACAGTGAAGGAGTTTAAGCATGCATGGGATGGGTATAAGGCTATCCTAGATATAAGATAAGGTCAGGGACTAATGAAAGTATTACATTACTGAGAGGGTAGTGGATGCATGGAATAGTCTTCCAGTAGAAGTGGTAGAGGTTAATACAGTGAAGGAGTTTAAGCATGCATGGGATAGGTATAAGGCTATCCTAGATATAAGATAAGGCCAGGGACTAATGAAAGTATTACATTACTGAGAGGGTAGTGGATGTATGGAATAGTCTTCCAGTAGAAGTGGTAGAGGTTAATACAGTGAAGGAGTTTAAGCATGCATGGGATAGATATAAGGCTATCCTAGATATAAGATAAGGTCAGGGACTAATGATAGTATTACATTACTGAGAGGGTAGTGGATGTATGGAATAGTCTTCCAGTAGAAGTGGTAGCGGTTAATACAGTGAAGGAGTTTAAGCATGCGTGGGATAGGTATAAGGCTATCCTAGATATAAGATAAGGCCAGGGACTAATGACAGTATTACATTACTGAGAGGGTAGTGTATGCATGGAATAGTCTTCCAGTAGAAGTGGTATAGGTTAATACAGTGAAGGAGTTTAAGCATGCGTGGGATAGGTATAAGGCTATCCTAGATATAAGATAAGGCCAGGGACTAATGAAAGTATTACATTACTGAGAGGGTAGTGGATGTATAGAATAGTCTTCCAGTAGAAGTGGTAGAGGTTAATACAGTGAAGGAGTTTAAGCATGCATGGGATAGGTATAAGGCTATCCTAGATATAAGATAAGGCCAGGGACTAATGAAAGTATTACTTTACTGAGAGGGTAGTGGATGTATGGAATAGCCTTCCAGTAGAAGTGGTAGAGGTTAATACAGTGAAGGAGTTTAAGCATGCATGGGATATGTATAAGGCTATACTAGATATAAGATAATAAATGAAAGTATTCAGATTAGTAAATTTGTTGTGCCACACACAATCTAGTTGCCACCAGTGGTAAAAACCAGAGTACTCCCAGCCAGGGTGACTGACCACAGATACAATCCAAGCTTTTAAAGTGATTAAATATCCATTAAAGGGCAAAATAAACTTCTCTGTAATTGAAAGATTGCATCAAGTGTAGAAAATTATTTTGAGCCCTCTTTTGCTCTGTATAGCTCTATCAGACATCTTGGGTCAGATAGAGCAATGTCTGACCCATCTGACCAAGATTCTAAACAACATGTCCGCCCTCTGATGGAGCTATACAGAGCAAAGATTCTAAACAACATGTCCGCCCCCTGATGGAGCTATACAGAGCAAAGATTCTAAACACCAGGTCAGCCCTCTGATAGAGCTATACAGAGCAAAGATTCTAAACAACATGTCCCCCCCCTGATAGAGCTATACAGTGAAAAGATTCTAAACAACATGTCTGCCCCCTGATAGAGCTATACAGAACAAAGAGGGCTAAATTAGGTACATTTTTGTATTCATAAAATCATATTCCATTTAAGATTCCTACACTTGATGCAATCTGTCAATTGAACAGAACGTAATGTTTTGCTGACAGCTGTCCTGTAAGTTACTTACCATGGCACCCCGGTAATAAGCTGTTGTGATTGTTTTAAACCTCTCCTGCCCGGCTGTGTCCCTGTATGCAAAACAAGAGCTTATTTAGCACAAGACCCTTCACATATCACTCAGATTTAACTATATACAAGACATGCATGTAAACAAGGGGTCTGACGATTTGGGTTAAAAGAAAATAATTCCATTTTGCTTTAGGAGGATGAATACGGCATCACAGGTAAACCATACATTGTCGTAAAAAAACACTATGTAGTTTGTATGCATAAAAAATATATTTTATAAATATTAAATGCCCGTAGAAGAAGGAAGCCTGTACTGCACGCGTGTTTGTGTTAAAGAACGTATCTGAAGTTAGGGTATAACTTTATTTAGCGGTGCGTAACCATTGGACAAGTGGGAAGCCATTTCCTTTACTCACCTCACTTCCTGATGCATTATTACAAGTTTCCTGCTAAGGAAGTACAAATTAAAATGGCTTCCCCCTCCTGAGGAAAACAGGATGTCATTTCAGTACGGGAACCTTCACCTACATTTGTGTGAAGAAAAAAGGGACTGTATCACCTAAACATTGTGTTACTGTGAATGTAGAGAATAAAAAATGACTGACAATGATCTAGAAAACTGACAGCAAATGCCTAAATTAGGAGAAAAATGTGCTTTAAATGTGTCTGACTCCTGCTTATGACATCACCTGTGGCACGGTATGCAAATTTTCCATTTCCCACAGTTGATTTGCATTTCAAGTCACAGGTGATGTCATAAGCAGGGAGACAGACACATTTAAAACCCACTTTTCCCTCTAATTCAGGCATTTTCTTGCAGTTTTGCTAGCACAATGTATAGATCATTTTCAGCCATTTGTTATGCTCTACATGCCCAGTCAATACAATGTTCAGATGATAAAACAGGGAGCTGTCATTAGTAGGCTTTCATCTTGCAAGACATTAATATACCTCTCTGTATTAAATAAACAGACTCATGCAGGGGTGGCTGCTGTCAGCTCATCACAAGAAGCATTATTTAAACATCTTATCTACTGACACAATAACCATACGCTCTCCCCAAGCTGGGCGCAGAGCAGATAGTGTATTACTTCAGTCACAGAAATGTATGAATAACTCACCAAACCTGGAGCTTTATCTTCTTCCCCTGGATTTCAGTCGTTCTGATCTTAAAGTCAATTCCTGCATGAAACAGAGTAATAAGGCTAGAATAATAATAATAATAATACGACAAGATGTGTAACTGATTCAACACCACTGCAGAGGTAGTAGATACATGGTGCTCTGCAAAGAAAAAACTTTTCATAGGTCAACGAAACTTTATTTTTCAGGTGTGATTTAATATAGGAGGGCAAGTAAAGATGAGTTGTCCGTAGTATGAGGATAAAGTTCGGGTCCGTTTGATAGGACAGGCCAGGTTTATTCTCTGACTGGCAGCTGCCATGTTTCCCTGAGAAGCAGGATGCCCAGTCTGGTCAGCGACTGTCTCTCTCTCTGCTAGTGCAAAACTTTACTAGGTCCCCAGCTGATCCCATGCAGCAACGAGGGTCTAGACAACTAGAACATGCAGACCCCTATCAGACGAGCGGGGCCCCCCGATCTGCTTGTCACTGTCGGAGCGCCCCAGACTCGAGAGACAAAGCAGAGAGTAAACCGGCAGTATATCGATCAAGATGCACCAATAAGGTGATCTAATTATATTCTTCCATAAAACCATTTCTAGTTAAAATGCAGACACTGGGTGCGATCGTTACATTAAACAGAACTTAATCCAATTCTGGAGTAAGGGTTTTAGGTTGAGCACTTAACCATGGACACTAAAGCAATGTTCCTGCAGATTGCCCCACATTTAGATCTGCTCCCAGAATTGCTCATTAAAAACAACCCCTGCCCAATCCTGGTAGAAGACAGATGACATACCACGGCTCCAATAGAGCAGAAGGAGAATCCCAGAAAAAAGTTACTTTATTTCACTTAAAACAGAGTGGAGGCATGGAGCAGCCTCCCAGCATAGGTAACTTAGAATAACAATATGAGAATGATCTTGGACATAAACCAACTTAATCCTGACAGTGAAAGAAATGCAGAAGCTGCAGGAAGGAGAGCCAGGTACTGGGGAGGGGAGTGTACCAGGGGGGGGGGGGAGACTCACCTATGGTGGAGATGTAGGTGTTGTTGAAACTGTCCTCAGAGAACCTGACAATCAGACAAGTCTTCCCAACTCCACTGTCCCCGATGAGAAGAAGTTTAAAGAGGTGATCATACGACTTCGCCATATTGAGAGAGGAGAGAGAGGGAGGCAGGGGAGAGACAAACTACAAAGAGGGGAGGGAGGGAGGGAGCAGAGAGAGGGCAGAATAGAAAGAAGGTGGAAGAGGGGGAGGGAGGGCAGATTAGGAGGAAGGAGTACACCACTGAGTTCCTGGGATCACACAGGATGATTGGTGGAAAGTTTATAGGGATAACACAGAGGGGGGTGAGGGGAGGATAGGGATGGGAGAGAGGGAGAGTCCGGCTGGGCCTAAAGACAAGATACAATATGTAAAGAAAAGTGTTAAAATCTACAAGCAGAATAGTTACAGTCTGCAAATAGCGTATAATGTGAGCGCAGGAGCGCTGTAACACACACATAGAGCAGACTGTACTGGCAGTGTGAGCGGGGAGCGCTGTAACACACACATAGAGCAGACTGTACTGGCAGTGTGAGCGGGGAGCGCTGTAACACACACACAGAGCAGACTGTACTGGCAGTGTGAGCGGGGAGCGCTGTAACACACACACAGAGCAGACTGTACCGGCAGTAACACACACACAGAGCAGACAGTACCGGCAGTAACACACACACAGAGCAGACAGTACCGGCAGTGTGAGCAGGGAGCGCTGTAACACACACATAGAGCAGACAGTACCGGCAGTAACACACACACAGAGCAGACAGTACTGGCAGTGTGAGCGGGGAGCGCTGTAACACACACACAGAGCAGACTGTACCGGCAGTAACACACACACAGAGCAGACAGTACCGGCAGTGTGAGCAGGGAGCGCTGTAACACACACATAGAGCAGACAGTACCGGCAGTAACACACACACAGAGCAGACAGTACTGGCAGTGTGAGCGGGGAGCGCTGTAACACACACACAGAGCAGACAGTACCGGCAGTAACACACACACAGAGCAGACAGTACAGGCAGTGTGAGCGGGGAGCGCTGTAACACACACACAGAGCAGACAGTACCGGCAGTAACACACACACAGAGCAGACAGTACAGGCAGTGTGAGCGGGGAGCGCTGTAACACACACACAGAGCAGACAGTACTGGCAGTGTGAGCGGGGAGCGCTGTAACACACACACAGAGCAGACTGTACTGGCAGTGTGAGCGGGGAGCGCTGTAACACACACACAGAGCAGACAGTACTGGCAGTGTGAGCGGGGAGCGCTGTAACACACACACAGAGCAGACAGTACCGGCAGTGTGAGCGGGGAGCACTGTAACACACACACAGAGCAGACAGTACTGGCAGTGTGAGCGGGGAGCGCTGTTACACACACAGAGCAGACAGTACTGGCAGTGTGAGCGGGGAGCGCTGTAACACACACACAGAGCAGACAGTACCGGCAGTGTGAGCGGGGAGCGCTGTAACACACACACAGAGCAGACAGTACCGGCAGTGTGAGCGGGGAACGCTGTAACACACACACAGAGCAGACAGTACCGGCAGTGTGAGCGGGGAGCGCTGTAACACACACACAGAGCAGACAGTACCGGCAGTGTGAGTGGGGAGCGCTGTAACACACACACAGAGCAGACAGTACCGGCAGTGTGAGTGGGGAGCGCTGTAACACACACACAGAGCAGACAGTACCGGCAGTGTGAGCGGGGAGCGCTGTAACACACACACAGAGCAGACAGTACCGGCAGTGTGAGTGGGGAGCGCTGTAACACACACACAGAGCAGACAGTACCGGCAGTGTGAGCGGGGAGCGCTGTAACACACACACAGAGCAGACAGTACCGGCAGTGTGAGCGGGGAGCGCTGTAACACACACACAGAGCAGACAGTACAGGCAGTGTGAGCGGGGAGCGCTGTAACACACACACAGAGCAGACTGTACTGGCAGTGTGAGCGGGGAGCGCTGTAACACACACACAGAGCAGACAGTACCGGCAGTTTGAGCGGGGAGCGCTGTAACACACACACAGAGCAGACTGTACTGGCAGTGTGAGCGGGGAGCGCTGTTACACACACACAGAGCAGACTGTACTGGCAGTGTGAGCGGGGAGCGCTGTAACACACACACAGAGCAGACAGTACCGGCAGTGTGAGCGGGGAGCGCTGTTACACACACACAGAGCAGACAGTACTGGCAGTGTGAGCGGGGAGCGCTGTAACACACACAGAGCAGACAGTACTGGCAGTGTGAGCGGGGAACGCTGTAACACACACACAGAGCAGACAGTACTGGCAGTGTGAGCGGGGAGCGCTGTAACACACACACAGAGCAGACAGTACCGGCAGTGTGAGCAGGGAGCGCTGTAACACACACACAGAGCAGACAGTACCGGCAGTGTGAGCGGGGAGCGCTGTAACACACACACAGAGCAGACAGTACAGGCAGTGTGAGCGGGGAGCGCTGTAACACACACACAGAGCAGACAGTACCGGCAGTGTGAGCGGGGAGCGCTGTTACACACACAGAGCAGACTGTACCGGCAGTGTGAGCGGGGAGCGCTGTAACACACACACAGAGCAGACAGTACCGGCAGTGTGAGTGGGGAGCGCTGTTACACACACAGAGCAGACTGTACCGGCAGTGTGAGCGGGGAGCGCTGTAACACACACACAGAGCAGACAGTACCGGCAGTGTGAGCGGGGAGCGCTGTTACACACACAGAGCAGACTGTACTGGCAGTGTGAGCGGGGAGCGCTGTAACACACACACAGAGCAGACAGTACCGGCAGTGTGAGCGGGGAGCGCTGTTACACACACAGAGCAGACTGTACTGGTAGTGTGAGCGGGGAGCGCTGTTACACACACAGAGCAGACTGTACCGGCAGTGTGAGCGGGGAGCGCTGTAACACACACACAGAGCAGACAGTACCGGCAGTGTGAGCGGGGAGCGCTGTTACTCACACAGAGCAGACTGTACTGGCAGTGTGAGCGGGGAGCGCTGTAACACACACACAGAGCAGACAGTACCGGCAGTGTGAGCGGGGAGCACTGTAACACACACACAGAGCAGACAGTACTGGCAGTGTGAGTGGGGAGCGCTGTAACACACACACAGAGCAGACAGTACCGGCAGTGTGAGCGGGGAGCACTGTAACACACACACAGAGCAGACAGTACCGGCAGTGTGAGTGGGGAGCGCTGTTACACACACAGAGCAGACTGTACCGGCAGTGTGAGCGGGGAGCGCTGTAACACACACACAGAGCAGACAGTACCGGCAGTGTGAGCAGGGAGCGCTGTTACACACACAGAGCAGACAGTACTGGCAGTGTGAGTGGGGAGCGCTGTAACACACACATAGAGCAGACAGTACCGGCAGTGTGAGCGGGGAGCACTGTAACACACACACAGAGCAGACAGTACTGGCAGTGTGAGCGGGGAGCGCTGTAACACACACACAGAGCAGACAGTACCGGCAGTGTGAGCGGGGAGCGCTGTTACACACACAGAGCAGACTGTACCGGCAGTGTGAGCGGGGAGCGCTGTAACACACACACAGAGCAGACAGTACCGGCAGTGTGAGCGGGGAGCGCTGTTACACACACAGAGCAGACTGTACTGGCAGTGTGAGCGGGGAGCGCTGTAACACACACACAGAGCAGACAGTACCGGCAGTGTGAGCGGGGAGCACTGTAACACACACACAGAGCAGACAGTACTGGCAGTGTGAGTGGGGAGCGCTGTAACACACACACAGAGCAGACAGTACAGGCAGTTTGAGCGGGGAGCGCTGTAACACACACACAGAGCAGACTGTACTGGCAGTGTGAGTGGGGAGCGCTGTAACACACACAGAGCAGACTGTACTGGCAGTTTGAGCGGGGAGCGCTGTAACACACACACAGAGCAGACTGTACTGGCAGTGTGAGTGGGGAGCGCTGTAACACACACAGAGCAGACTGTACTGGCAGTTTGAGCGGGGAGCGCTGTAACACACACACAGAGCAGACTGTACTGGCAGTGTGAGCGGGGAGCGCTGTAACACACACACACAGAGCAGACTGTATTGGCAGTGTGAGCGGGGAGCGCTGTTACACACACAGAGCAGACTGTACTGGCAGTGTGAGCGGGGAGCGCTGTAACACACACAGAGCAGACTGTACTGGCAGTGTGAGCGCTGTAACACACACACAGAGCAGACTGTACTGGCAGTGTGAGTCGGGGAGCGCTGTCACACACACACAGAGCAGACAGTACCGGCAGTGTGAGTGGGGAGTGCTGTAACACACACACAGAGCAGACTGTACCGGCAGTAACACACACACAGAGCAGACTGTACTGGCAGTGTGAGCGGGGAGCGCTGTAACACACACACAGAGCAGACAGTACAGGCAGTGTGAGCGGGGAGCGCTGTAACACACACACAGAGCAGACTGTACTGGCAGTGTGAGCGGGGAGCGCTGTAACACACACACAGAGCAGACTGTATCAGCAGTGTGAGCGGGGAGCGCTGTAACACACACAGAGCAGACTGTACCGGCAGTGTGAGCGGGGAGTGCTGTAACACACACACACAGAGCAGACTGTACTGGCAGTGTGAGTGGGGAGCGCTGTAACACACACACAGATCAGAGTGTGCCTGCCGTGGGAGCGGGGAGCGCTGTAACACACACAGAGCAGACTGTACCGGCAGTGTGAGCGGGGAGCGCTTTAACACACACAGAGCAGACTGTGCCGGCAGTGTGAGCGGGGAACGCTGTAACACACACAGAGCAGACTGTACCAGCAGTGTGAGTGGGGAGCGCTGTAACACACACACAGAGCAGACAGTACAGGCAGTGTGAGCGGGGAGCGCTGTAAAACACACAGAGCAGACTGTACTGGCAGTGTGAGCGGGGAGCGCTGTAAAACACACAGCGCGGACTGTGTCGGCAGTGTGAGCAGGGAGCGCTGTAACACACACACAGAGCAGACTGTACTGGCAGTGTGAGCGGGGAGCGCTGTAAAACACACAGAGCAGACTGTGTCGGCAGTGTGAGCAGGGAGTGCTGTAACACACACACAGAGCAGACTGTACTGGCAGTGTGAGCGGGGAGCGCTGTAACACACACACAGAGTAGACTGTGCGAGCAGTGTGAGTGGGGAGCGCTGTAACACACACACAGAGCAGACTGTACCGGCAGTAACACACACACAGAGCAGACTGTACTGGCAGTGTGAGCGGGGAGCACTGTAACACACACAGAGCAGACTGTACCGGCAGTAACACACACACAGAGCAGACTGTACTGGTAGTGTGAGCGGGGAGCGCTGTAACACACACACAGAGCAGACTGTTATGACAGTGTGAGCGGGGAGCGCTGTAACATACACACAGAGCAGACTGTACTGGCAGTGTGAGCGGGAAGCAGTGTAACACACACAGAGCAGAATGTGCCAGCAGTGTGAGCGGGGAACACTGTAACGCAGACTGTACTGGCAGTGTGAGCGGGAAGCAGTGTAACACACACAGATCAGACTAGTGGAGGTGTGAGCAGGGAGGAGCTGTAACACACACAGAGCAGACTGTATTGGCAGTGTGAGCAGGGAGCGCTGTAACAAACACACAGAGCAAACTGTGCCGGTAGTGTGAGCGCGGTAACACACACACAGAGCAGACTGTGCCGGTAGTGTGAGCGGGGAGCGCTGTTACACACACACACACAGAGCAGACTGTACCACTAGCCTGTAAGCTCCTTGGGACAGGGTCTCCTATTATACCACTAGACTGTAAGCTCCTTGGGACAGGGTCTCCCATTATACCACTAGACTGTAAGCTCCTTGGGACAGGGTCTCCCATTATACCACTAGACTGTAAGCTCCTTGGGACAGTCTCCCATTATACCACTAGAGAAGGGGCGTCCAACCTGCGGCCCGCCGTACATCCAATTGCAGCCCCTCAAGAGCCGCTGACATTGGGCATAGCTTGATAAGGGGTGCATGCTCTGCCTCACATGCGTTTCTGGTGACGTGAACCATTGCAGTAGAGTGTAAGCTACTGTATCTCTCATCACACCACTAGACTGTAAGCTCCTGGGGACACAGTTTCCAATTACACTGGTAGAGTGTAAGCTCCTTGGAGCTGTTAAGTGGCTTGGGCCATGATTTAATTATATCACCTAGAGTGTAAGCTCTCTATGTCAGTCTCCCATCCTGTGCTGTCTGTGTGTATATAGGGGAGTCTTGTTTATATATATATATATAGATATATAGATATATATATATATAGTACAGTACATGTCTGGACTTGTCCCCTGCTTGCAGTAACACGCAGATCATTTGCATCAAACCTTCAAACAGCATTAAATGTATCCACAGAGCTTGTAATCAACATTGCATGCTTCCCTTATGTTGCCCCCTCTGCATACTGTATCATGACCCCTTCCTGCCCTCACTTTCACGTTTATATGCTGAGTCTAAAGCTAAAAGGACTTTATTTTTGACCTTCTGGAAATGGCGTCGGGGAGGTGTCATGTCGTCACTTCCGGGCGGTTAGCGCTCAGTCTCTTATATCCAGCAGTCAGCTTCCGGTCTCCCTCCTTTTCTGCAGCGGCCGCATACCGACAACATGCCTGTGAGTGCGGAGCGGGGGATGAAGCCGGGGGAGGCCTGACCGTGGTCTGGGGGTACACGGGAGGGAGGTGGCTGCTCTGACTGGAGCTGCGTGCTGGGGAGAGGGTCCGTGCGGGGAATCACGCACCCGGGAGAAGGAGGCCGCAGCCTGGCCAAGATGGCGGGGGCTGGAGCATGGCCCCGAGAGTGGGGCTTTAACAATATTCAGTGGCTGGCACTGGGGCAGCACACGGGGTATGGGGGCAATATGTGAAATGGGGGGGTAGAAGTGTGCCACCTACACTGTGTAATTAGGGTAATCTATGTACCATGGGGGGCAGCATGTCACCTACACTGGGTAATCTATGTACTATGGGGGGCAGCATGTCACCTACACTGGGTAATCTATGTACTATGGGGGGCAGCATGTCACCTACACTGGGTAATCTATGTACTATGGGGGGCAGCATGTCACCTACACTGGGTAATCTATGTACTATGGGGGGCAGCATGTCACCTACACTGGGTAATCTATGTACTATGGGGGGCAGCATGTCACCTACACTGGGTAATCTATGTACTATGGGGGGCAGCATGTCACCTACACTGGGTAATCTATGTACTATGGGGGGGCAGCATGTCACTTATACTGGGTAATTAATTAGGGTCCTAAGGTTTTTTTAGTTGTTTCCTTTGTTCCCAGAGGGGTTTGTTTTGCTATGATTGAATCCTGTGGGCAGCTGGCTGCCTATCATTATTAGATGGTGATACCTGGGTCTTGTGTTTGCACATGTATCTGCTGGACTTATGAAGCATTAAATTGTAGTCCAGGTGTCTATTTAATGCATGGTGCCCATTACCCTCTCATGTAACCTGCAGCTCGCTAAGGATCTCCTGCACCCATCTCCTGAAGAGGAAAAACGTAAACACAAGAAGAAGCGTCTGGTCCAGAGTCCAAACTCTTACTTTATGGATGTAAAATGCCCAGGTGAGTCTGGCAGACTCCCCCGCTGTGCCCCCTACTACCTCACCCATGCCCATCTCTGTGTAACTCACATTATCTAAACATGTAGTGTTATTCTATGTACAACTCACATTACCTAAACATGTCCTGTTATTTTGCAGGTTGCTACAAAATAACCACAGTCTTCAGCCATGCTCAGACAGTGGTCCTCTGTGTTGGATGCTCCACAGTCCTGTGCCAGCCAACAGGTGGCAAAGCCAGACTCACAGAGGGTAAGTGTCACCTCTTGTTTTTATTTGTTCCATGCTGGGGGCTTCCCTAATAAATCTGGTGTAAAGGGAATTTCATGCTGGGTTAGATATTAAAGCCATCCTATGTGTGGCCACATCCTTATTTTTGTTCATGGATCTACTAGAAGCAGTGTACCCCATCTAGCGGTTTTAATGAACCCCTTGGCCTGGGAAACCCTAATTTTAGGTTGGAAAGGAGTATAAGGTCATAAGTCCATGACAATATAATGTTACGAGTGGAAAAGAATCCATTATCATTGCCTTCACCTATAAATAAATGTGTATTCATTTAGATATTAGTTTGCATTTCAGATTAAGCAAATTGTCCCTTTTAACCTCTGACCTGATGAATGATGGCTGCTTTTTGTTTCCCAGGATGCTCTTTCAGACGGAAGCAGCATTAACTCTTCCCGACATGGAGAATTTGCTGTGCATGGGGGATCTGAACACTGAATGACACGGCATTATAAGGGGGACAGACCCATCGGATTCCATTGAGGACACTGTAACCTTACCAGTCTGTCAATAAATTTTGGATACAATTAGCAATTTGGCTTTTTCCATTAATTCTTTTTGAGAATTAAGCGTTAGAAGCGGGGGAGAGATGAAGAAAACCACTTTCACTCCCTGGGATTGTAATTTAACCATGTGTACGATGCCTCTCTGAATTAAACATCCTTCAAATATAAGGGTTTTTGTTTTACTTTCAGTGATTCTAGGCAGAGTGGCCTGTGTATCAATTGGTTTTCAAATGATTCTGTGTTTCTATAAACAAGGTCAAACAGAATCTGCACTAAACAAACACACAGGACTCCTAGTGTACCCAGCCAGTGCCTCGTCTAATAATCTCATATTAACACTGTTTATTCAATGGCTGCTGGTTTTACTGCACATTAACATTTATTTATGTAGTGCTAGGTACAGAGCATATAGGGGAACTACATACTAAGTTAGACAAACTAAAACAGACTGATACATGAGGTAGAGAGTCTTGCTCGCAGAGCTTACAATCTGGAGGGACTGACTAATACATGAGGTTGAAAGCCCTGTGTGCAGAGCTTACAATCTAGAGGGAACCTGTAAGGTGTTGGTGGTCTCACTGCCCATTATTAGAAAGATTCTACAAAGGTTTAAATATAGAACTTTAGATGTAAATATGGACTGATAAGATCTACTGCACCTTATAATCCTGAAAATGCAAGACATTTCTAAGTACTGAACGGTTGCTGTTAGTCAGTTATGACTTTATGTGGGTTTTTGTCATGAGGTAGCTAATGTTCTCTAAAATACAAAAACATTTTGAGGTGGGAGATTCGAGGAATTACAATTTTACTATAATTAAAGGCTTATCCAATACTTCTGTCCAGTCCAAATGAGCTGGAACAAACCACTTCCCTAGGCATTCTCTTCTACATTTTGTAACTGGTACTCTAATTTTATTTTATGCATCCTACTACTTCCCAAATACTTTCCTCCCTCCCAGTCTAGATGACTGGCAGCACTGGTAATATCCAACAGCCACGTAACAGGCTTTGTTTTACAGTAGATTCATGAAATTAATTATTGAAGTATCTTCAAAAGCAATTCTAAAGGGAGAAATTGCCTTTAACACATACACAACAGATTTTTAGTTCCTCTTTAAGAGAATCATTATTAATTTTAACTCGCTGTAAAATGAGTCTTGGGTACAATCAAGACTCAGTCACAGGACCAGCACAGTGACTGGCATAGTAAAGATGGGCAGGATAGCTGCTGAAGGAGCAGATTTGAACCAGCCCCTCCGTGAGCTGCCAACGGACCCCTTTACCCCAGCGTCTACCACCTGCCGTTTCTAAAGATCATTAAGACCCTGCTCCCCAATGATCTCCCTGTAAGAGATTAAGTCCGGTTCTTCTCTCAACCTTTATGGGAATGCACATTTCCATGTTCCCTGCCCCTTTAAGATCTACAGGCTTACCTTTTAAAAGGGTCTCATACTGAGTGTAGAGTCTTGGCAGGATTTCAATCAATGCCTAAAATGAGAGAAATGTATTTTAAATGTGTCTGTGGAGTCTCCTGCTTATGACATCACCTGTGACTTATCAATAGGAAACGTAATTTGCATATCAAGCCATAGGTGATGTCATAAGCAGGGGACTCCACATGTATAGCAGAACTGCAGCAAATGCATAACATACAGATCATTTCATAGAGTGAGATCCTAACACTCCCGAGGTTTGGGATACTGTATTAAATGGTCCTTGGTAACTAATATTCATTGATTAATAGCACCACATTGCCTTTTATGTTGAATGGCATTTGATTATTATTATTATTGGTTTTCAATGGGAAATGTGTAATTTGCATCTCACACAAGCAGCCACAAGATGTGATAAGCAGGAAACTCCTTTAAAACAAGTTTCTTATGTTAGGCATTTGCTGAAATTCTGCTCACACAATGTATATATTCTTTATACTCTTATCAGTACAGATAGCTGAGGGTTTGTATGGAAAAGGTCACCCTGCTCTTTATTAGAGCCTTGAAGTGTATTGTGCTGTGTTTCTGTTATTGGGTCACCCTCTCAGTATAGCACAGAGGCATTAAATAAGCATTAATCCCCCCCAAACCCCAGAACTGATATACATAATGGAGTAATAGCTCACCAGCACCCTCTGCTGGACACAGGTTAAACTGGCATGGAACATTACCATCCCTCCTGCTAACACAACAATCCCGCTCCATATTTGTCTGGCTTTAAAAGTACTGAGAATTTAAAAATGATTCGTTTCCAGCACGGAGAAGGCTGGTTTCCAGTTCTAGGGGTTCCACTTGGGAGATGACGGTTTGATAATGGGATCTGCTCTAGTCACAGGGCAGAAAGTCTGCCTGTAATGTTGTGTCTAATGGAAAGATTGCATGTAGTGTAGACATGTTCGTTATCCTTCAATACTCCATTGATCTCTATCAGGGGTCAGACCTCCATACCAATGCTAAAGCACACCATGGATGGACACACTGGTTTAATTCATACTCCGAGTATTACCTCGGGTAAGGTTTGTCTATTGCCTGATCTATAAACCCTCCCCAATCTAGCAATTAAAACAAACACACACTGTATTCACATAGCAGCCAAGGTTTATTGGAGTAAACTGAAGCCTGACTCGGAGGAGGGAAGCAGAGCCTACAAATGGCAGTATATATACCCCTTCCTGGCTAATCAGACACACACGACAGTGGTTTGAAAAGTGGCACGTGGATATTTATTTGCTTGAATTGCACCAAAGCAGATCTTACACATGAGGATCTCCTCCTCCCCTTCACCAAGAGCGAGCCGTCATGGACACAGGATCGAAAGTAACAATGAGACACCTTGAGTAAGAGAATGGCAGTGCTATTTAGCGTGGCTAGGCAGAGTGATGCACGGGAAGGGGGGCTGCACTGAATGTCACACAGACCCTGCACACGATCATTTAATAAAGAAAGAAATCACATTTATTTGATCAAATAAATCTTGTGCTGCCTTTTCACACCAGCTGTTTGTACACTGGCAATATAACCCCCCGGCAGAGAGGAGTGCCCCCCCTGCACAGCTCCAAGTGATGAAAAGGTTAAAAGCAAATTATTATGACTGAATAGCACAAGAAGTGAGGGGGCAGCAGAGTGTCTGGATGGGCCCACAGACCGGACTCACCAAGACTTGTGTGACGCTCTCATCTCCACTTTGCTCTCCTTACTAGTGAGTAAATACTTTTTGGTGGAAGACCCATTTACAGCAAGCAAAAAAAAAAAACCAGGCTTCACTTTCGTTACCTATAAACCTGCTACCAACTGCTCCCTCCCCCCACAGCCCCACCGGCTCGGAGCAAACCCAGAAATACCGAATAGAAAACATAATCACACACAATATGGCACCATGCAGCATTCAAACATGCCGGCAACAGAGCTTACAATTTGGTCCTTAACATAGAGGTTTGGCTTTGTCTGCTGTTACACAGTGTTTTCTAGTCGCCCCCCCTCAGTGCAATAAGAGTATTATTGGGAAGGGGGAGGACACGGAGGAGGCCGTCGCTTTCCATTAAAATACTTGGTACAGACGGGGCCCTTGAGCTGGTTTTGGAATTTGATTGGCAGGTTGGGCCCAGTCGGTGGGTAGGGCTGGTGGGATGAGGTGCAGGAGCGGTGTGGAGGTCTGACAGAGACACAGCCCTCCCCCATCGCTCATCTACAAGCTGTGAAGTTCCTTCAGAGTATCTTCCAACGTCTTTTGAATCTTGCTGTTTTCTTCCACGATGGCTCGTTTCTTATCTGACAGGAGGGAAAAAGGGACACGAGTGAAGACAGGGGAACCGCAAAACTATTCAGGGGTGGAGGCATGAGAGCACATACGGCCTAGCTGCAATCATACAGGAGTTAAAAGGCGTAGCTCGTATGCAGTGATCCAGCAATTCAATGACCACACATAGGCACTGGACCAGCTGGCCACACAGGCTTCTCTCTACCCAAATCAACCAAAAGCTCTGCAGATGACGTATCCAATATTGAGTGGTATGTTTATATTGCTGTAAGCGCGTGCATTATTAAAGTATAGAGGCAGGTTTATTTGGTCATCTGATCTCCTGTTCTATATGTACCTAGGATGGTCATGGAAATTTTAACCCCACATGGGTGTTACTAGGAAGTAAAAGACACGTGAGAGGTGGCAGCTTTTGGCCCATGGTGCAGATTGATCAGCCCACAGGTCCTGAGAGATAAATACAGATATACGGATAGATCAGATACAGTGATAGAGAGAAAGTACTGCACGTTGGGGCATTTAGAAGTGAAACATGGTGCAGCACAATCCCACTGAGAATACAGGGGCAATCTGTGGGGCAATTATCCCCTGCCATCCGTCCCAAGTACAGGGCTGTAATTATTGCTGCATATAATGTGTAATTAAGAGGTCTGTGCAGGTAGCTGACATTTATACCCAAAGACCTGGATATATACATATATAAGGAGGACACTGCTCCCCATCATGGGGGTGCACACAATCCAGATCCACTACATCCACAAATAGAGAGAGTTACTGCCTGAAGGACGGGGCCTTGATCAATGTCAATATAACGGTTAGATGAAACCATGCCGAACTTCCCACAACCCTTATTATAGGCACATGATAACCCGAGTCTACAGAGGGGTAAAGGAAAGAAATAGTTTGCATCAGATATATCCTGCTCTAAAGGGGTCCTAGGAGAACCCATCACAAATAAAATTCGCTCACACTGCTTCACAATATGGTATTTTATTAGCATGTCAATGGCAACTATAGCCGTACTGTTTGCAGGTGACTTCCAGCCGCCAGACTATACTATGAGACCGACAGCAAGCTGCCCCCACAATTCACAAACAAGCTTTAGAGCAAAGCATTCTTTCTGCGGGGGGAAAACCGTGGACGGGATCAAGGAAAAGGAAGCACCCGGCACCTTACTGTGAAACCTGCCGGTCTAACCGTGCAGTGATCTCGCAGAGCTCGAAAACAAATACATTGGCTCTGTGAGGTCACAACAGCCTTGCATGCAAATCAACCCCACAGACGTACTATGGGACGGAATCCCTCCCTGCTAAAGGCTGTGTGCGAAACAGCACAAACAACAAACTCAAGTTAAACATGCAAGCAGCAGTGACATGTAAACAGACAGATTAATACAGTCCAGCACAGCTGACACGCTGGAATTACAGACCTCAATCTTGCTACAGTCTGTGCTTGGTAAAGTATTGCCTTTAGATGTATTAAACATGTACCAGCCGAACCACAGGGCAGAGATATTAAGATTTATACTTTCATTTTAATGTTTAGCAAATCATTAACATGTACAGTCTCTGTAGGTGGTTAATAAATACATGTGTGCCAAGGAAAGAAATGTGGCTACTCGATCTCTGCGGTCTTGGTCACCAATGTAGAAATTCCAATTATACAGGTTTATTTGGGGATAATTATGACCTAACGCGGTCAGTTCTACACGTCTGTGGAGCACAATTTAATATTTAAGATGGCGCAAGGCATAGCCGTCCATTATCACTCCAATCAAACACGCACAGCGGAAACTCCACTATTAATACTGACTATACTGTTGAACAGTAACTAATATAGTTCCCCATACCAAATAAATGAAAAATACATAATAGGAGGAGTCTGCACTGAAAGTTTAATTCTAGTACCTGTTCACAAGTCGCTAGCTGCTATTTGTAAGGGGGGGGGACAGCCGTTCAGATTGATTGACATTACAGGATATTGGAGTATTGGCACGTGAGAGGAGAAAATGCAATCAATGCTCCTAAATAGAGGGAAAGGGCCAAAACGTGCAAGTATGTCAGAATCCCCAGGGAATATGATGAGGAAGCAAAGCACAAATGATAACCCCCCCTTCCCTTTAGTTTGGGCATGCTAGACCACTACTCCCCCCGTGGCTATATGAGAGAGGCCAAGATGTTAATGGACAGGAGGACCTCAGTCGCAGAGGTCGTGAAGGGTGACCTTCAACTCGCAAGAAAGAAGCCGGTTTTTCTCCATTTGGCAGTAGAGGCGTTCTGCGGGGTGGAAGGGATTGGGGCGGGGTGGGAGGAAGAAGGGGGGAGAGAGAGAAAGAACGACAGATTAGATTATTAGCGGAAGAAAAGGAAGAATGTGTTAATGGAAAGTGACGTGGGAAATGGGAAAAGTGCAACAAGTAAAGCTGCCCTCCAGAAACAACGGTTTAGTAGCCGCCTAATGCAGGCCCTGACAAATAAAGGTAGACTTTAGGACCCAGATAGGACTGCTTAGAAGCCACACACCATGTACTGGCAAGCCAGCAGCTCTAGGGATCGGTACAAGCAAACTCCCATTACTCTGGCCAGGTACAATGTAACCACCTGCGTTCATCCTTACACACTATGTACTGGCAAGCCAGCAGCTCTAGGGATCGGTACAAGCAAACTCCCATTACTCTGGCCAGGTACAATGTAACCACCTGCGTTCATCCTTACACACTATGTACTGGCAAGCCAGCAGCTCTAGGGATCGGTACAAGCAAACTCCCATCACTCTGGCCAGGTACAATGTAACCACCTGCGTTCATCCTTACACACTATGTACTGGCAAGCCAGCAGCTCTAGGGATCGGTACAAGCAAACTCCCATCACTCTGGCCAGGTACAATGTAACCACCTGCGTTCATCCTTACACACCATGTACTGGCAAGCCAGCAGCTCTAGGGATCGGTACAAGCAAACTCCCATTACTCTGGCCAGGTACAATGTAACCACCTGCGTTCATCCTTACACACTATGTACTGGCAAGCCAGCAGCTCTAGGGATCGGTACAAGCAAACTCCCATCACTCTGGCCAGGTACAATGTAACCACCTGCGTTCATCCTTACACACTATGTACTGGCAAGCCAGCAGCTCTAGGGATCGGTACAAGCAAACTCCCATCACTCTGGCCAGGTACAATGTAACCACCTGCGTTCATCCTTACACACCATGTACTGGCAAGCCAGCAGCTCTAGGGATCGGTGCAACCAAACTCCCATCACTCTAGCCAGGTACAATGTAACCACCTGCGTTCATCCTTACACACCATGTACTGGCAAGCCAGCAGCTCTAGGGATCGGTGCAACCAAACTCCCATCACTCTGGCCAGGTACAATGTAACCACCTGCGTTCATCCTTACACACTATGTACTGGCAAGCCAGCAGCTCTAGGGATCGGTACAAGCAAACTCCCATCACTCTGGCCAGGTACAATGTAACCACCTGCGTTCATCCTTACACACCATGTACTGGCAAGCCAGCAGCTCTAGGGATCGGTACAAGCAAACTCCCATCACTCTGGCCAGGTACAATGTAACCACCTGCGTTCATCCTTACACACCATGTACTGGCAAGCCAGCAGCTCTAGGGATCGGTACGACCAAACTCCCATCACTCTGGCCAGGTACCATGTAGCTTATAAGCAGCTGGCATCATATGTGCCTGTGGGGTGCAGTGGATACAATGGCGGAGAAGCCTCAGTACAAACCAGCTTCTTAATTCACTTGGGTCCCTTAATCAGCACCCAGCAGTAACATAGTAATTTAGGTTGAAAAAAGACACAAGTCCATCAAGTTCAACCTTTCTACTTATCATTACAGCTTTTGATCCAAAAGAAGGTAAAAACCCCTAAGGAAGCTTTTTAAAATTTTGCCTCCTGGGGGGGAAATACCTTCTTGAATCCAAGCGCCAATCAGATTTCTCCTTGGATCAATAAGCTCTATTATTAATGCTTATTCTATTATTAATAGCCCTGTATGTTCTGCAGACCATGTGTAAATGCATCTATTGTGCATCTACCTGTCTTGCAGTGACTCCTTGTTATAATATAATGTGACAGAATTATCAGACACATGTGAACCTGGACATGATGGATTCAGGCAGCCATGTTGGATTTACAGCCCCTCCCATCTCCCAGCTGGATATTTTAATTTCCCCTTCAACCCCACTCCCTCTAGAGTGTAAATCTTCCAGCAGGGCTCCCGGCCTCATGTATCGGTCTAACATAGGATGTCGTTTCCCCTCTATGCAAATTGTTGTACCTTTAGAAATATTAATGTAATGTGAAAGTGGGAATGTTTGATGATCACTTTTATCTGTATATATAACCCCTGGTGTCTTACTTGGGTTGGAAGGAGCGAATGGATTGTAGAACGCAGGTTACACAGAGTGCAATGAAGCAGAGATATAATAATACAATGGACTAAATACCATTCTTTAGCTCTTTACCACTGCCATAGGATCAGATTGCAGTGTGGGGATTATTTTGAAATCAAAGCAATCTGCAGGGGGCTGCTTAGATGGGATATAAAGTTTAATCAGGGGGATATATAAAAATCCTTCAATGACCACCATGATGGATAACCTTGGCACTGCCGCCAATGTTTGGGAACAAGACTGCATATCATAGTATTTGTAGTCCGCAAACACCAGCAGTGCCAAGGTTCGCTATCTGTGCTCTATGACACGTGTTAAAGCTTTTTTAGGATGAGCACCTCAGAGATAAGCCTGAGAACTTCTGTATGGGAAATGTAAAAATTCGACCCCCCTCCTCCTCACACCCACCGCAGCCAATTTACACAAAGAAATAAAGAGAAATGAGAGAGTGAGAGAGAGACATCTTGTGGTTTTATAGATTTCAGTGCAGATTTTCTGATGTTGTAACTTAATGAAATGAAAGAATAACAGAGAGAGAGAGAGAGAGAGAGAGGGCGAGAGAGAGGCCGGCTGGAGATTGATCAGCAGAGTCAGTGGATTTATCTGTTTGAAATGAGAGAGAGAGAGTTTGGTATATAGTATACTGCTTGGAGAGATCCATGCAGAGTGTGGCTAGGTATACACACTGGTTAGACACACCCCTTTCGGTACAAACCCCTTTAAAACCATGCAGGTTCTTCCGATACCCCTGAGGGTGATGGAATATTATGATGTCACAGAACAAAAACTGGTTAATTGGACAAAACTCCTGATCACTAGAACACCGCAAACGCACTCAGCCACTGCCAGCCTTCTGTGTACTAGCCACGGCCCGGGTCATACACACGTGACTGGGCAATGCTCTGGCTTGCAGTGTAGTTAGTAAAAAGCCGTATGGTCACAGCAAATCCCCGGCGCCGCCCCCTCCCCGCAGCCCTATTCATGCACACGCGGTATTTACATGGATGTCATGTCATTGAGGGCGTGGTCCAGTTCCTCGCTAATTGCTTTGTACTTGAGCTTCTGGGCGTACAACTCATCTGAGTGGGGAGAGGGGAGAATAAGGAATGGCAGACACGGGGACTAAAATCATCAAAACCTTCTAACGCACCTTGCAGAGGGAGCACGTCCTGACCCGAATGTGCTCCGAGAACTAGAATAGGGTGATCTGACAAGGCCGCCTAGATTACCACATACGTGCATGCCGAGACTTGTGCATGATGTCTACCAAGCACACGAGATAATTACAGGTAATATGAACGCTAGCATTATGCTTAACTAAAAAAATTAAAATAAAAGCCTGTTAAAACTACTAGTGATGCAGAGGAACTGGAAACGGACACCCACCCCACTCTCTGATCTAATGACAAGCGCTCCCAACCTGCCCGGCTTGGACGTGGAGAGCAGAGAGATCCAACAGGGGGTGCTGTGGATTAACAAGATAAGAGAGGTCATGGGAGATTGTCGTATTGTAAAAGATGGAGAGCTACTGTCTGATGAACCCTGCCAGAAAGCTGGATTACCAACAAGGCCCCGATAGGAAGGTAAGCTGCTCTTCAGGAAACTTTTTCAATCTGCACGTCTCTTCAGAATTCAGCGGGAACCATTCCTCAAGTGTTGGGAAGACATTTTCTGGATCAGACTTATTAAGTATTAATGGTCTGCAGTGCTTCCTGTCATATATTGTAGACCGATCATCTCCTATAATGATACTACTTATTGTCTTATAACGTCTGTGCCTCAGTACACACAGTAACCCTGCTCTCTCAGCTTGTTAGACTGTGTTATCTGTGAAAGCCTGGCCGCCGGGGAAGGGGGGGGGGGGGTGTACGTGAGCTCAGCTGGACCCTGTTCCGCCCACATCTTACCTTCCAAATCATCGACAGACTTTTCCAGTTTGGCCACTGACCGTTCTGCAAACTCTGCCCGAGTCTCTGCCTGTAAAACAGAAAGGAAATGGTCATAATGCTTCCTGGCCACGTACACTGCTAATAAACATCCCGGGGTCACACAATAACCGAGCATGGATGGATTCCCATAGCAGGGAAGATATCATTCAATCCTATCAGCGCTGAGGCACCACTGGCCCATGGGTTTCCTGAGGCCTTGCTTACTGCTCTCAGGCACATGAATGGTTTGGAAAATAACTACATCTGTTGGGGTCGCTATGAGAACTAGAGAAACCCCAGAGCATAGACCCCTGTGCAGTGCTCACCTCCTTTAGCTTGTCTGTGAGGATCTTGATCTCCTCTTCGTATTTATCTTCTTTTTGAGAGTACTGCGGGGCACAATATAACAAACATGTTATCTGCAAGAACAGGGTCTATTACGGCCCAATATAAAGCACGGGTGCAGGCAACACCTGAATCTGCACTCAGGGAAGAAAAATAACCACAGTGCAAAAGAGATGTCAGCGCCCAGATCTCTAACGGTGCAGTGACTAACTCCCTGTGACATTTCTCATACCACGGAATAGTCATGCCAATACCAAATACTTTTTCAGAGGATTTAAACTGTTGGCAAAACCTTTTGGTTCCCAGTACATCCCAGGTAAGGATCTAGGCAAAACTAATAAATAACTGCGCTATGGGATTCTTAACAGGGTAAAGGGAAAAGATGTAGAGAGAGAGAATTGGAAACATCAAGGTGATAAATACTGTACCAATCTTATAATAATCCAAATAGTTCAGTACTCAGTATATTTACTGACATAACAGTAGTGTACTATAGCCTAGATACTTACCTGGGGTGTACTGAGAACCATTGCTATACTATCTTGTGGCTTATTTCCTATACTTCTCTCTTTATTATATTCTCTTTTCCAACCTTCCAAAGCGCAGTAATATCTTTAGCACCTCTATTCCAACCATCCCAGATACACTGAGCCACCACAGAGAGGAGCCGGTCAGCCAACCTTACCTTCTCCGCCTGGGCCTCCAGAGATTTCAAGTTGTTGGTAACATTTTTAAGCTCCTCCTCCAGCTCGGCACATTTGCTGAGATGGGGCAGAGCCCAAAGGAGAGGAGCAGGAAAGAGAAAAGGAGAGAGACAGAGAGAGAAGAGCAGAGCGGAGGAGTGAGACTAGTTCTACAATAGACAGAGCATAAGGAGAGGCCACAGAGGAACCAGCTGCTTCCACTTCCTGTGCTGTCACCCCGGACCTGGCCATTGTTAATCCTTGTGATTACTCAAACCGGTTTTTTTTTGTTTCAATATTGGATTGGATTTCATGAAACTGTATTTCCTTATAATGCCATCAATTTGTATTTGAATAGCAGCCTGTTGTCCTGTCGCATACTGCAGGGTGTAGGAGAAGGACATGCCCAGCCAGCGGTATCTGGTCTCCATTGCGGGATTCTGGCCTAGTGTAGAAGGCTATTCAGGAAGCCATCGCACACAAATGTGTTTCCGGAGATAGTGGATAGGGAGCCGGGGGGACAGATCACAGCTGGGAAGCCATCTGGGACTATTAATAAATAATAATAAAGAGCGGGCATCCTGCTGGAGCAGGGGGCAGGCAAGAGGGTAGGGACAGACGGTACCTTCTCATCGGAGGCATTTAAACACTTGAGGTTCTGGTCCATGAGTCGGATCTGTTCTTCCATATCGCGGGCCCGGCTGGGTTGTTGATCGCAGGTTGATCACAGATGAAGGGAAAAGGGTTCGGAGGGGAGGAGGGAGCCGGTAACACGACACAAAGCAGGCAGGGTGGCGAGGATGGGGAGGGGAAGGTAAAAACAACATCAAAATCAAGTCATGCAGAGGAAAATGGGAAGTTAAACAAGGCCTGAAACACACATGAGGGTCTGCGCCCAGTAAGACCTACGTATAGACTAATGCAGCACCAGCTGACTTACCCTATGTACATAGTGCAGCACTGATACTATGAGGAGAGTTCAGAGAAGAGTGACTGTACTGGTTCATAGAGTGGAGGATAAATCTTACCAGGAAAGGTTACAGCATCTTAACATGTATAGCTTGGAGGAAAGACGTAACAGGGGGGATATGATAGAGACATTTATATACATAAAGGGAATCAACACAGTAACGGAGGAGAAAAACTACACAACTAGAGGAAGTATTACAATACTGAGAGGGTAGTGGATGTATGGAATAGTCTTCCAGTAGAAGTGGTAGAGGTTAATACAGTAAAGGAGTTTAAGCATGCGTGGGATAGGTATAAGGCTATCCTAGATATAAGATAAGGCCAGGGACTAATGAGTGTATTACATTACTGAGAGGGTAGTGGGTGCATGGAATAGTCTTCCAGTAGAAGTGGTAGAGGTTAATACAGTGAAGAAGTTTAAGCATGCGTGGGATAGGTATAAGGCTATCCTAGATATAAGATAAGGCCAGGGACTAATGATAGTATTACTTTACTGAGAGGGTAGTGGATGCATGGAATAGTCTTCCAGTAGAAGTGGTAGAGGTTAATACAGTGAAGGAGTTTAAGCATGCGTGGGATAGGTATAAGGCTATCCTAGATATAAGATAAGGCCAGGGACTAATGAAATTATTACATTACTGAGAGGGTAGTGGATGTATGGAATAGTCTTCCAGTAGAAGTGGTAGAGGTTAATACAGTGAAGGAGTTTAAGCATGCATGGGATAGGTATAAGGCTATCCTAGATATAAGATAAGGTGAGGGACTAATGAAAGTATTACATTACTGAGAGGGTAGTGGATGTATGGAATAGTCTTCCAGTAGAAGTGGTAGAGGTTAATACAGTGAGGGAGTTTAAGCATGCATGGGATAGGTATAAGGCTATCCTAGATATAAGATAAGGTCAGGGACTAATGAAAGTATTACATTACTGAGAGGGTAGTGGGTGTATGGAATAGTCTTCCAGTAGAAGTGGTAGAGGTTAATACAGTGATGGAGTTTAAGCATGCATGGGATAGGTATAAGGCTATTCCTAGATATAAGATAAGGCCAGGGACTAATGAAAGTATTACATTACTGAGAGGGTAGTGGATGTATGGAATAGTCTTCCAGTAGAAGTGGTAGAGGTTAATACAGTGAAGGAGTTTAAGCATGCATGGGATAGGTATAAGGCTATCCTAGATATAAGATAAGGCCAGGGACTAATGAAAGTATTACATTACTGAGGGTAGTGGATGCATGGAATAGTCTTCCAGTAGAAGTGGTAGAGGTTAATACAGTGAAGGAGTTTAAGCATGCATGGGATAGGTATAAGGCTATCCTAGATATAAGATAAGGTCAGGGACTAATGAAAGTATTACTTTACTGAGAGAGTAGTGGATGCAGGGAATAGTCTTCCAGTAGAAGTGGTAGAGGTTAATACAGTGATGGAGTTTAAGCATGCGTGGGATAGGTATAAGGCTATCCTAGATATAAGATAAGGTCAGGGACTAATGAAAGTATTACATTACTGAGAGGGTAGTGGATGTATGGAATAGTCTTCCAGTAGAAGTGGTAGAGGTTAATACAGTGAAGGAGTTTAAGCATGCATGGGATAGGTATAAGGCTATCCTAGATATAAGATAAGGCCAGGGACTAATGAAAGTATTACATTACTGAGAGAGTAGTGGATGCAGGGAATAGTCTTCCAGTAGAAGTGGTAGAGGTTAATACAGTGATGGAGTTTAAGCATGCGTGGGATAGGTATAAGGCTATCCTAGATATAAGATAAGGTCAGGGACTAATGAAAGTATTACTTTACTGAGAGAGTAGTGGATGCAGGGAATAGTCTTCCAGTAGAAGTGGTAGAGGTTAATACAGTGATGGAGTTTAAGCATGCGTGGGATAGGTATAAGGCTATCCTAGATATAAGATAAGGTCAGGGACTAATGAAAGTATTACATTACTGAGAGGGTAGTGGATGTATGGAATAGTCTTCCAGTAGAAGTGGTAGAGGTTAATACAGTGAAGGAGTTTAAGCATGCATGGGATAGGTATAAGGCTATCCTAGATATAAGATAAGGCCAGGGACTAATGAAAGTATTACATTACTGAGAGAGTAGTGGATGCAGGGAATAGTCTTCCAGTAGAAGTGGTAGAGGTTAATACAGTGATGGAGTTTAAGCATGCGTGGGATAGGTATAAGGCTATCCTAGATATAAGATAAGGTCAGGGACTAATGAAAGTATTACTTTACTGAGAGGGTAGTGGATGTATGGAATAGTCCTCCAGCAGACTGATCTGATTACAGATACCAGGGCCACAGTCTTATATCCCTAATTAAGAGATGAATGGAGAGACTGCTAAAAGCACAGGAGCTTTAATTAACGCTGCACTATATATACTTTAAAACAATAATCAATTCCTTTAGGTGAATGTGGGAGAGAATAGGTAGTTCCATATCCATTAGCCTTCTCTGTACTGGGGTACCAGACACAATGCCTTAGCTGGGAGAGACAATTCAGCTTCCAGAAGGGACAAATAACAGGACCAGGCAGTGTCAGCCAGGAAGGTGACCCTGCCAGAGGGAGGAAGTGTCATAAACCCCCCACTTGAGATGAACCTTCCAAGCTGTACAGTAAAGTTGCCCTATGTGCTCAGACCTTGAGTAACATATGGGCTGGAGTAGGTGGGTTCGAGATTAAACTATATACTCACGATTCAGCCAGCTCGGCCCTTTCCTCCGTGCGCTCCAAGTCCCCCTCGATGATCACCAGCTTCCTGGCCACCTGGAGGAATGCAAAGCAGACAGGAAGTGAGGTCATGAGGCGGCTGGAGTGAGTGGAATAACCAGCCCTGATGTCCCCTGTAACCTGGACACTTTGGGGGAAAAATTAGATCTGTGGTATGTACAAAACGGCTGCATAAGATCAGTGCTATATATTACCCAGATGGGAGGGGTGCGCATGACAGCACTATTCATTCTCTGGTGCCTGGACACATGGTACAGTTACAGCCCTCCATTCATTAGCATGTTCCTTACCTCTTCATACTTCCTGTCGGCCTCCTCAGCTATGTGTTTGGCTTCTTTCAGCTGGATTTCTTGCAGCTCCATCTTCTCCTCATCTTTCAGGGCCCTGTTCTCTATTACCTTCATCCCCCTGGAAGAAGCCACAATCCAGATTAAACAATAACCAATCCCTGGAAATGTCCATTACATGTGCCCCAGCTTTACACATCACAGAAATCCTCGAGTGCAGCAGGGAATCTCCTCCCCCTCAGCCTGTACCATTTCCTTAATATTTATTTAGGATGCGTTCTTACATACTGATTGGTACACGTGCTTTAACCCGATTGTGTCTTGATTGACACAGGTTCCTAGGCCCTAAACAGAGAGCTTTAGGTGTAGGACATGTTTATATTTTACTAGGGTAGAAACATGTCACTGGCAATAAGCTACCAAGGATCTGCCACTTGCATGGAATATTTATACAGCTGAATCTCTAAAGGTCTCTAGGATAAGACAAACTGATAACCCCATGTAAATTGGGACTGCTAATCCATCAACCAATTAACTTAACAGGAAATCACTAAAGGATCGGGAACATCCTGGTCATACAGGATGGAAGAGAACGGAACGAACTCTTTACACATAACAGAAAAATAATGACTGTGGTCTGTTTATGGGTCAGTCCTTCCTAGGGTCACAGTGTACTAATGTCAGTGACATGTTTATGGGTCAGTCCTTCCTAGGGTCACAGTGTACTAATGTCAGTGACATGTTTATGGGTCAGTCCTTCCTAGAGTCACAGTGTACTAATGGCAGTGACGTGTTTATGGGTCAGTCCTTCCTAGGGTCACAGTGTACTAATGTCAGTGACATGTTTATGGGTCAGTCCTTCCTAGAGTCACAGTGTACTAATGGCAGTGACGTGTTTATGGGTCAGTCCTTCCTAGGGTCACAGTGTACTAATGTCAGTGACATGTTAATCGGTCCGTCCTTCCTAGGGTCACAGTGTACTAATGTCAGAGACATGTTTATGGGTCAGTCCTTCCTAGGGTCACAGTGTACTAATGTCAGTGACATGTTTATGGGTCAGTCCTTCCTAGGGTCACAGTGTACTAATGTCAGTGACATGTTTATGGGTCCGTCCTTCCTAGGGTCACAGTGTACTAATGTCAGTGACATGTTTATGGGTCAGTCCTTCCTAGGGTCACAGTGTACTAATGTCAGTGACATGTTTATGGGTCAGTCCTTCCTAGGGTCACAGTGTACTAATGTCAGTGACATGTTTATGGGTCAGTCCTTCCTACGGTCACAGTGTACTAATGTCAGTGACATGTTTATGGGTCAGTCCTTCCTAGAGTCACAGTGTACTAATGTCCGTGACATGTTTATGGGTCAGTCCTTCCTAGGGTCACAGTGTACTAATGTCAGTGACATGTTTATGGGTCAGTCCTTCCTAGGGTCACAGTGTACTAATGTCAGTGACATGTTTATGGGTCAGTCCTTCCTAGGGTCACAGTGTACTAATGGCAGTGACGTGTTTATGGGTCAGTCCTTCCTAGGGTCACAGTGTACTAATGTCAGTGACATGTTAATCGGTCCGTCCTTCCTAGGGTCACAGTGTACTAATGTCAGAGACATGTTTATGGGTCAGTCCTTCCTAGGGTCACAGTGTACTAATGTCAGTGACATGTTTATGGGTCAGTCCTTCCTAGGGTCACAGTGTACTAATGGCAGTGACATGTTTATGGGTCAGTCCTTCCTAGGGTCACAGTGTACTAATGTCAGTGACATGTTAATCGGTCCGTCCTTCCTAGGGTCACAGTGTACTAATGTCAGTGACATGTTTATGGGTCAGTCCTTCCTAGGGTCACAGTGTACTAATGTCAGTGACATGTTTATGGGTCAGTCCTTCCTAGGGTCACAGTGTACTAATGTCAGTGACATGTTTATGGGTCAGTCCTTCCTACGGTCACAGTGTACTAATGTCAGTGACATGTTTATGGGTCAGTCCTTCCTAGAGTCACAGTGTACTAATGTCCGTGACATGTTTATGGGTCAGTCCTTCCTAGGGTCACAGTGTACTAATGTCAGTGACATGTTTATGGGTCAGTCCTTCCTAGGGTCACAGTGTACTAATGTCAGTGACATGTTTATGGGTCAGTCCTTCCTAGGGTCACAGTGTACTAATGGCAGTGACGTGTTTATGGGTCAGTCCTTCCTAGGGTCACAGTGTACTAATGTCAGTGACATGTTTATGGGTCAGTCCTTCCTACGGTCACAGTGTACTAATGTCAGTGACATGTTTATGGGTCAGTCCTTCCTAGAGTCACAGTGTACTAATGTCCGTGACATGTTTATGGGTCAGTCCTTCCTAGGGTCACAGTGTACTAATGTCAGTGACATGTTTATGGGTCAGTCCTTCCTAGGGTCACAGTGTACTAATGTCAGTGACATGTTTATGGGTCAGTCCTTCCTAGGGTCACAGTGTACTAATGTCAGTGACGTGTTTATGGGTCAGTCCTTCCTAGGGTCACAGTGTACTAATGTCAGTGACATGTTTATGGGTCAGTCCTTCCTAGGGTCACAGTGTACTAATGTCAGTGACATGTTTATGGGTCAGTCCTTCCTAGGGTCACAGTGTACTAATGTCAGTGACATGTTTATGGGTCAGTCCTTCCTAGGGTCACAGTGTACTAATGTCAGTGACATGTTTATGGGTCAGTCCTTCCTAGGGTCACAGTGTACTAATGTCAGTGACATGTTTATGGGTCAGTCCTTCCTAGGGTCACAGTGTACTAATGGCAGTGACATGTTTATGGGTCAGTCCTTCCTAGGGTCACAGTGTACTAATGTCAGTGACATGTTTATGGGTCAGTCCTTCCTAGAGTCACAGTGTACTAATGTCCGTGACATGTTTATGGGTCAGTCCTTCCTAGGGTCACAGTGTACTAATGTCAGTGACATGTTTATGGGTCAGTCCTTCCTAGGGTCACAGTGTACTAATGTCAGTGACATGTTTATGGGTCAGTTCTTCCTACGGTCACAGTGTACTAATGTCCGTGACATGTTTATGGGTCAGTCCTTCCTAGGGTCACAGTGTACTAATGTCAGTGACGTGTTTATGGGTCAGTCCTTCCTAGGGTCACAGTGTACTAATGTCAGTGACATGTTTATGGGTCAGTCCTTCCTAGGGTCACAGTGTACTAATGTCAGTGACGTGTTTATGGGTCAGTCCTTCCTAGGGTCACAGTGTACTAATGTCAGTGACATGTTTATGGGTCAGTCCTTCCTAGGGTCACAGTGTACTAATGTCAGTGACATGTTTATGGGTCAGTCCTTCCTAGGGTCACAGTGTACTAATGTCAGTGACGTGTTTATGGGTCAGTCCTTCCTAGGGTCACAGTGTACTAATGTCAGTGACATGTTTATGGGTCGGTCCTTCCTAGGGTCACAGTGTACTAATGTCAGTGACATGTTTATGGGTCGGTCCTTCCTAGGGTCACAGTGTACTAATGTCAGTGACATGTTTATGGGTCAGTCCTTCCTAGGGTCACAGTGTACTAATGTCAGTGACATGTTTATGGGTCAGTTCTTCCTACGGTCACAGTGTACTAATGTCAGTGACATGTTTATGGGTCGGTCCTTCCTAGGGTCACAGTGTACTAATGTCAGTGACATGTTTATGGGTCAGTCCTTCCTAGAGTCACAGTGTACTAATGTCAGTGACATGTTTATGGGTCAGTCCTTCCTAGAGTCACAGTGTACTAATGTCAGTGACATGTTTATGGGTCAGTCCTTCCTAGGGTCACAGTGTACTAATGTCAGTGACGTGTTTATGGGTCAGTCCTTCCTAGGGTCACAGTGTACTAATGGTAGTGACATGTTTATGGGTCAGTCCTTCCTAGGGTCACAGTGTACTAATGTCAGTGACATGTTTATGGGTCAGTCCTTCCTAGGGTCACAGTGTACTAATGTCAGTGACATGTTTATGGGTCAGTCCTTCCTAGGGTCACAGTGTACTAATGTCAGTGACATGTTAATCGGTCCGTCCTTCCTAGGGTCACAGTGTACTAATGTCAGTGACATGTTTATGGGTCGGTCCTTCCTGGGGTCACAGTGTACTAATGTCAGTGACATGTTTATGGGTCGGTCCTTCCTAGGGTCACAGTGTACTAATGTCAGTGACATGTTTATGGGTCAGTCCTTCCTAGGGTCACAGTGTACTAATGTCAGTGACGTGTTTATGGGTCAGTCCTTCCTAGGGTCACAGTGTACTAATGTCAGTGACATGTTTATGGGTCAGTCCTTCCTAGGGTCACAGTGTACTAATGTCAGTGACGTGTTTATGGGTCAGTCCTTCCTAGGGTCACAGTGTACTAATGTCAGTGACATGTTTATGGGTCAGTCCCGTCTAGGACTAGGGTGTATTAGTGAGTATAATGGAGCTGTAACATGTGGTTGCTAGATATAAGTGCATGCTGCCTCACCGTTCGCTCTCGTCTGCCGCCTTCTCTGCTTCCTCTAGTTTCTGCAGCGCGGTAGAGAGGCGTTCTTGTGCGCGGTCTAGCTCTTCCTCCACCAGTTGAATTCGGCGGTTCAGTGAGGCTACCTCAGCCTCAGCCTGTGTGAAGAGGACACGTTACATTCAGCATGTGTCACAACCAAACTTTCTAGCAGGTCAGCCAGGCAGTGCTGTAACGTGTATGAGACACATTAGAGGTCATGTATAAAGCAGACTCCTGGCTGTGCTGGCGTTCACTGCATCGGTGCAGACAATATACATATATATATATATAAACAGCAAGTGCTAAATGTGCGCAATGTGTGTCAGGCGCAGTCACTGTTATACATAAACGGTGAGTGCGCTCTACCTCTCATGACCCCCACTGTGATTCAGGGAGTGAGGGGGCTTTGTGTGGATCAGGGGAAGCATTCCCCACACGCCCACCCATTATCTCTATAGAGACCAAGGGGAAGGGAGGGACTCCATCTGCCAGGGTATGAATTCGGAGGCAGATTAACCTGTTTGATGCCAGAAAGCCAAACGCACAATGCAAATCATCTCAGTACTGATGTTATTGTGTGGCTTCTACTATGCCAAAAATGTAATTTGCAAATCCTGGCTGCCGTTTTAGACTCCCAGAGTCCTCCTGTCTCCCAGTTGCCATGGTATTTGTGGATTAACTGAACGAGCCGGGCAAAAAGGCAGCCACAAACCAACACCTAACAGGACACGGAGGGGAGAAGGTGGCCGTAACCAATGCATCCAATTGTTAGATGAATATGGCAGGTATAATAGCCCAGAACCAATGTAATGAATGAATGTATAGAGAAATTAATCTAATATTAACTGCCTGGGATTCAGAGTGCCAAAGTATGTAATCACTAGTCCTTCTAGGGACTGCAACCGTATGGTGCCCAATTTTGGTCAATAAAGCTGTAACACCAGAGGCAGATTTCTGTAAATGGAAGAAGGCACGGGGCGCGCAGGCTGGGAGGGGTTTGGCGAGTGCAGACAGATGGGGATGTTTCAGAGCAAGTCTTCCAAAAAGATGGTGTGTGTGATGTGCTGGTGGGATTTCACTAGTCACTCACATGTGGGGGACACCAGGTAACCAAAGGAATCGGCCTGTTGATTGGTTCACTTTTAGAACTTTGTCCTATAACGGTTTGGGGGGACGGGGGGTTCACCTAATCAGCCCATCAGCTGCCTGAAACCACTAATAGTAAAGCAAATTATATTGTAATATTCACCCTTCTCCTGTCTGTCAAGCAGTACATCACAGATGCACATTGGTTGCTGTTTAACACATACTTCTCAACAGTTCCATCTCCTCCCTGTGTGAGGAGTCCTAGGAAAGCAGTGTCCAGGACACTGCACAGCAGAGAGATGCAATTAAACATCTCCATATGAGGCCCGATTACGGGCTCAATTGTGCTCTAGGATGCCGGGGTAAGTTCTTGGCACACGGCAGCGGCAGACGCCCAGAAGGTATACAGCACACACAGTGTAACCCTGCACACCTTGGAACCACACAGCCCGACACAATCAAACAATGCCTGCTATTAGTAATCCCCTTCAGTGTGAAGAGGAGCCGCCCCCTGGCACTCAAACTGTTAACTCACGCTTCCAAAACAGCATCTTAACAAGATGTACTATTAAAAACGACAGGACTTAATGGGATCTTACACTGGGACCGACAGATTACACAGGGACTTGGATCAACTTTCCCACATTAACGGTAAATGGCAATAAATCAGTCAGTACCACCTCTGCTGGGAAGCCGCTGGGTTTAATCATTCATTAACGTATACTTCCACTAATGTCACCTGAGGATATTCCCTGCATACGTACACAGTGACCTCTTCCTCACCAATGTCCCTGAGAATACCTTTAATTACAGGCGTGTCTTCCCAGAAAAAGGAAAATTTACCACGGTTTCATTTTCCCATCAGCACTGGGCAGACCTCTGGTCTTTTCCTAAATACCCCTTTCACCCTAGCTAAAGCCCACATGTTACAGTGAGCAGGGGTAGCAGGAGTGAGCAATCCTGACCTGCAAATTCCTCCTTCCTTCTTGCAGCAATCCCTGGCTAAGGAAATCCCCTCTCCTTCCTCATAGCCAACTATCTTCCCCTCAGCCTGACAGTACTGACCTGGTACCTCTGTCTCATCTATTGCTGCAGAATATCATGCCGCAAATTGGTGATCAGAGATTCAAATAAAGGCTGTCACAACATAGAGACAGCCCTGAAAAAGCTCCCCGACTCCCACTCGCCCTCTCCGCTACCTGCCCCTCGCCACCCTCTGTTTGCCTGCTCCCTGTCTGTCTGCCTTCTCTCTCTGTTCCCTGTCTCTCTCTCTCTCTGTTCCCTGTCTCTCTCTCTCTCTCTCTGTTCTCAGTTCCCTGTCTCTCTCTCTGTTCTCTGTTCTCTCTCTCTGTTCTCTCTCTCTGTTCCCTGTCTCTGTTCCCTGTCTCTGTTCCCTGTCTCTGTTCCCTGTCTCTGTTCCCTGTCTCTGTTCCCTGTCTCTGTTCCCTGTCTCTGTTCCCTGTCTCTCTCTCTCTCTCTCTCTCTCTGTTCCCTGTCTCTCTCTCTCTGTTCCCTGTCTCTCTCTCTCTGTTCCCTGTCTCTCTCTCTCTGTTCCCTGTCTCTCTCTCTCTGTTCCCTGTCTCTCTCTCTCTGTTCCCTGTCTCTCTCTCTCTGTTCCCTCCCTGTCTTTCTCTCTCTCTCTCTCTCTGTTCCCTGTCTCTCTCTCTCTCTCTGTTCCCTGTCTCTCTCTCTCTCTCTGTTCCCTGTCTCTCTCTCTCTCTGTTCCCTGTCTCTCTCTCTCTCTCTCTCTGTTCCCTGTCTCTCTCTCTCTCTCTCTGTTCCCTGTCTCTCTCTCTCTCTTTCTCTCAGTTCCCTGTTTGTTCCCTGTCTCTCTCTCTCTGTTCCCTGTCTCTCTCTCTTTGTTCCCTGTCTCTCTCTCTCTCTCTCTCTGTTCCCTGTCTCTCTCTCTCTCTCTCTCTCTCTCTGTTCCCTGTCTCTCTCTCTCTCTCTCTCTCTCTCTGTTCCCTGTCTCTCTCTCTCTCTCTGTTCCCTGTCTCTCTCTCTCTCTCTGTTCCCTGTCTCTCTCTCTCTCTCTGTTCCCTGTCTCTCTCTCTCTCTCTGTTCCCTGTCTCTCTCTCTCTCTGTTCCCTGTCTCTCTCTCTCTCTCTCTCTCTGTTCCCTGTCTCTCTCTCTCTCTGTTCCCTGTCTCTCTCTCTCTCTGTTCCCTGTCTCTCTCTCTCTCTCTCTCTCTCTGTTCCCTGTCTCTCTCTCTCTCTGTTCCCTGTCTCTCTCTCTCTCTCTGTTCCCTGTCTCTCTCTCTCTCTCTGTTCCCTGTCTCTCTCTCTCTCTCTGTTCCCTGTCTCTCTCTCTCTCTCTGTTCCCTGTCTCTCTCTCTCTCTCTGTTCCCTGTCTCTCTCTCTCTCTCTGTTCCCTGTCTCTCTCTCTCTCTCTGTTCCCTGTCTCTCTCTCTCTTTCTGTTCCCTGTCTCTCTCTCTCTCTCTCTCTGTTCCCTGTCTCTCTCTCTCTCTCTCTCTGTTCCCTGTCTCTCTCTCTCTCTCTGTTCCCTGTCTCTCTCTCTCTCTCTGTTCCCTGTCTCTCTCTCTCTCTGTTCCCTGTCTCTCTCTCTCTCTCTCTCTGTTCCCTGTCTCTCTCTCTCTCTGTTCCCTGTCTCTCTCTGTTTGTTCCCTGTCTGTCTCTCTCTCTCTCCTTCTCTCTGTTCCCTGTCTCCTTCTCTCTGTTCCCTGTCTGTCTCTCTCTCTCTCTCTCTCTGTTCCCTGTCTGTCTCTCTCTCTCTCTCTCTCTCTGTTCCCTGTCTGTCTCTCTCTCTCTCTCTGTTCCCTGTCTGTCTCTCTCTCTCTCTCTCTGTTCCCTGTCTCTCTCTCTCTCTCTGTTCCCTGTCTGTCTCTCTCTCTCTCTCAGTTCCCTGTTTGTTCCCTGTCTGTCTCTCTCTGTTTGTTCCCTGTCTCTCTCTCTCTCTGTTCCCTGTCTGTCTCTCTCTCTCTCTCTCTGTTCCCTGTCTCTCTCTCTCTCTCTCTGTTCCCTGTCTCTCTCTCTCTCTCTCTCTCTCTGTTCCCTGTCTGTCTCTCTCTCTCTCTGTTCCCTGTTTGTTCCCTGTCTGTCTCTCCCTGTTTGTTCCCTGTCTGTCTCTCTCTGTTTGTTCCCTGTCTGTCTCTCTCTGTTTGTTCCCTGTCTGTCTCTCTCTGTTTGTTCCCTGTCTGTCTCTCTCTGTTTGTTCCCTGTCTCTCTCTCTCTCTCTCTGTTCCCTGTCTCCTTCTCTCTGTTCCCTGTCTGTCTCTCTCTCTCTCTCAGTTCCCTGTTTGTTCCCTGTCTGTCTCTCCCTGTTTGTTCCCTGTCTGTCTCTCTCTGTTTGTTCCCTGTCTGTCTCTCTCTGTTTGTTCCCTGTCTGTCTCTCTCTGTTTGTTCCCTGTCTGTCTCTCTCTGTTTGTTCCCTGTCTCTCTCTCTCTCTCTCTGTTCCCTGTCTCCTTCTCTCTGTTCCCTGTCTCTCTCTCTCTCTCTCTCTCTGTTCCCTGTCTGTCTCTCTCTCTCTCTCAGTTCCCTGTTTGTTCCCTGTCTGTCTCTCTCTGTTTGTTCCCTGTCTGTCTCTCTCTGTTTGTTCCCTGTCTGTCTCTCTCTGTTTGTTCCCTGTCTCTCTCTCTCTCTCTCTGTTCCCTGTCTCCTTCTCTCTGTTCCCTGTCTGTCTCTCTCTCTGTTCCCTGTCTCCTTCTCTCTGTTCCCTGTCTGTCTCTCTCTGTTTGTTCCCTGTCTCTCTCTCTCTGTTTGTTCCCTGTCTGTCTCTCTCTGTTTGTTCCCTGTCTGTCTCTCTCTGTTTGTTCCCTGTCTGTCTCTCTCTGTTTGTTCCCTGTCTGTCTCTCTCTGTTTGTTCCCTGTCTCCTTCTCTCTGTTCCCTGTCTGTCTCTCTCTCTGTTTGTTCCCTGTCTCTCTCTCTCTCTCTCTCTCTGTTCCCTGTCTCCTTCTCTCTGTTCCCTGTCTGTCTCTCTCTCTCTCTGTTCCCTGTCTGTCTCTCTCTCTCTGTTCCCTGTCTCCTTCTCTCTGTTCCCTGTCTGTCTCTCTCTCTCTCTCTCTCTGTTCCCTGTCTGTCTCTCTCTCTCTCTCTCTGTTCCCTGTCTGTCTCTCTCTCTCTCTCTGTTCCCTGTCTGTCTCTCTCTCTCTCTCAGTTCCCTGTTTGTTCCCTGTCTGTCTCTCTCTGTTTGTTCCCTGTCTGTCTCTCTCTGTTTGTTCCCTGTCTCTCTCTCTCTCTCTGTTCCCTGTCTCCTTCTCTCTGTTCCCTGTCTGTCTCTCTCTCTCTCTCAGTTCCCTGTTTCTTCCCTGTCTCTCTCGGTTACCTGCTCTCGGGCTCTCTTCTCTCCGTCCACCTCCCGGGCCAGTCTCTCTGCTCTATCTTCGGCATCGTCCGCCTGTTGTTGCAGGACCTGGATTTTCCTCTTTACGGCCTCGATGCTGCTCACTCCCCCGCACGACATCTCTCTCTCCCTCTCTCTCTCTGTCTGATTGACTCAGCCTCTCTTCCGGTCCCCGCGCGCCCCTCACTTCCGGCCGACCACTCCCTGCCATCCAGGAAGCCTCGTGGACTTGTCTAGCACTGCCACCTAGCGTCCTGCTACGGGTACTGCAGCAAATACGCTGACTGCCCTTATAATATTATATATCACAGTAATATAGGCTGGAAATGTGCCTGTCACAGTAATATAGGCTGGAAATGTGCCTGTCACAGTAATAAAGGCTGGAAATGTGCCTGTCACAGTAATATAGGCTGGAAATGTGCCTGTCACAGTAATATAGGCTGGAAATGTGCCTGTCACAGTAATATAGGCTGGAAATGTGCCTGTCACAGTAATATAGGCTGGAAATGTGCCTGTCACAGTAATATAGGCTGGAAATGTGCCTGTCACAGTAATATAGGCTGGAAATGTGCCTGTCACAGCAATATAGGCTGGAAATGTGCCTGTCACAGTAATATAGGCTGGAAATGTGCCTGTCACAGTAATATAGGCTGGAAATGTGCCTGTCACAGTAATATAGGCTGGAAATGTGCCTGTCACAGTAATATAGGCTGGAAATGTGCCTGTCACAGCAATATAGGCTGGAAATGTGCCTGTCACAGTAATATAGGCTGGAAATGTGCCTGTCACAGCAATATAGGCTGGAAATGTGCCTGTCACAGCAATATAGGCTGGAAATGTGCCTGTCACCGTAATATAGGCTGGAAATGTGCCTGTCACATTGGTTTCCATGGTGATTTCTATGCACAATCAGCAGGGACATTCCATTGGTTTCCATGGTGATTTCTATGCACAATCAGCAGGGACATTCCATTGGTTTCCATGGTGATTTCTATGCACAATCACCAGGAACATTCCATTGGTTTCCATGGTGATTTCTATGCACAATCAGCAGGGACATTCCATTGGTTTCCATGGTGACAGCTCCACATTTATTACATTTTACACAGGTTTAGCCTTGTACAAATAAACTCGCTCGTGGTGTCTTTTCCCCTGCATTTCTCTGCCAAATGTTCAACTCAATAAAGAGAGAATTGCAAGGAACGTCATAGAACTGAGACGGGAATGTAGCAATCCATCTGAATAGGAGAATGTTTCCCACTCGGCTACTTTGGCCTTAAGTTTGAAATTCCCATCTCAGTTCCCTGCAATTGTTTCTTTATTGAGTAGACATGGGGTAGGCATCCTTCAGCACTCCAGATGTTGTGTCCTGCATCTCCCATAATGCTCTTATCATCTGTAATGCTGGCAAAGCATCAAGGGAAATGCAGTCCACAACATCTGGAGTGTCGTATTTTGCCAGTGCCACTGTCCATTCCTGGGGTTAATACCTTGCAGCTGTGATCAAAGCACTACCAGCTTCCTGCAGGATATAATGGAAGCAATCTCTTATTACAGTAGGGTTGCCACCTGGCCGGTATTTTACCGGCAGGCCGGTAAAAAATTGGCTTGACCCCAATGTTAAGTCTTTGGAGTTAGGTGCATGGCCGGTATTTTTTTGAAGAAAAGGTGGCAACCCTAACGGCCAGGGGTGAGGAGTATAGAGACCAGGTACTAGCCAGATTGACAGGCGGTACCTTCCAGATACAGACCATGTTGGTGCTTTTACAGTATGGGAGTGTTACTCACATCCGCAGCTTTCTTCTCCGCAACCTCCAGCTTCTCTTGGGCATTCTTTAAGGCCTCGGAGTATTTATCTAGTTCGTCCTCTGTTCCTTTCAGCTTCTTCTGCATGGCCACCAGCTCATCCTCCAGCTACGGGACCCAAGAGACAGGTGAGTGCGTCAGAACCTCCTGACACTTTAATAGAGCCTTTGAGGTAGGGAGAGGCCACAGCCTCAAGTAATGGCTGAAGGTGGTGGGGTCAGGATAAATCCTGGGGTGTGATTATGAGTGAGGACACTGTGAGCCCTGGTCATTCATTTTAATACAGAAAAGGACAGGACACATAGCCTGCACATAGCCTAAAAGAAAGCAGTTAAAAATGAGATTACATGCACAGATCTTACAAGACCTAACGTGCCAAATGTTGCCCTAATCCAACGTAACATTGTGTTTTTTTTTTGGGGGGGGGGGGGGGGGGAATGGTGGCAAACCGGTTTGCTCAAGGTCTGCATTTTCTGGAGATCTTTCTAGTGCAGAGAGAGGGATTTTTTAAAAAGGGCTCTGCCTCTATGCTGAGGCAGAGCCGGTCGAAAATATGGCGCAGGCCGAGGGATCTGTATGGAGCAGGGGACTCTCTCTGCAAGTGCAGAGAGAGAGAATCATTTTCAGTGTGGATCAGCAGAGGGTCCTAGTTAGGTTCCCTGCGGTTGATCCTCCTGAAAAGCAGGGACTCTCGCTGCGCTAGCAGAGAGAGAGAGAGACAGTCTCTGACAAGACTGGACTGTCTGCTTCCCAGAGAAACATGGCAGCTGCCAGTCAGAGGATAAACTGACAGGAACTATCAAACGGACCTCCAGTATATCCTCATACTACAGACAACTAACTTTTCACTTTTCGCTTCTACATTAGAAGTAAGTGATAAATAAAGTTTATATCCGGCAGTATTCTGGGGAGTGTGTCATGGGGCGTGGCACATTAGTGCACATTGGCCCACAGCCTTATCCTAGAGAGGCCCTGTTTGTATGAGGGATGGCTCAGGGCCCCTGTAAAATGAAGGGGTTCCCTTGGTCTCATCCAGTGGGACTGTTCGCAGTCTCCGCTGTGTACAGGGGCAGCATTGTGCTGGAGCTGTGATGACATTATTATATATTACCCAGGGCCTGGTGGGATGTCAGTGACATTATAATCATTCAGCAATGTGAATCAGAGCGATTGGACAAACTGCTCTCAAAGCTGCACTTACAGTCGTAGGATCTCCCTTCTTACACACTCAGAATTACATGCAAGTGCATAAACCAAGGACTAAGAAAGGGGAATTGACAAGAGAATGTCAAACTTAAGGCCAAAGTTGCTGAGAGAGACTTTTTCCAACTCAGTGACTTTGACTTCCTAGGTTTGAAATTCCCTTCTCAATTCCCACTTTCAGGGATAAAAGAGAAAACATTGCCATTTCTATAGAGCCCGGTAAGGAGCCTAAACAGGAACTACATACTATGTAAGAGGAACATGGACATGGAGAGCCCTGCTCACAAGCTGACAATCTACAGGGAGTGGGGGACCGGAGACACAGCAGTGGACCCTGCGCGCCATCTTTCCGACCATTTCTGCCTCAGCATAGAGGCAGAGCCAATGGTAAACCTGCATGTATCTGTAAACCCTTGCTTCTTCTAAGCTAAGAATAACGTTTTCCTATCCTTTAAATAGCTAGATAAGGCCTTTTGTGCATGTGGACCAGGATGTCTTTTATTAGGATGATGAAGCCCCTGGCACCCCCTTTTTCGGTCCCCCAATACCTGTTTGCATTTCTCCTCTACTTGTTTCTGCTCTGCCTCGGCCTGCTCAGCCCGGTCCAGAGCATTCTCCTTGTCCAGTTTCAACATCTGCATCTTCTTCTTGATGGCCTCCATTGTGTGCGTGGATTGTAAGGCTTGTTTGACGATGGTGGGGCTCCTCTTCCCTTATCCCGGGCTTGGCTGTAGGCTCTGTTTTATGTGCAGACACCTGTGCCAGGGTGATTGGGATGCCCTCCCTCTTATCTTTCAGCCCCCGTGCTCACTGCATTGTTATGCTGGGCTGTGGAAGTTTTGAACGTTTGTGACGATCCATATTTGGACTCTGGGGGACAACTGTCATCGCAATATAACAGGCTGGTATGAGGGGCCGTAATGATTTGGTTACCACATAGGCTAGAAGTAGTGTCATCCTCTCCTCTTCCTAAATATACCACCCTATGGTGATACCCAACTTTCCCCTAATGTCAGAGAGAATATAAATAGACTTCAGACAATAGGAGAGAGGTGTCGAAAGCAGTGCGAATGGGACGCAGTTGGCACCGGTGAGTCAACTGCATCAGAATAACCACAAAATGGAATTATTATTCAATAATAATGCTTGGGTCGGATTCATGCACTGGTCTGGTCTTTTAAAGTCATTCTTAGTGGGGTCTTTGTATTACAAAGTGAACTATGAGCTGTGAACAACATAAATACATAAATTAAGCATGAATAGCCTTCTTCATAAATCACCAAGGAAACCAATGGAATGTCCCTGCTGATTATTCCACTTTTAGAAATGACCACGGGAACCAATGGAATGTCCCTGCTGATTATTCCACTTTTAGAAATGACCACGGGAACCAATGGAATGTCCCTGCTGATTATTCCACTTTTAGAAATGACCACGGGAACCAATGGACTGTCCCTGCTGATTATTCCTCTTTTAGAAATGACCACAGGAACCATTGGAATGTCCCTGCTAATTATACCACTTTCAGAAATGACCACAGGAACCAATGGAATGTCCCTGCTGATTATTCCACTTTTAGGAATGACCACGGGAACCAATGGAATGTCCCTGCTGATTATTCCACTTTTAGAAATGACCATGGGAACCAATGGACTGTCCCTGCTGATTTCTCTGCTTTTAGTACATAGTATCGGGTGCAGGGTCTGGAGTAAGGCAGTTGAGTTTAATGTAGGGATTATTTGTACATCCTGAGAGCAAAGTACAAAAAAACTCAGAGACATTAGTTCACACAGAGTCACGTTTATTGCTGATTGCTCCACCATCTTTGCCCAGTGTAGTTTGCAATAATTTAATAAAGAAATCACAGTCACAATCCAGTTTCCCATCAATCTAGATTCAAGATATCGACTTCCAAGATGTCCGCTCCCTGTGTGCATTGCACAAGGCAGTCGGCAGGGTTGAAAGTTTATTTTTTTTTCAGGTATTCATTTCCTGCATTAAGTTTTATAGGTCGGATTGAGTTGGATCACACCCCAAAATGTGACTCCCTCCCCCTACAGCTGCTGGATGAGCCCCCCAGGGATTCCGGACTCCCCTGGGCTGGGATTTTTGGGATGGTTCTGGTGTCAGTCAACACCTGCTGGCTGTCGCTTTATAGAAAGGGATTAACACTTCCCAATATGTCCCCTTGTTGTGTCTTCTATTGTTACAGATGCGTTTGGCGAGGAGGGGAAGGGGAGCTGTAATGTATTTATTTATAATGCTACATGTACTAAAAGCACAGGCAAACACAGTCCTGGAAGGATCCCAACAAGGAACCAGTCAAGGCAGACACAGGTGTGCGAAGGTTTAACCATGAAAGGAGGAATTCAGCTGTATTGGGGAATATTTCCAGCTCGGCTACCTTGGCCTTAAGTTTGAAATTCCATCTCAATTCCCTGCAAATCTTTCATTTATGAATAAATCCCATGGTATCCGCACAGTTGTTAATGTAATTAGAGGGGCCCCTATATAGGGGGGGGATTATCTGTGTAGAACTGCGCTGAAGAGTAAATCCAATCGGCCGCAGGATCCGTTCCACATACATTTAAACCCAGGGTGTATGTATGACAGTATGGAGAGGGCAGCAGACCTCTGTTGAGTGGCCTGGGCGCTGTAGCAATATGTATGATATTTAGTCGATTTTTAATAAAACAACCTAATATCAAACATATCAGACAGAACCGAGGCGATGCGGGGTCTTCAGTACATTACAGGCAGGAAATCAACCTTCCATCTTCCTATACATTCACACTTTCCATCTACTCCTAGGTCTTGTCAATACGCGTTATAGAGTGCAAGCTCCTGGGGCAGGACATTTCAAACTGCTCAAGTTCTTCTTGACCTGGCGGTGACTCCACTGTTACCTCTCTGAGTGCCAGTGCATTCCACATGCTTCTTACATGGCTGCCAACCCCCAACCAAAAACACACAGGGATAAGGGGGTGGGGGGGGGGTCGGGGTCGGGTGAAGGAAGTGCGGTATAGGGGTGAGAGAGGGAAAGAGAATCCCGGTAAGACAAAGATCAGGACCGATACATGGAGAAAGTTATAAAAGTGGAGCAGTCACCATGGAAACCAATGGAATGTTCCTGCTGATTGCGCCACTGTTAAAAATCACCATGGAAACCAATGGAATGTTCCTGCTGATTGCTCCACTTTTACAACTTTGCCCTAAATTTGGTAAAGCTGGTAAAGACAAACACACACACACTAGAAACAGACAAACACAGATTGCAGTCACACAGGCAGAGACAGACACACATACAGACTGCAGTCACACAGGCATAGACAGACACACAGACTGCAGTCACACAGGAAGAGACAGACACACAGATAGCAGTTACACATACAGAGACAGACACACACAGACTGCAGTCACACAAGCAGAGACAGACACACACACACAGACTGCAGTCACACAGGCATAGACAGACACACAGGCAGAGACAGACACACACAGACTGCAGTCCGACAAGCAGAGACAGACACACACACAGACTGCAGTCACACAGGCATAGACACACAGACTGCAGCCACACAGGCATAGACAGACACACAGACTGCAGCCACACAGGCAGAGACAGACACATACAGAGACTGCAGTCACACCGGCAGAGACAGACACATACAGAGACTGCAGTAACACAGGCAGAGACAGACACATACAGAGACTGCAGTCACACCGGCAGAGACAGACACATACAGAGACTGCAGTCACACAGGCATAGACAGACACATACAGAGACTGCAGTAACACAGGCAGAGACAGACACATACAGAGACTGCAGTCACACAGGCAGAGACAGACACATACAGAGACAACAGTCACACAGGCAGAGACAGACACATACAGAGACTGCAGTCACACCGGCAGAGACAGACACATACAGAGACTGCAGTAACACAGGCAGAGACAGACACAGAGACTGCAGTCACACAGGCAGAGACAGACACATACAGAGACTGCAGTCACACAGGCATAGACAGACACATACAGAGACTGCAGTAACACAGGCAGAGACAGACACATACAGAGACTGCAGTCACACAGGCAGAGACAGACACATACAGAGACTGCAGTCACACAGGCAGAGACAGACACATACAGAGACAACAGTCACACAGGCAGAGACAGACACATACAGAGACTGCAGTCACACCGGCAGAGACAGACACATACAGAGACTGCAGTAACACAGGCAGAGACAGACACAGAGACTGCAGTCACACAGGCAGAGACAGACACATACAGAGACTGCAGTCACACCGGCAGAGACAGACACATACAGAGACTGCAGTAACACAGGCAGAGACAGACACAGAGACTGCAGTCACACAGGCAGAGACAGACACATACAGAGACAACAGTCACACAGCAAGAGACAAACACATACAGAACACATCTCTCACTTTGCAGGCTGTCTCTCTGTGGTACAATCCTCTTTTGACACCTAATTTCCAACAAACATCTCTAAACCTGTGTGATTATATACAGTTTGGTATGAAAGGAGCAGTCAGCCTGCAGGTGAATTATATCAGACATTACAAATCTGCATCCATATAACTTTACACAGAGTGACTGACCCAACCTGCCCTCCAACTGCTGCCATCAAACTCATTCCCTGTCCCTGAGCAAGCCACCTCTGCAGGGAGACTGTGCAATGTACACACCACCCTTTCTGTAAAATGACATTTCCTACTTTCCCTGTCCTTGATACACTGCTGTCCTACTCCCGTCCCCATTCTAGCATTAAATCCCCCACCGCTGGACCCCCTAAGCCCCCTCTTTGAGCAGTGCCGGGCTCTGTCAGTCTCCGGTGCCAAGTCACTGCCCCCCTGTCTGCATGTACCACCTACCTGTGGGCACCCGGGCTTGCTGTCAGGACTGCTCGCAGTGGGGCAGAGAGGGGGGAATGCATGGTTTATAAGTCCCTGTCCTGCTCTGGGGTACCAAACCCCACCCTCCTGTAGCCAGCATTCCCCAGCCCATTCCTCTGACCCCGTTAATTACAAACCATCGATCGGACAGTGTCCTTACCTCAAATTATCCAATCAATATTGCCCACTCTGCGCTGAGCTGTGTGTGTCTGTCATCTGCCTCAGGGCCCTGGCTCCTAATTAATAAGGCTTATTAATCGCCCTCCTTCACCAAAACTCCAGTGCGGCCTGGCTTGCTCTGTGTCTGGGGGTGTAAAGTGCTTTTTTTTTCACACTCTTGTGTGGGTAGCAGCCTGACTGGCAGCTTTTCTAAGAGCCCAGAAAATCCCTGTCTCAAGGCCTCTCTCTTATCCCATATCTGTGTTTACTCTTGGAATCAATACGCAGGCACAGGGGACACAGTCAGGGTGCGGATCCTCCATCTATTGAATAGCTGCACAGGGCTTTCTTGAACTGAGACCCCCCGGGGCCTTGTGTGTGTGTGCCTGTGAGTGGGGCCTGAGTTCCAGGTCTGGTGCTGGGTTTATCATACCAAATATGTCCTGGGATCACTTTATACTCTGATTTGGACAGTTTTCTGGCAGTGTTTATTGGATCAGCAGATGCCTTCTAGCGCCGCTCTAGTGTCTGGTACCATAGCAGGCAGGGCTCAGAGAAGAGGCAGAGATATATATTATATATGTTTAATATGGAAATCATTGAAGACCCAGATTTAGTAAATAGACTGGTTCTTTCCAATACCAAACGTGCACACACTCCCAGACCGCACTTACCAGCTCACTCACACTCCCAGAACGCACTTACCAGCTCACTCACACTCCCAGACCGCACTTACCAGCTCACTCACACTCCCAGAAGGCACTTACCAGCTCACTCACACTCCCAGAAGGCACTTACCAGCTCACTCACACTCCCAGACCGCACCTACCAGCTCACTCACACTCCCATACACTGGCCGACACGCACTCACACTCCCATACACTGGCCGACACTCACTCACACTCCCATACACTATCTGACACACGCACTCACACTCCCATACACTATCTGACACACTCACTCACACTCCCATACACTATCTGACACACGCACTCACACTCCCATACACTATCTGACACTCACACTCACACTCCCATACACTGGCCGACACTCACTCACACTCCCATACACTGGCCGACACTCACTCACACTCCCATACACTGGCCGACACTCACTCACACTCCCATACACTATCTGACACACTCACTCACACTCCCATACACTATCTGACACTCACACTCACACTCCCATACACTATCTGACACTCACACTCACACTCCCATACACTATCTGACACACTCACTCACACTCCCATACACTATCTGACACACGCACTCACACTCCCATACACTATCTGACACTCACACTCACACTCCCATACACTATCTGACACACTCACTCACACTCCCATACACTATCTGACACACGCACTCACACTCCCATACACTATCTGACACACGCACTCACACTCGCATACACTATCTGACACTCACACTCACACTCCCATACACTATCTGACACACGCACTCACACTCCCATACACTATCTGACACACGCACTCACACTCCCATACACTATCTGACACACGCACTCACACTCCCATACACTATCTGACACTCACACTCCCATACACTGGCCGACATTCACTCACACTCCCATACACTATCTGACACACGCACTCACACTCCCATACACTATCTGACACACTCACTCACACTCCCATACACTATCTGACACACGCACTCACACTCCCATACACTATCTGACACTCACACTCCCATACACTGGCCGACATTCACTCACACTCCCATACACTATCTGACACACGCACTCACACTCCCATACACTATCTGACACACGCACTCACACTCCCATACACTATCTGACACTCACACTCACACTCCCATACACTGGCCGACACTCACTCACACTCCCATACACTGGCCGACACTCACTCACACTCCCATACACTGGCCGACACTCACTCACACTCCCATACACTATCTGACACACGCACTCACACTCCCATACACTGGCCGACACTCACTCACACTCCCATACACTATCTGACACACGCACTCACACTCTCATACACTATCTGACACACGCACTCACACTCCCATACACTATCTGACACACGCACTCACACTCTCATACACTATCTGACACACTCACTCACACTCCCATACACTATCTGACACACGCACTCAAACTCCCATACACTGGCCGACACTCACTCACACTCCCATACACTATCTGACACACGCACTCACACTCCCATACACTATCTGACACTCACACTCACACTCCCATACACTATCTGACACACGCACTCACACTCCCATACACTGGCCGACACTCACTCACACTCTCATACACTATCTGACACTCACACTCACACTCCCATACACTATCTGACACTCACACTCACACTCCCATACACTATCTGACACACTCACTCACACTCCCATACACTATCTGACACACGCACTCACACTCCCATACACTATCTGACACTCACACTCACACTCCCATACACTATCTGACACACTCACTCACACTCCCATACACTATCTGACACACGCACTCACACTCCCATACACTATCTGACACACGCACTCACACTCCCATACACTATCTGACACTCACACTCCCATACACTATCTGACACACGCACTCACACTCCCATACACTATCTGACACACGCACTCACACTCCCATACACTATCTGACATACGCACTCACACTCCCATACACTATCTGACACTCACACTCACACTCCCATACACTATCTGACACACGCACTCACACTCCCATACACTATCTGACACTCACACTCACACTCCCATACACTATCTGACACACTCACTCACACTCCCATACACTATCTGACACACGCACTCACACTCCCATACACTGGCCGACACTCACTCACACTCCCATACACTATCTGACACTCATACACACTGGGTTATGGAGTAGCAGTCCAGGCTGGCGTGTGCTGGGGATGTACAGAGCATCACGTAGACACGTGTTTGTGAAGTTTCTCTGTGACGGGAGAGGATGTGACATTATATCAAACACGTATTGATGTTGCTCTGGGGCAAATATCACTGACCTTGAGAATAAACATGTGCCCCCCACCCAAATATAATCACCAAATTGCTCTCCCCCTCTCTGATTCCCCAGGCTGTGAGCTTGCCTGGTACCCCCAATATTACTGCAATCCCCTAAACATCTTCCCTGGGCCCCACGAGTTACAAATCATTATTAGTATCTTCCAGAATTCTCATCCCTTCTTATCTGGGGTTTAATGGTAGAAATGATCATCAAATTAAAAGCACTTTACATGTAACTAGCGTGTGTAAAATCTGAATATAACATGTAACATGGTCAGTTGTAGAATTCAGCCCACAAGCTTGTGGTTTGCTTTAACACAGAGTGCTTGCAGACCTCACAATTCTTTTCTTCATGTGTACAGAGCTCCCCAAACCTCACAGATCTCTTCTACATGTGTACAGAGCTCCCCAAACCTCACAAATCTCTTCTTTGTGTGCACAGAGATCCCCAGACCTCACAGGTCTCTTTTTTTCATGTGTACAGAGATTCCCAAACCTCACAGATCTCTTCTACATGTGCACAGAGCTCCCCAAACCTCACAGGTCTCTTCGTCATGTGCACAGAGCTCCCCAAACCTCACAGGTCTCTTCTTCGTGTGCACAGAGCTCACCAGACATAACATCACCTTTTCATGTGCACAGAGCTCCCCAAACGTCACAGGTCTTGTCTCTCTATATACAGTTATCTTTAACCTCATATTTGCTGTCTTTCCAGTAAAAGGCAACCTGCAGTGAACTGAGCAGTGTGTCCCAGCTGTGCCCCCTGTTCTGCCCCATTAATTACCCTGTGTGATGGGATTGTAACAGACAAGCCTCCTGTGGCCAGCTTTGCTGAATCCTGGGGCTGTGTCCAAGGTCGGCAGCATGGAAGGTCACACACGGAGTGTGCTGTGAGTGTTAGGACATACAGGACCTGTCACCCAGCCTGCCAGTGAATGTAGTGCTTATACTATTACACAAACCAGGAACCTGCCACTAACTTTTATTGGTTCACTTGTTACACGTGGAAAGCAAACTGTGGTCCTTGGCAACACCACACTGAAAGTGGCCACTAACAGCTCATTAAAGATCCACAGAACAAGGCGGTAGTCCTCACATCATGTTAATACCTGTGGACACTAATGTGACCACGTTCAAATCCTTTACAGATTAGTGGTCCACGTGGCTCTTTCAGGGCTTGTAATGGTGGCTGAGTGGGACCAGGTCCCAGAGGAAACCTCTAGTATGACTGGTGAGCACAGGACTCTTACACTGGCAGGGATTTATCCCCCCAAACACACCAGTATTATACCAGGAGCTTGTTACAGAGCCACCTGGGCTTTGTTCAGGCTGCCTCAGAGTGCTATGGGTTAACAGGTGCTGACAGAATGCTAGGTGCACGATGATGATGTCATTGAGAAAAAGCTGACAGAACGAGTTGGATTTTGATCTGTTGTAACTGCTCCCAAGCGATGATCAGAATAGAGGGGAATGAATGCACGCCTAGCTCTGCATCTGGATAGGAAGGTGTGGCAGAGACAGCTCCCTCTCAAGGAATTTACCTTCTCCTAACACATGCTTTGACTTTGCTCTAAGTATGCGGACCCTCCCAGTGTGCGGGGGGGGGGGGGGGGGGGGGGGAGACATGTATGCCAAACTCTGCTGTTTGTATTTCTGAACTGGCAAGAGTTGGATACAAACTGCAAAACTACAAACAATGCATGGGGGGGGAATGGCTTTACTATGAACAAACTCTCTGCATAAAGGCAAAGGTTGTAGGTAAATGGAATGGCCGCTCAGCAAGGTTGGTAAACGAATTCAGTAATGATTGGAAATGACCAAGAATTGCTGCAGGACCTAAAATGGTGTGAAACTGACATTAAAAACATCCTCCTATTTGCACACTGCCTCACAGTATAGGGTATACATGTTGGCATCCTGCCTGTGAGAGAAGGGGGCAACTATATCACAATTAGCCCTTCAAATACATGCCTGAACCAGGGCTGGTTTTATTTAAACACAGGTTTCTCCTGCCACCGAGCCCCCCAGAGTGCCAGACCCCCCATTATAGACATCAGGTGGTGATAGGGTCAGTGTCACTTTGTAGACAGAGGTCCTGCTGTATGTTTGATAAAGGGAGTGCTTTTGGGAAGTGTGATCATGTTATCTGTAGGATATCTGGCCAGGCATTTCCCATACTGCTCACTTCCTCTGGCTGGATCCTCCAGAGAGGAAACCCAACCCGGAGACCAAAGTCAGAGGCTTTCCAAGCTGAAACCTCTTTATCTCTATCATTAAAGGCTCAAGCTGGACCTTTGGACAGATTTACCCAGCAGGCTAATGGCTTTGGTTTGCTAAACCAACCTTGGCAGGGCTATTTACTATGACAAGCTTGTGAGATCCCAGATTACTTTGCTGCATGTAACAGTTTAGCTCCATTTTAATTTTCATACCACACCTGCTGGGTGGCAGGTACAGACACCCACTGCAATAAATAGGGTAACACATGGAACTAATGCTACTCTGCTCACAGGCCTGCTCTGGAAAGGGTTACTCTAAAGAAAAGAAGTCCATATTTTTAATTCTAAACAATAGGCTTTGTGAATTGGCTTCTGCCCCCTGCTGTCTGCCTCTGGTATTACAGGCAGAGGTTATTTGTAAGGCTGGTAAACGGAATTCATTTTGCAGGACACTGGCTCATTGTCTGACAATAATGGAGCATTGATTTGCTCTGCCGTCTCTGCATTAACCCCTCTCCTCCTTGTTTAACAGATAAAGAAGCCATTTATTGGTTATTATAGAGATAGTCTATATTGTCTGTATTATGTTATAGTATGAACCCCGACGAGTACGGCTGAGCCTGATAGGTAAACCACAATCCCTAGAGACTACACTGCAGGCCGATGAGGGAATTGACTGGAATTTCCAAATTAAGGCCAAAGTAGTTGAGGTGGAAAAGTGATTAGCTGAATGGGGAATTACTCCAAATAAGCTACTTTGGCCTTGACTTTGAAATACCCTTTAATTCCCTGCAGGTCTCTTTCATGAAGCCCCATGTGTGACTCTCAGACCGTGTTGGATCCTCTTGGATTTTACAGTGTGTAATGACCCCCTGGTTTATAGATTAGTCAGTTATTTTCTTTGTTTTATTTTCCTTTTAATTGACATTTTATACAAAAACAGCAGCCTGTAGTAATACCAGGTAACTGACAGTGGTGTGGAGTATCCTGGGATTCAGTCATGCACCGTGTATCATACCTATATACACTGCTAAATATATGCTACAGGTGTTCGTATGGCCTCTGGAAGAACAGTCCGTGTGCTGAGAGGGTCTTACAGTCTCTGGGTATAAAAAGTCTTCCCCTTCCTGGAGAATTCAGCTTGGTACTGCTGCTGTTCATCTTGTAGGAGCTTCTGCAAAGCCGCTCTCCGGACCTATGGAAGAGGTACATTAACTAGGATGTGTGCAGACATCTCTAAATTCCACATGGGGGCCAAGTATAAAGAACAATTCTGGGGTAATAAGCAGGAACATTCCATGGGTTTCTATGGTGATTTCTCAACATGGAGCCAACCAGCAGGAACATTCCATATTAAGAGATCACCATGGAAACCAATGTAATCAGTAGGAACAATGTTTGTCACCATGAGTTTTGTCACAACTGACCTATATAAATATCCCCCATATTTACAAAGCAGCAGATAGAGAAGCAAGACCTGCTTACCATTACAATCTCCTTATTTGCCATCTTTAACTCCTCCTTCATCTGGGCATGGTGTAGCTTCTCTATCTGCCCGGCAGTTCCGTAGTCTTCCCATTGGCACTGGGGTGTCTCTCCCTGCTTGCTGTGGGAAGATGTCACAATAAGGATTGGCAGGGTACAACATGCAGTCAGGAGTGTTAATTTGTGTTGACACAGACTGTAAAGATAGATAATTTGCATATGGGGATGCAAGGTGATGTCATAAGTAGGACACACCAGACATACTACTGTCCAAAAGTTTGGGGTCAGTTTTCCATGGAAAACAGACTTTTCTATCAGATGAGATGCAAAATAGGAAACCTTGACAAGGTGACAAGTTATTATCTGTAAATAAGCCAGTGTTATTTTAACCAGCACATCTGTCTGATACCCATTAATCAGCTATACTATATACACCCCCCCCCATCAATCACCAGCTATACTATATACACCCATCAATCACCAGCTATACTATATACACCCATCAATCACCAGCTATACTATATACACCCATCAATCACCAGCTATACTATATACACCCATCAATCACCAGCTATACTATATACACTCCCCCCCCCCCCCCATCACCAGCTATACTATATACACCCATCAATCACCAGCTATACTATATACACCCATCAATCACCAGCTATACTATATACACCCATCAATCACCAGCTATACTATATCCACCCATCAATCACCAGCTATACTATATCCACCCATCAATCACCAGCTATACTATATCCACCCATCAATCACCAGCTATACTATATCCACCCATCAATCACCAGCTATACTATATACACCCATCAATCACCAGCTATACTATATACACCCATCAATCACCAGCTATACTATATACACCCATCAATCACCAGCTATACTATATACACCCATCACCAGCTATACTATATACACTCACCCCCCCCATATCACCAGCTATACTATATACACTCACCCCCCCCATATCACCAGCTATACTATATACACTCACCCCCCCCATATCACCAGCTATACTATATACACTCACCCCCCCCATATCACCAGCTATACTATATACACTCACCCCCCTCATATCACCAGCTATACTATATACACTCACCCCCCCCATATCACCAGCTATACTATATACCCCCCAGCTATACTATATACCCCCCCCCCACCATACTATATACCCCCCCATCAGCTATACTATATACCCCCCCATCAGCTATACTATATACCCCCCCATCAGCTATACTATATACCCCCCCATCAGCTATACTATATACCCCCCCATCAGCTATACTATATACCCCCCCATCAGCTATACTATATACCCCCCCATCAGCTATACTATATACCCCCCCATCAGCTATACTATATACCCCCCCATCAGCTATACTATATACCCCCCCATCAGCTATACTATATACCCCCCCATCAGCTATACTATATACCCCCCCATCAGCTATACTATATACCCCCCCATCAGCTATACTATATACCCCCCCATCAGCTATACTATATACCCCCCCATCAGCTATACTATATACCCCCCCATCAGCTATACTATATACCCCCCCATCAGCTATACTATATACCCCCCCATCAGCTATACTATATACCCCCCCATCAGCTATACTATATACCCCCCCATCAGCTATACTATATACACCCCCATCAGCTATACTATATACACCCCCATCAGCTATACTATATACACCCCCATCAGCTATACTATATACACCCCCATCAGCTATACTATATACACCCCCATCAGCTATACTATATACACCCCCATCAGCTATACTATATACACCCCCATCAGCTATACTATATACACCCCCATCAGCTATACTATATACACCCCCATCAGCTATACTATATACACCCCCATCAGCTATACTATATACACCCCCATCAGCTATACTATATACACCCCCATCAGCTATACTATATACACCCCCATCAGCTATACTATATACACCCCCATCAGCTATACTATATACACCCCCATCAGCTATACTATATACACCCCCATTAATCAGCTATACTATATGTACCCCCATTAATCAGCTATACTATATGTACCCCCATTAATCAGCTATACTATATGTACCCCCCCCCATTAATAGTCATCTATACTATCCAATGATTTCAGACTATATATAATGGCATTACATAAAAACCAACCCTAGAAATCTTACCGGTATCTCTGTATCTCCAAGTATCGTAGATATTGGTTTTTCTGAAAGACAAGCCCAGGGTATATCAGGGTATATATTTCCTAGAGTGGACACTTATTCAACTAAAATACCAGTCCCGCCATAGCTTTGAGCCAGTGTCTTATACCAGCTGAGTGACAGCCCATTCATACGGCTTGTGTCTGGTACTCACCAGGGAGCTGCCTTGTACATCTTGATGGATCTCAGACATGGCCTAGGGCTTTGTTACAGGTGCACAGCGATGAGACCAGTCAGAAAGCATGTAGTGGAAGATGGAGGGCTGAAACAGATCTCAAACCATTACTGTTTAACATTAAAGTCAGTGATCCTGCATTGCATAGCAAGCCAGCCAATTACAGTGGCCAATACACAGTACAAAACATTACCAACCTGGGACTGAAAATCTGGGGCATTCAGCACATATAAGACAATTTATAATAAATGCATCACAATTACCAGTAAACACTATCAAATGCTATACATGTTAATCATAATACATGGAATGAAAAGACAATTTGAATTAAAAACATTTGGTTATAATTAATGGGGCCCCTTACCAGAGGAGGACAGAGGCCCCCCCCCCCCCCAACCACCAGAGGAGGACAGAGGCCCCCACCCCCCCAACCACCAGAGGAGGACAGAGGCCCCCCACCCCCCCAACCACCAGAGGAGGACAGAGGAGGACAGAGGGCCCCCCCCTCCCAACCACCAGAGGAGGACAGAGGGCCCCCCCCCTCCCAACCACCAGAGGAGGACAGAGGGCCCCCCCCTCCCAACCACCAGAGGAGGACAGAGGGCCCCCCCCCCCCCCAACCACCAGAGGAGGACAGAGGCCCCCCCCCCCCAACCACCAGAGGAGGACAGAGGGCCCCCCCCCCCCCCAACCACCAGAGGAGGACAGAGGGCCCCCACCCCCCCAACCACCAGAGGAGGACAGAGGGCCCCCCCCCCCAACCACCAGAGGAGGACAGAGGCCCCCCCCCCAACCACCAGAGGAGGACAGAGGCCCCCCCCCCCAACCACCAGAGGAGGACAGAGGCCCCCCCCCCCCCAACCACCAGAGGAGGACAGAGGAGGACAGAGGGCCCCCCCCTCCCAACCACCAGAGGAGGACAGAGGGCCCCCCCCTCCCAACCACCAGAGGAGGACAGAGGGCCCCCCCCCCCCCAACCACCAGAGGAGGACAGAGGGCCCCCCCCCCCAACCACCAGAGGAGGACAGAGGGCCCCCCCCCCCCCAACCACCAGAGGAGGACAGAGGGCCCCCCCCCCCCAACCACCAGAGGAGGACAGAGGGCCCCCCCCCCCCAACCACCAGAGGAGGACAGAGGGCCCCCCCCCCCCCCAACCACCAGAGGAGGACAGAGGGCCCCCCCCCCCCAACCACCAGAGGAGGACAGAGGCCCCCCCCCCCAACCACCAGAGGAGGACAGAGGCCCCCCCCCCCAACCACCAGAGGAGGACAGAGGCCCCCCCCCCCCCCCAACCACCAGAGGAGGACAGAGGCCCCCCCCCCCCCCCAACCACCAGAGGAGGACAGAGGCCCCCCCCCCCCCCCAACCACCAGAGGAGGACAGAGGCCCCCCCCCCCAACCACCAGAGGAGGACAGAGGCCCCCCCCCCCAACCACCAGAGGAGGACAGAGGCCCCCCCCCCCAACCACCAGAGGAGGACAGAGGCCCCCCCCCCCAACCACCAGAGGAGGACAGAGGCCCCCCCCCCCAACCACCAGAGGAGGACAGAGGCCCCCCCCCCCCAACCACCAGAGGAGGACAGAGGCCCCCCCCCCCAACCACCAGAGGAGGACAGAGGCCCCCCCCCCCAACCACCAGAGGAGGACAGAGGCCCCCCCCCCCAACCACCAGAGGAGGACAGAGGCCCCCCCCCCCAACCACCAGAGGAGGACAGAGGCCCCCCCCCCCAACCACCAGAGGAGGACAGAGGCCCCCCCCCCCAACCACCAGAGGAGGACAGAGGCCCCCCCCCCCAACCACCAGAGGAGGACAGAGGCCCCCCCCCCCAACCACCAGAGGAGGACAGAGGCCCCCCCCCCCAACCACCAGAGGAGGACAGAGGCCCCCCCCCCCAACCACCAGAGGAGGACAGAGGCCCCCCCCCCCAACCACCAGAGGAGGACAGAGGCCCCCCCCCCAACCACCAGAGGAGGACAGAGGCCCCCCCAACCACCAGAGGAGGACAGAGGCCCCCCCAACCACCAGAGGAGGACAAAGGCCCCCCCAACCACCAGAGGAGGACAAAGGCCCCCCCAACCACCAGAGGAGGACAAAGGCCCCCCCAACCACCAGAGGAGGACAAAGGCCCCCCCAACCACCAGAGGAGGACAAAGGCCCCCCCAACCACCAGAGGAGGACAAAGGCCCCCCCAACCACCAGAGGAGGACAAAGGCCCCCCCAACCACCAGAGGAGGACAAAGGCCCCCCCAACCACCAGAGGAGGACAGAGGCCCCCCCAACCACCAGAGGAGGACAGAGGCCCCCCCAACCACCAGAGGAGGACAGAGGCCCCCCCAACCACCAGAGGAGGACAGAGGCCCCCCCAACCACCAGAGGAGGACAGAGGCCCCCCCAACCACCAGAGGAGGACAGAGGCCCCCCCAACCACCAGAGGAGGACAGAGGCCCCCCCAACCACCAGAGGAGGACAGAGGCCCAGATACAATGCCAGTTTGAAATCACAAAGTGCTAACTCAACATAAAATATAGAGAACTGAAATTTGACCTGGCTGGGATCACTTAAAAGAAAACCCCAAAAGCTGGTCACACAAACACCCCTGAAACATGATTCCAGCCAGCAATTCTCCCTCCTCATAGGAGCATTATCATGGTAAAAATGGACTGTGCTAACTGAATAAGGTGGGTGTTAAATAGCACATGCTAAACGACTACACGCCCCAAACAGAGGCGGTGCCTTGGACACGCCCCACATGTGGACCAATCAGCTCAGCCGCATATAGGTCCGCCCACACATGTAGGCGTTAATTAATTAATGATTGGTCCAGATGTAGACGTTAAAGAAGAACAGCTGGTATTAAACCCCTACCGCTCAGCTGATTGGTCCACATGCGGGGCGTGTCCAAGGCACCGCCTCTGTTGGGGGCGTGTAGCTGGTTAGCATGTGGCTATATAGCATCCATCTTGTTCAGTTAGCATGGCTTGTTCACCTTAATAATGCCTGCATGAGCAGAGGGTACGGTGGGACGGACACATGGTACTTCAGGGGGATTTGTGTGACATGCATGGGGGGAAGTTTAGGTGGTCCCAGCTAGGTCTGTTTTATGGTGAGTTAGCACTTTGTGTTTTTTCTTACTTGCAAATTGGCATTATTTTACCTTGATTATTGCCTTGTCTGTCTTTATGTGTAACTTTGTTTTATGTATTGTTTTTATTACTTTATATGTATTAAAGAGTTTTGTTATTGCCCATACATTTTATTGGTATTGTATATTTATTTAGTCTGGTAAGTGCTGTCCACTTAATACAAGGGGGGTAGGCAAGCCCTTCTAGAGTCCCTCTGTTTGGTTGTATTTACACTCAGCCTTGTAGCAGCCTCCAGTTAGAAATAAAGACAGTAATACTTTCCCCTAGTATACAGACTGGAGTCAAGCCATCAGACAGTAGTGTATACAGGTAGGTGTAAATCCATGGTAATATCCCTCCCTCATATTATCAGATGTAAAACACAAACCCTTTCATAACATTATATTAAGCATTACCTTACAGTGGGGCTCTTCCTGGTCATTAGGTCTCCAGAGCTGGTAACCATGGTAACTGTCAACTTCCTCCATGCACGTGTTCTAACGTTTGGATAAGCCTTTTTTTTTTTTAAACAAAACTTTATTGATAGTTTTCTCAGGCAATTTGAGTGCACAGGGGTCATGTTGTATCACTTTCTCATTTTGCTGGGAGTTTGGATAAGGATATCCCAGGCTCTGTAAGGATGCTGGCACCAGATTATTCAGTCACTCTCTGGCAAGGTTGCAATTCTGACTTGTCCACCCACCAGCAGTGGTATCCACACTGGTTACAGTTCCACTGAACAAAGGGGTCCAGCTGAATGAATGTATAATGGTGACAGGATCTGTCAAGTGTCACACACGCCTTGTAACAAAACAATATCCCCCATATGTATTCCTTAGACTGGCATCGCAATTGCATTCAATAACGTCTTACAATATATAGAAATTAAAATTGGCTTATATAGACCATCCTCTCCCTGCCTGTCTAAGAAGCACACTTTTGTGGGCCAAAATCTGGTTATAAATCTTATCTCCACTATACACTGATCAGCCAAAACATTATGACCACCAGCTTAATATTGTGTAGGTCCCTTTAGGCTGCAAAACAGCCCTGACCCATCAAGGTGAGACCTCTGAAGATGTGTATGGGTAACTGGCACCAGATCCTGTAAGTTGTGAGGTGTTTGTCCATCACATCCCACAGATGCTCGATTGGATTGAGATCTGAGGAATTTGGAGGCCAAGTTAACACCTTGAACTCATTGTGTTCATCAAACCATTCCTGAACCATTTTTGCTTTGTGGCAGGGAGGATTATCCAACTGAAAGAGGCCAATGACTTCAGGGAATACAGTTTCCTGAAAGAATGTACATGGTCTGCAAGAATACTTAGGTAGGTGGTATGTGTTAAAGTAACATCCACATGAATGGCAGGACCCAAGTTTTCCTAACAGAACACAGAACATTACCCAAAGCTTCACACTGCCCCTGCGCCTTTGATACTACTCAGTGTTTTTTCTTTTTGTGCCATTTGAGACCCTGGGTCTGTTCACTAAAAGGTGAGATTACCATATCATCTCACCAATGTATGCACTGTGCAGGACAAAGATGGTGAGTTCCCCCCCATTAAGCATCTCACCAGGTTTGTTCCTGCACAATGTATAGTTCCATTGGTGAGATGAAGTTAATATCACCTTTCCTTAAACAGCCCCCACAGTGACTATCTTAGACTATGATATTTTGAATTTGTTGTATTTATGACCACTATCTGTTTTCTCATAGTCATGGTGAATATTAAACACTGAATACCAAATATGGCTGTGAAGATAAGTTTGGATCTCGGCCACACCGAGGAGGTTATTTTTAAATTAACACAACGCACAGGCTGGGTGACATATTTAATTAGCAGTATATTCCAACCTCTGACTCTACAAATAAACAGTCTGTCTTTTTAAGATGTAGCTGCCTGGCTCTGGGATGCAGAAAGCCATTTCTGCAATAAAATACTTTGCATTCTATTAATTGTGTTGGGTCACGCACTGGATCTATATTATATACAGTATACATCCTATACCATTGTAGTGTATCTGTAATTTTGTGGATCGTGTGAATGAGATCAGTATATACATTATCCTGATTTAGCAGGTTGTATTTCCCCCACTATAACTCACAAATGGTGGTGACTATAACATTTACAAGTGCAGCTATACCGCTTTTATTCAAAGGTTACATTTAATCCTTTGTTTTCCAGACTGGCTGTGCATTCATATTCCTATTTATTACAGTTTATACAAAATCATAACATTAATGTACAAAGAACAAGACAAAAATGCAGAACACGGCCATCCTAGCTCGACACGGCAAGATTTCCCCTTTAACCGTACACTAAAAATGTCCCCGTCTTCTCCAAATACTGCTGCAAAATATTCAGACACTGCCAACAGTACAAAGGCTGCTTAGTTTCCTCTTTCCAATAAAGTTTTTCACGGAATGGATTGATTCCATTTTGTGTTCGATTCCTGTCCGTGGTCAAGGCTTTGTTACACAGAAGGCCACTCTTACTTGTGGATAAGGCTTGTGACACACCCAGATATCAGTAGCCAGGGTTCTTTATACAGCCTGGCTCGTGAAGAGGTTTGTTCAGAAGACAATCTCCCCGATCGAGTCAGGCCGCATATAGTAGGAGAAGTCACAGCCCTGATTGCTGGTTGAGATGTATATATACCTTAGGAGCCCTGATTGCTGGTTGGGGCCCATGCTGTGGTCTCTCTGCTCACAGAGTGCTCTCCAAAGTATTGTAGTTGTCTTTAAAACTCTTGAGTTCCAGGAAATGTTTGGGTCGCTTGCTCTTCTGGTTGGAAGGTAAGTATGTCACTTGGATAGTGGGTGTGCCAGAGGACTCTGGAGATGCTGTGAGATCCTTGGCAGCAGACTGGCGCTGCCTCTGACTTCCAGCCTCCCTGGCTTTCATGCTGCTTCAAAAAAATAAATTAAAAAAATTCAACAATGATAACATGCACACTCATGGGGGTTTAGGAGACGGCGTGACAAATGTTTGTAGCATTTAAAAACTAGACGGGAGCCAGTGAAATGGCTTTGCTAGAGTTCAATGTAAAACAATAAAGGTTATACATAAGATGATGCTTAGTGTCATGTATTAGTTAAAGGACGCAGGCACTGTCATGGATTGGCTGACATCAGAGCTGGAGAACTTCCCATTAGCGGTATATTGCAGAGAGAAAGTAACTTACATTGTTGATAATTCTCTCAGATCTTCCATGAATCTGTGATGCTCATTTTCTCCATATAGCTGAAAAGAACAAGACCAATACAATTATTACAGGTATATAGAGTTAAACATCGTCAGGAGTCTGCTTTATACATTGGCACGCACAATACAGTGATGGCAAACCTTGACACTGCAGATGTTTGGTGACTAAATGACCCATGATGCTCTAACTCATGAGGCTGACTGAGCATCATAGGAAATGTAGATTGCACACATCTACAGTGCCAAGGTTAGTCATCACTGTTCTAGACCTAACAGAGAGATCTGTGTCTTTTGGGAGTCTGGACACCAAATGTGCTCGGGGGGGAAAAGATTTTAGACTGGTTTCTACCAGTTTGATTACTGGTGGCAGAAAGTAAAATGTATTTAACACAATGATTGTTGAAAAAAATCATCAGGTTTAATTATGGATTTACTAAGTATCTCAGCAACAGCAATGTGGGGGGAAATATTCTCTTACTGGCTGCAGAGAAGACTCATTGCAATGCTTCAAAATAAAAATGATTGTTTAATAAGTGAGATCATATTACCCCAGTTCCATATCGGGCAGAGTCATAACCGTCCAGCAGGGAATCCAGCAGAGTCTTGCGGATCGCCTTGAAGGGCGAATTTGAGTTTCTGATCTCCAGCAAGTATGAGCGGAAATTCTTTCCTATCAAGGTTCTGGGATGTTTCCCATTATCCTGAAAGGGGATATCTGCAAACAAAAAACACACATAAAATAAAAGCCGAGACCAGAAGGACATTCTCACAAAAAAGGCCATCTCTTTTACAACGGACATTGCAAATAAATGTGTAGACATGAACAGTGTGGGCATTTGTAAAGTATTCCTGCCAACACATAGCATGTGCCATTGTTTGAATGCTTTGTTTAGTAGTTGTGAGGTCAATGCCAGACATCTGATCTGTAAATTAATAGGCATATTATTTCTGCAGTGAAGGTCATTCATCCTCTGTGCTGTATTCTGTGTGTTCATTTGCTATCATCTTATTTCAGATTTCTAGGTTTACCCAACGGTCTCATTTCCATGGGAATTTAACCATACAATACCTGAACATTCCCTGCCTGTGTATAGGAAAAAAAAAACTCCATTACCTGTATCTTTAATGGCATCCAGGGTCTTCATTCTGTACAGATAATTGTAACAGCCTACAACACAAAAATGACAATGAGACTCTTTCCCCCCCGTCTGCTAGGAAGGGTTGGGTTTAGATCTATAACGGTCACTCCGTGTTCACTGCAGCATGTGATCAAGTGTGTCATCCACTGGGAGGCTGGAGTAATACTACATAGCTTTTAAAGAATTAAACTTATAAAGCAGTTAGGTATGGATGGAAGGCTTTTGCATGACTCCAAAAATTACACAACCATCAAGATGGACATGATTAACGCCTGGCGCGTTTCAGCCGAATGATTTAATCCGCGCAACCATGACTGTGTAGGAGACTGAACTATTTTCCTACCTTCCTGGTCCGGTTTATCCAGCTGCAGCATCCACTCATCCCCCTCCGCCAGCAGCCGAGGCTCAAACTTAATGTCCTGTACTTTAGACAGACGGACGTCGATCTCCTCCTTCAAATCCTAACATACAGAATATTCATTACTGTAGAGCACGCGTGAGCCAGTTATACGGGAAGAACTGTATTTCTGCCTAGGCCAACTGGAGGCAGACAAAAAGGGGACAACTGCAGAGCCAGCACTAGAGTTCTTGGTGATACAACATCATTACATTGCAGAGACATCCAGGCTGCCCCCATTAGATCACCAGGGAGCAATATGGCACAGAGGAAATGGATGTGGGAGCAATCTGGTGTTGTGCACTGGAAAGTGATATGGGAGCAAATGGCACAGTAGAAACGGATATGGAAGCAAATGGCACAATGGAAAGTCATATGGGAGCAAATAGCACAGTGGAAAGGGATATGGTAACAAATGGCGCAATGGAAAGGGCTATGGGAGCAAATGGTGTAGTGGAAATAGATATGGGAGCAAATGGTGCAGTGGAAATGAATATGGGAGAAAATGGTGCAGTGGGGTGCAACAAATTAGAATTGTGTATGTGTTTAGTCAGGCTTGGGGCAGAAAAAAATGCATCAATGACATGAGCCAGAGACTTCCTTCTTCCGTGAGATGTATATATACCTTAGGAGCATTGTGTCCGACTGGTACATGAGGCCCCCTACGCGACTTCATAGCAAAACGCATGATTTGTCTCTTCACAAAGATAAACAGCAGCACAAACACCTAGATGAGAAATGGAAGATCATACATTAATTAAATATCTCAGTGCTTGTCCGCTGTATACTCAATTCAATGGGTCTGCGCACTACAAGGTGCTATATAGCTTTACATCGTGCAGGGACAAACCTGTTGAGTTTGTTTATAAGGGAGGAAACTCACCAACATTTTACCTGCATAATGTATAATTAAAATGGGGAGATGAACCTTTCAGTGAATAGACCACATGTTCAAAAAATGACCACTACCGATTGCTTTCCTGCAGTGTAATATATATAAGTAACATATGGAGCAAGCATGGATGTTTTTATTAGAGATGACACAATGTGGGGTTATGTATAAGGACGGCACCTTCAAATTCCACGGTCAACTGTAAGTGGTATTATTGGATAGTGGAAACATTGAGGAAAAGCAGCAACTCGGCCATGAAGCGTGCACCCCACATGCATGGTGGGTAAAAGTCGTTAATGCTCTGCTGAGTCCATGGCGGAAGATTCCAGAATTCTACTGGCATTAATATCAGCACGAAATCTGCAGCGGGAGCTTCATGGAAAGCATGGGAGCTGTTATAGCTGCAACATATTAATGTCTATATGTATTTAGCATGCAATATCACAAAAGTCCCAGTTGGTGTAATAGTCAGGTGTCCAATACCTTTATCCATATAATGTGTGTGTGTGTTATATATATATATATATATATATATATGGTAAATACCAAAAGCTTGCTATATAGATATGTATTTACAAGGTGTATCACTAAATAACATAAAAACATTAAAGGAATGAGGTCTGCCTGACACTGCTTGCACCTTTCAACCCAACAATCATTATTAGGCTGTCCAGTCTTCGCGATAATGATGGGGAAGGAGTCTGGGGTTGCACTGACTCAGTGTGACTCATTGAGACCCCAGAATAATAATAATAATAATATCAGTGCATCCTCCAGATGGCACGCCGCACTCACCAGACTCCCATAGGCCATGACCAGCACTACATTCACTCCAGATAGCCAGTTACTATTGGTTGCCATCGCTCCCTCTTCTTCACCCCCAAGAAACCACTGTCAACCTGGGGGGAGCTTCCGCATTGGCCAGCGTCACGTGCCCCAGTGTTTCCTCGCCACGTGACTCTTGCAACTACCTGTCAGCGCTCGAGGTAGATTTGAAACTCGTACGCGCGGTGGAACGCACGCGAGCGCGATGATGTCAGACGCTAGGCCATCCGTGCGTGAGAGAGGGGTAGGAGGCGGTGCGGAAGGCTGGTCACGTGGTATCAGAGCGGAGGAGCCGCAGGTAAGGACGGAGCTCTGCTGCCGGACGGTGGGAGGGGGTGCAACGAGCTGTGCCTGCAGGTTACATATCGTCCGCTCGACCGGCAGGGTGAAATACTGTCCGGAGAGAGCTCGGGGGCTTTCGCTGGCGCATCTTGCATAGTAACTACACTGAGGCCTAGTAGGCCGAACCAATCCCCGGCCTCTAGTAGGAGGTCTGACTGGCAAAGGTGTCCGCTCACTGGACACCTTGTGCGCCAGTACCCGGTCTCTTCCCTGGAAATTAAACGTGTTATAGCAACATTTTTTGGTACGATTGGAACCTCGACGGGGAAATAGTGCATATTATGGGGACTGAGCTTCCTTCTCAGCACAGGCACATCCAGGCAGCTTATAATAACACCCTGTTGGCTGTGCTTTGTTCCTTGGATTGTGTGCAGTGAGGGAATCGACGGGAACGGGTTTATTATACTGGGTGGTCGGTATCTAGAGCAGGCAAGGAAGGGGAAATTCTTGCAGCTTTAAGTTCAACGTTTTGTTTTTTTTGTCGAATCTGCGATCAGGCTCAAATGTTATTTGCAAGTAATCCACAATGCATGGCTTTATAACCTGCTCCTGTAATCTTCCCCTTCTAAGAAAGTTTGTCCAGCTTGGTTTTGGTTTATTGTACACAAGTGCTAAGTTACTGTCTCCAAACCTCAAAAGTATAATCTGCCTCACTCCATATTTATAGCATGAATACTTTGCCTACCAGACCATGCATTTTAGAGTATGCTTCGTTGTAGATTTTTAGTCCAAACTATTGTATGTCTGGGGATGGAATGTATTATTGTTTTTAATGGATCGCCAATGTTACTCTCTGTGCTGTGATATATGCACGGTAGAGTGCACATGCTCATATGAATGGTGTTGGGGAAACAAGGTTGTGATCTAAATTGTTTTTTTACAAAAAGATAATGGAGTGCACTGAAATGTTTCAATTGTCACTGTGCTGGTAATGCAATGCTTTATGACCCATTGGGCAGGACTGGATTTATACATGTCACAGAAACCAGGAAGGGAAACATATTTATAGACCAATGGAAGTTAACTAAAAAAAATGTACAGCTTACAGAGCCAAGGCTAGCTGCACAGTGGTATGATCTGAAAATCCTTGCATGGTAATCAAAAAACTTTTCCCCATACAAACACACACACAATTTCCCTGTCTCCTAAAGTCCACAACCCTTTTTCCGGGCCCTGTATTACGATAAACATAGTAATTACAGGCGATATAACTTCAGTAATTCAAGAAGTCTGCATAGTGACATAAAATATAGATTGAGACAGAAGACGTGACCTGTCTTAGCATAGTTACTAACTTGTCCGGAAGTCCCTTCCGTTGCCAGCAGTTTATCTTGAATATTACTAATATTTGAAGTCTGAATGTATCCCGCCCTCATAGTAAGTATGAATTTAGGGAAATCAGTTTTGTGTACGACATCAAGGCAGGATTATGTAAGTTATAGAAAAATATCTTATCTGAATGAATTGGCATTTGTGGGTGTCTTTAAAGAGCTGAGGATGGCAGATCAGAACCAATCAGCCCATTTATTTCTTGCAACAATATCTCAATCCTTTTTGGAATTTGCTCCTGTGGATAGTCATGTGGACATCCCAGGTACTCTTAAATTGGAACATGTCTCACTATTAAAACTCCTTTTAATGACAGGGTAACACCCCCCCCCCCCATCCCCCCTTTAAGTCTAGTTTAATGGTGAACTTATTGTGCTGTATTCAGAAGATATTCACCCCTGGTCTTTGCACCTTACATATGTAGAATATTTTCTTTTTGCATGTACCATTGTCCTTTTACATTATCCATGGTACGTTCAGGATCCTTGTCAGTGCCTGTCTCCAATTAGCAGATTGTTTATAATGAAGAGATTATTTAATACACAATGTGTGGCCTTTATATCTGAACTCCCCTTCTGATCCATTCCTCTATGTAGCCACCTTAATGTTTCAATGGACAGGGAATGGGTGCTTCCTCAGGTTCCATTAAATTAGCAGTGCTGATACAAGGGCATACAAATCCATAGGCGTAGCTGGCTTCTGGAAGTCTGTCGGTTGGTTGGATCTGCAGTTTGTGATCAGATCAGCTTTGTGCTACAGTGTGCCTCTCCTGCAGCCAGTCTGCTTAATTTAAACAGGCATTTTTTTGTGTCTAATATGGAAGCATATATTAGTATGAGGATAAACTGGCCGATACTTTTTCAGGTACATGCCAGTGTATCCTCTGCCCGAGAATCAGTGCTGTGGCTTTACTCTTGAGTAAACCTGCTTATATCTGCAGATACACACTGAGTTTACTTTGAACCTGCAGCAAAGCTGCCATATTTGATCATTTCCAGTCTCACAGAATTCAGTTTGGTGATTGTATTTTAGCCCGTGAGCTCTGTAAAGGAACCTTCTCCTCGCTTATTGAGATGTCGGCACAAACTTTTATTGTACCATAGTTAATTCACAAACAGACCAATTCCCTAAACTTGGAAAGGCAACCTCATTAATGGACGCACTCATTGCTTGCGCTTTGACCACTTTTTTTTTGACCAAAAAAGAAACATGGTGTTATGTTATGGCTTTCATCCTGCTACGGTCCTAAAACACAGGGAAAACCGATGGGTTGACTCACTCGCTCAGTTTATTATAGATATTTACATGAAAAGACTATTGTGAAAGCCTTTTATGGGAAAACCATAAGTAATAAATTAATCTCTGTTGTGAAAGTCTCAACAATTAACGCTGAATAGGATTATAAATAATACTGTCTGTGTAATTAGGCTCCGTGAGACTTATTCCATGCCTGTTCTTTCCTTTGCAGAGTTAACCTTTGTAAATACTGTTATTTGTATATACTGTAAATGATGACCTCGGTGGCCACAAATCGCACCCGGGGCAGCTGGGAACACACACAGAACCAGACGCAGCACAAGCAAAGGCCACAGGTAAGACATGACCTCCGAACAAACAGGAGAGGCCGCATGTGTCACCCTGGCCTTGTCACCTCACTTATTTCACTGGTGCAGAGCCTGTGTGTGTATATGCATGTGCAATATATGGTGTGTTTGGGTTTTTTCAGGCCACCGCAGAGCAAATTAGACTGGCACAGATGATCTCAGACCAAAATGATGCAGACTTCGAGGAGAGCGTAAAACAGGTGGGTGAAAAGCAGTGTTTGGCTGAATTTGGTGGTGTGATGTATATTGAGGGTATTAAATCTGCTGTCAGAGGCTCTTGCTTGTCTTGGGAGTGCTAGCTGTCACTTTTACTGTTTATTGTGGGATTTGCAGAATAGCAAACAAAATGGCTGGAGGTAGGTCTCAGTCTGGATACATTCTCACACATGGCTACAGTCCTTATCTTCAGCAGTTTACTGAATGTAATTAGGCTTTACATCACTTCCTGAGCCTTTGCAAAAATCTGCTGTGTCCATCAGTAGTGACAGGATTCACTAGAATGAGCTGCCTTATCGGGTGCCAGTAACAGGAGTGGGCCCCATACTGGATGCTGGCTTTAAAGGGACACCATATATACAGTTTCTAGATAAGTGTTGTACAATATAAAGGAAACCGATGTGTCTCCACTTCCTGTCTCCATATCTGCCCAATCTTCTAAAAGCTGCATATAGTGTGATAGTCACTGTTACTATAGCCAGCGTCCTGCCCATCTCTTCAATCCCATCGTTATTACATGGCACTGAATTTTATTTCATTGTAAAACTACAGGAGAACTGTACATAGTATTAAAGTAAAAATAAGTGCATTTCATATATATATATAACACGTACAATGTACAGAAATAAGACAGGTGGAACTGCCTGTTGCCTTCTCGTAATGGGGAAAGACCAAGTCAAACTCTCCTTTCCATTCCCAGCTAATCGACATCACAGGAAAGAATCAGGATGAGTGTGTGATCGCACTGCACGACTGCAATGGGGATATCAACAGAGCCATCAACGTTTTGCTAGAGGGAAATCCAGACACGGTAAGCATGCTTCCCTTTATTCCATACCTAGTGTGTCACTGTGATAAGCCAGCAGGTTCGGGAGAGGATCCTATGCGGAATGCCCTGCTCAGTAACATTGCATTTTGACCAATGTTTTTACTTTGCATTTTCTTGTATTACACACTGTATAGACCAATCCAGGAGCCGGGGAAAGGGAGCTCCCATAGAGCTCTACGTAAAGCAATCATACTAGTTAGAAACCAGCAGTAGGGATTTTAAGTAAAAAAAAAAAAAAAAAAAAACACACTGTAAACTCAACTTATACTATATTTTTCACTTGTGCTTTTATTATTTAAGCACTCTAGGGAAATAAGTTGTCCTCACACTAGCACATGCCAGTTTACCCTTACACTGGCAGCTGCCCTGCCTCCATGGGAGTAGCAGACGGTCTGGTTGGCAACTGTCTGTTGTTTTTACATTAACTAGGTTCCCTCAGCTGATCTTATGCAAAAATGAGGGCCTCTCTCTGCAGACACCGATTAGATGAGCGATGCTTCTGACTGGGTGTGTCAGAGCGGGCCACACTCAAGAGTAGCAGTGTCGGCTGTGAGACACAACCAAGAGTAAACCCACATATATCAAGATGTATGTCTGGGTTACTCCAGAGAAGCAGGGCATGGCTTTTTTAATCCTTTGAGGAAGCATGGGTCAAAAAAAAGTTATTATTCTTTTCAAGGCTCCTGGAAAGGAGCTTTACAGGAAAGCATATATCTAGGCCGTGCTGTAGTGTTAGCCAGGGCGCAGATGGACTGCAATCTGTTACGTTTCTGTGTTTGCAGCATTCTTGGGAGATGGTTGGAAAGAAGAAAAGTGTCTCTGGACAGAAAGAAGCCGGACAGACAGAGCCCACCGATGAAGGCAGAGAGAACAGGGACAGAGAACGGGATTATAGCCGGAGGCGTGGTGTAGCTCCCAGGAGGGGCCGGGGGGCCAGCCGTGGCAGGGAGTGTAAGTCCTTTACAATCTGTATCTAAATGTTTTCATGAGATCTGTGGATGACCAGCTTCATCCAAGAGGAGCACGTTGCATGTTCACTGCTCAGGCTGCTTCATGGTTACACCTGTCAGTCAGTCAAGATGTTGAATGTGGGATTCATTGCATGAGAATCCAATGTAATCTTCTGTCATTTCAGTCCGGGCGCAGGAGAACGGCTTGGAAGTGGGCAAAACAGGTGGCTTGTCTGGCAGAGGCACAGAGAGAGGCCGTCGGGGGCGTGGAAGAGGCAGAGGTAAAGTGATTAGGCTGCTGGTACTAAAAATTAGAATTGCAGTATCCAATTAACTAATGGGGTGGCCCTGTGCCAATATCACTGTTCAATGAGTCATTCTTTTTTTCTTTTTTTTTCTTAGTAAAGTTACTTTACAATTTATTGATCCATGGGAGACCCTGTCCCAAGGAGCTTACAGTCTAGTGGTATAATGGGAGACCCTGTCCCAAGGAGCTTACACTCTAGTGGTATAATGGGAGACCCTGTCCCAAGGAGCTTACACTCTAGTGGTATAATGGGAGACCCTGTCCCAAGGAGCTTACACTCTAATGGTATAATGGTAGACCCTGTCCCAAGGAGCTTACAGTCTAGTGGTATAATGGTAGACCCTGTCCCAAGGAGCTTACAGTCTAGTGGTATAATGGGAGACCCTGTGCCAAGGAGCTTACAGTCTAGTGGTATAATGGGAGACCCTGTGCCAAGGAGCTTACAGTCTAGTGGTATAATGGCAGACCCTGTGCCAAGGAGCTTACAGTCTAGTGGTATAATGGCAGACCCTGTGCCAAGGAGCTTACAGTCTAGTGGTATAATGGCAGACCCTGTGCCAAGGAGCTTACAGTCTAGTGGTATTATGGGAGACCTTGTCCCAAGGAGCTTACAGTCTAGTGGTATAATGAGACCCTGTCCCAAGGAGCTTACAGTCTAGTGGTATAATGGGAGACCCTGTCCCAAGGAGCTTACTAGATACAGTCTGTGTTAGGGTAGTATACAGGGAGCTTACTAGATCAGTCTGTGTTAGGGTAGTATACAGGGAGCTTACTAGATCAGTCTGTGTTAGGGTAGTATACAGGGAGCTTACTAGATCAGTCTGTGTTAGGGTAGTATACAGGGAGCTTACTAGATCAGTCTGTGTTAGGGTAGTATACAGGGAGCTTACGAGCGCCTGGTCTTTGGATGTTTTATGATTATTCTGTGTATTTGCTTTTTGTCCAGGAGGCTCTGGAAGAAGAGGGGGCCGCTTTTCTGCACAGGGCATGGGGTAAGTGGGTATTGACATATGCTGCATTATTCCTCCTCTCTGTTTGCTGGTGGTGATTTCCGTACTGAAGATCCTCTTCCCCTTTTCAGGACTTTTAACCCAGCGGACTATGCTGAACCATCCAATGCTGAGGACAGCTACGGAAACAGCAGCACATGGAACAGCACCGCCAACTATGAGCCAGACGACGGCACAAGTAGGTCACTCTCCTGATTCCCCGGCCCTTCACCTTCCTCTTCCTCCTGTACCTCCCTTCTATATCACCTAAAACGCAGGGCTTTGTAGTGTAAAATACAGGCTTGCGAATGATACAATAAATTCACATTATTTCCCTGCTGAAACTGTGATTCAGTTGGAGTAAAGACACATTTATTTTTTTGTGCACCAGACTCCGGTATCTTTGGAGTGTATAAAATGACTTGTAGTGTCTCAACCTGAATCGGAAGGTCCGACAACTTAATATCTTTGTGAATGCATCAAACCGTATAGCAGAATAACCGTCCTTCTATTATTCTAAAAAAACAAAACTGTTTGCTATTGCAAATCCCTTGTGTGTGAAATAGCCAGAGGGCCAGTAGAGAGATTTTTACTGTGTCTGGAAGATGTTTGATCCAGCCTGATTGATTTAGTTGCTGAGTAGACTCCTTTGAGTCGCTGAAGTTTAGTTTAGTGCACTTTATCTGTGATTGAATGTTACTGGCATGTTTCTTCACCTGCCCTCCCATTTCTTGTGGCCTGTATCTCTCAGGGGTCAGCTAGTACCAGGGTCAAAGTGAAGACTAGCTCAGGAAACGGGAGGAGGAATCTTTGGCAGGCATTGGCACTTTGTCTCAATCTGATTGTGTGTTTTTTCCCTTTTGTTTCAGGACTTGATTACATTGGGGGTGAGGGGTCAAATTATCCCCGAAAATTTTCCACTGCTCCTGGTATGACACATCCAGGTGCTCCTATTGCCCCTGATCACATTTTTTTTCCTTTAATTTCTAAATGATGTGCATCTCCTATTCCTGTCTTTCTTGCCCTGTTTAATGGATTTCACACAGTGCAAGGAGGAAACCCTCCTTCAGAAAACAAACACTTTAGCAAGGCTCCAGAGTGCCAAACTGATCAGGGAGTGGGATCTCTGCACCGATTTACCTGCTTGGGTCGGAGCACACAATATGTAAAAATACCAAGTTATCCGCTTGGATCGGTAGAATGCAAAATGAGTAGGGGTCAGGGAGTTGCTCCATATTAAAGCAGCATTGCTAATGGCTATCGTCCTGTTCCAACTGGATGAGAGGAACTATATAAATCTGTTTACCTGGTATGTGCCCTAATTCTGACATATTAGCACATCCCGATTAGCATGTGCTTGTTGTTGGTACTATGCTAGATGTGGTTTTATAATTCTGAAATCATATTTTCTACTATAATATGGGATCAGGAGGCCTGAGTGCTGCTCACCTCTCACTAATACTGACAAGTCACATGATATCACAAGACTATATCTCCCATAATTCTCTGTGGCTGCCACCTGTTTGTAACTGGCAGGGTTTTATGGGAGTTTTTCCTCCTTTTCACCTATTTACTGTGAAGCGGCCGTGGGAATTTACTGCACCACCATTGAGGTAACTGCGAGACGGGCAAGTGTTACTGCTCTCACGCTTTGTGACTTGTATTGCCCCCTTTTAACTGTTTGTGCTCCTTATACCTGTCAGGTGCCTGGAGAACTGCGACAGAAGAATGGGGCACAGAGGACTGGAATGAAGATGTAAGTGTATCTCTTAACATGGCATATGCCTGCTGAGATCTTCTTTTTAGGGTTAGGTGTATTGTCGGTAATCTGTGTACCCAGATCCAATGTAAAGCTCACTCTGCCTATAATAAAGGCATTTTTATTTACTTGCCGTTTGTGTCTGAAATTTGATACCTGTTGATAGAACGGTTTATTTATTCAAAGGACTATTATCAACAAAATAGTTTCATTGGAAAGATTGCATTAAGTGCAGGCATTTTAAATGGAAATGCTTTATTGAAAGAATGCAAACAAAGCACCTTATTGAGCCCTCTTTCCTTTTATAGCTCTTTCAGGGGGCGGACATGTTGGGTCAGATCCTCCATCTGACCAAGATTCTAAACATGTCTGCTCCGTGCAATACAAACTTATTTATATTCAATCATTAAAGCATTTCTATTTAAAATGCCTCGGTAATATAATCTTTAAATTACAGACATTCATTTTTTGCTGATGTCTACATAAGTTGTCGTGCTATTCCAGTTTGTCTCTGCAGTAGGAGTTACACAATGCTTTGATTATTGTGCTCTCCACTTGTTGATTGCATTGTTTTTCTTTCCTTCTGCCTTGTTCAGCTTTCAGAGACCAAGATTTTTACTGCATCCAGCGTATCGTCTGCTCCTCTTCCTAGTGAAAGCGTCACGATCACTGCAGGCCAGCGGTGAGTGCTGCATGGCGCACATTACATCATAGCGGCTCTACCTATGTTCCCAACTTTAAAGATGTGTGTTTGTTTTCTCTGCAGGATTGATTTGGCTGTACTGCTGGGGAAAAGCCCTTCATCCCTGGAGACGGAGGCTTCGAGTTTGGAGTCCTCTCAGAATGCCGCCTTGTCACAGCCTCTGGTCTTTAGTAACTCCAAACAGAGTCCAATCTCCCAGCCGAGCCCAGTCAGCGGTTTCACCCACCACAGCATGGTAAGTGGAGCTTCATCCTGGCCCGAGCCATGGCGGCTTTAATGCCAGTTAAAGTCTCTTCCAATATTGATGCACAAGTGAAAATAACTAGCCCTAGTATGAGGCTAAACTGACAGGTACTTTTTAGGGTACATGCCAGTGTATCCTCTGACCGGCAGCTATGATGCTAATGCAGAGAAAGAACTTAGTTTGACACCAATTAGGTCCCCTCTCTTAGAGGCCTTCAACAATAAAGGACTGCTAGGGCAGAGACGGAGAGAGACTGAGCTCTTCCAGACCCTGATGGCACAGGGCCTGCCCCTCGTGCTGATTGGCTGAGAGTAAACCCATGTGTAATGATACACATCTGGTTTACCTGATGAATTGGAACACTATTTTTTTTAAATTATTAATGGGATTAGGGGGTGAGGTCCTTAAAGCATGCTAGTAGACCCTTTCTGGTTGTCTCTGTAGCCATTAAGGGGGGACAATGCATGCAACACTAAGATACAGTTCCCAAGCAGACACTGTTCATTCAGTTGGCAGATAAGTCAGCGCGGTAACTACAGACGTTACATTAAAGGAATGAATTCACGGATAGGTGATCCGTGTAATTCTAACCCATTATCTGTTCACAGGTCAGCATGCTGAGTAAGAGCTTTGCCGATGGGGAACCCAAAGGTGGCAGCACCACAGGATCGCAGTTTCTTGAGCAATTTAAGACTGCCCAGGCCCTGGCTCACCTGGCGGTCCAGCATTCCCAGTCCGAAGCCCCCAGTAACCCTCCCTGGGACCTGGGCACTTCGACACAGCCTCCCTCACTTGGACAGTATGGTAAGATGAGTGGGAAGTGTATCTGGCAGGCCTCACTACTGAACGCCTCATCTGCCATATTTCAACCATTGTACACTTGCCCCCGGGTACACTGGTTTATAGACTGTGTGCTTGGGACATGTTGTCGCCTTGGTTAATGCTTTTTTTTTTTATGATTTTTGTCTCTGCAGATTTGAAAGGCTCATCTGACCCCTTCAGCAAACGGCAGAGTTTCCCTCCTCCCTCTGCCATGATGGATGTGTACCTGCAGGAGAAGACACCTGCTGTCAGTACCCCATCAGCAGTGCCAGTGTGCCCGTCCTCTCCTTTGCCTGGAAAGCCCAACTCTGCACCCCAAATGTCTCCGGGGTCCTCTGAGAATCAGTCGGGCAGCCCCCAGCCTGCTCAGCACAAGATGAAGCCACAGAAAAAGAAAGCATCTCTCACATCCAAGGTACCAGCGCTGTGATAACTCCTGCCCTGGCCTCTGCTTGGTTACACCGTGGTTTTATTTTTATTCCTTGACTGACTTGTTTTCTGTCTCGTTCACAGATCCCAGCACTCGCCGTGGAGATGCCTGGCTCATCCGACATCTCCGGTCTTAACCTGCAGTTTGGCGCTTTGCAGTTTGGATCCGAACCGGTTTTACCGGAATATGACCCTGCACCTACCACCAACTTGGCCCCAAATCCACCTCCGAACAGCTTGTACAATAGCCCTGCAAGGTATAGAGAGCCCTTGATAGAGTAAAGCAAGAGACTGCTAGAAAGCTTCAATAAATCCTCAACAAACCACAGCATGCTTATTATTTCTACTGTCTTATAATTTAAAGAAACTAGGGAAGCATGTTCAGTAAGTGGGGAGTGCACCTGATAATTTCTTCCCCCCAGCTAATTACCAGCACTATTGTATTTTAACCGCATGAATGACTAAAATTGTATTGATGTATTTATGAGACAGAATTGAGAAGGGAATATACATAATTTGGAGAATGTTAGTGAGATGAGGCCTTTCTTGGTGACTGGTCGTTTTTGATTGGCAGTGTGAGTGTATCATAAACCCCAGGCTGGTCTGTGCGCTATAAATACCTGCTGGAATATGCATGTCTGCATCCTGTCAGCTGTCTCTACACCTTCCACATGTCAGCAGAATGACAGCTGCTCCTCACTGTGTTCTGACCTTTAGTGGAGCTTCGAGGTCATATACTACCCATGTGCACAACAGTAGACCCTTTCTAGCTGTATCTGTGGCTTCTAAGGGGGGACAGCTTGTGCGACAATATCAGTGCTTGCAGAGGACCTGGCAGATATCGCTGTTTGCTTGGGCTACCTGCAGCACGTACATTTGGTTTATTATGTATATACAGTCTGTAATCTTCATAAATAGGGTCACAACCTATAGATGTAAGTAAAGGATATCCTTGATACAGGAGGTGTGTTGAACAGGCCTCAGCTCTGTCATACACCAATATGTAAGGCAATCCAATATGCTAGGTAGTGGTACCCAACTAGTTCCTTCGGTATATTGTGCAATCTCTAATATGTGTGTGCCTCTCTTCCAGCGAATCATCCAGCTCCACAGTGACCAACCAGAACCCAGAGACTTCATACCAGGGCAGCAGCATCCAGCCTGCAACCTTTAGCTCGCAGAGCAGCACACAGAGCCCTCTGTACGAGCAGAGAGCCACACAGACTAGGCGCTACCCTAACCCCATCAACTCTTCATCCTCGTCCTCTCCACAGAAGGACTTGAGCCAATCCAAGGTAAGACTGATGGGCAGATGGCGTCAGAACATTCCCTCTGCGTCTGATATGCGTTTAACTGCATTTTATCCTCTTTCTGCAGAATGGCTACAGCTCTGTGTCTGCTCCCACATTGCAGGCTCCTGTATCAGGGGAAGGTGAGTCATTAATATACCTCTCAGCAGGATTAGAACTTGCCCCAGCTGACCATGCATGCCAGTAGACCCTTTTTGACTTCACATAGACTCAAAGGGGGGACAGCGCATGCCACAGAAACTGGGACTTTGCCAGGAGAATCGGGCGTCTTGTTGCCTTGTGATCTCGCAGAGTCTACACACTCTTTGCTTTCTCCCTCCTTTTAATGGCACTAGCTGGCTTGCTGATTCTGAAGCCTTGTGATGGAATTGTGAGGTGATGTGTCCAGTTAGTCTACTAAAGCGCTATCTGCCATTTTTTTTTCTTTCTCAGGTTCCTCCGGACCTTCTGTAAAAGCAGATTCGCCTTCTGCCGGTGGCATGGCATCCCTCAGTGATCCAGTGTCCACCTCCTCTCTGTTGACGACTGCTGGGCCACACCTTTCCCAAATGAGCAGCCTGGGTCACAGTGAGGATATGCCGAACCCCAGCTCCCAGCTCGGAAGGTATTATTCTGTATGAGCAATGTTTAAGTGTTCCTTTTAAATCCTCTATTTCCTTTATCCCCATGTTAAATAATCCGTGGCACTGATTACCCTAATGTGCTCTCTCATTTCTTCCCCAGTACGTTATCTTCTCAGCACCAGACCTCCGTACCATCTACAGTGAGGACATCTGTGTCCACTCCTCTGGTAAGTACCCTGGGCTGACCCATCTGCCATGTTACCATCCAGCATGCCAGTAGACCCTTTCTGACTGCTCTATAGTCATTAAGGGGGGACAGTGCAATGCTACAGCACCTTGGATTTGCCTGCAGACTATTCACCCATTTGTTGGTTGATTACATTGCACAGTCCATACATTAGCGGGGCAAAGGTTTATAAGTGATATCAGAAAGTATTACTTCACTGAGTGGTTAATATAAGGTAGAGGGTAGTGGATGTATGGAATAGTCTTCCAGTAGAAGTGGTAGAGGTTAATACAGTGAAGCAGTTTAAGCATGCATGGGATAGGTATAAGGCTATCCTAGATATAAGATAAGGCCAGGGACTAATGAAAGTATTACTTTACTGAGAGGGTAGTGGATGTATGGAATAGTCTTCCAGTAGAAGTGGTGAAGTGGTCGAGGTTAATACAGTGAAGGAGTTTAAGCATGCATGGGATAGGTATAAGGCTATCCTAGATATAAGATAAGGCCAAGGACTAATGAAAGTATTACTTTACTGAGAGGGTAGTGGATGTATGGAATAGTCTTCCAGTAGAAGTGGTAGAGGTTAATAAAGTGAAGGAGTTTAAGCATGCATGGGATAGGTATAAGGCTATCCTAGATATAAGATAAGGCCAGGGACTAATGAAAGTATTACATTACTGAGAGGGTAGTGGATGCATGGAATAGTCTTCCAGTAGAAGTGGTAGAGGTTAATACAATGAAGGAGTATCAATAGGACCCCATCCTCTGAGAGTAATGCAAGTATTCTGGGATGTTAAAATAATTTGGTTTTCCAATGTAAGGGGGTGTAACCCCCAGTGTCCCATTTCATGCTCTGTTATGCTATGTGACCTTTGAACCCTTGCATTGTTTGTTCTTGCAGCATACCAGCGTGGAGAGTGACTCTGGTTTACATTCGTCTGTTACCACCTTCTCCAACTGCATCCCTGCGGTTGCCCCGGCCTCCGCCTCATCCAGCCTGAATGTCAGCAGCCTCGGCCTGAGTAGCAGCTCCATCATCCCTTCAACAAGGAACTCCATTGCCACCACGTCAGGTACCAGGAGGGTAGAAGAGTCTGGCTCCATCAGCAAATCCTCGACCCAGTCAATGTGAACGTTTTAATCCCAAACTTTTAAATAGCGCTCAGTGGTGGGTGGTCTGGCTCCTCTCACTATGTGAGGGCCCCACATTAGGGTCACAGGACTACTCCTAGTCGTTTAAAAAATATCCGATTTAAAGGCAATCTGCCATTATAATCATTGCTTATACTGTGAATGTAAAACATAAAAATGACCTATGTTGGCAGAATTACAAAAAAATGCATAAAATGAGATGTTTAAATGTCTGTTGTCTCCTGTTTATGACATGAGCTTGGCGTTTGCTATGACAATTGCACATTTCCCATTGAAAACGAGTTCACTTCCATATGAAGCCCAGCACAGGTGATGTCATAAGCAGGAGATGCCACTGACTGATTTAAAACGTATATTTCACTTCATGACCTGCTATTTTGTGTTTTTCATCTTTTATGCTCTACATTCACAGTGCCAGCAATGTTTAGGTTGGCTGAATCCCTTTAAAGCTAGCATGCGTTAAGTAATAATCTGTGCCGTAAATGTGCTATATTTTTAGGTATCCACAAACAGTTGACAGGGAACACACCGCAGGATTTTTGGGCTAGTTTGTTGCTGATTAGGGTTACATAACATGTTTTTTTTCTTTACTGCTAGTTTCCTGTATTAGAATTGACTTTTAGAATGGCTGCCACTGGCCACCATCTTGGCGGGGATAAATTGGCTGCTAATTTTACCTCTCCCTTTCCTGTCTTGCAGGTAAAGCACCTCCAAATCTTCCTCCTGGGGTTCCACCGCTGTTACCAAACCCATACATCATGGCTCCTGGTCTGTTACACGCCTATCCCGTAAGTGCCAGGCTGCCCTGCGCAGGATGGGTACAGGGAGGTTGGCGGGAGACTTGCTTCGCATGCCAGTTGACCCTTCCTTGCTTATACCTGTGGCTAAGAAGGGGGACAGCGCATGCAAGAACATGGTGGGGTCTGGGTTAGATGTGACCGCTGCTGTCTGGTCTTGTTCTTCCCGACTCCTACAAATGAAGTTTCGAGAGCAGCATCCTGTGCGCGCTCCAAGCTCGCTCCCCTCTACTCTGTAACATTACACTTTTTATATCCACGAATAATGCATGGGACATTCTGACCGCAGCGTTCAGTCGTGGTGACGTCCAGACAAGATCCTCAGACATTTTTCATATTGCATGGAACGCACTATAAGGGCATTACGCTCCCCATATAATCCTCTTCTCTCCTTTGAGTCCTGGACAAGCTACTGAATTTAGGGTGGGATAATTATGCGATTCATTATTGTAGTGTGAAATCGCTCCACATTACACCACCAGGTCGGCGACATCATCATACCTCGACATACTAAAAGTGATGTCAGTAAAAGGGGAGGAGCTTGCATATTAATAGTGACAATATCTTTTGTTGGCCCAAAAAGTATACCTGTACAACATACCGAAGATGAGGTGGAACTGACCCTTTTAAATAAGGATTTACTGTTCGCCTCAGCGCCTTTACGGTTTTCCTAATGCGTAGTTTGTTTTTCAGCCACAGGTTTATGGTTACGATGATCTTCAGATGCTGCAGACGAGGTTCCCCTTGGTAAGTATCTCATATCATGCAGGTTTGACTCTTGAGATGTAACATGGGAAAGGCTCCAGGACCGGGCCCTAATCCTTCCAGTTTTTGTTTCAGGATTATTACAGCATCCCGTTCCCTACGCCCAACACTCCACTGACTGGAAGAGATGCCAACCTGACTAGTAATCCCTATTCAGGTGAGTGATGGCATATACTGGGGCACCATCTAGTACATGGGTGTACAGTCTACCTTTCACAGGAGCTTTAGAGATCTGTGTCACTTTATTAATGAGGCATTTAACATTACCCTCCGCCAAACATCACAAACACTTTTTGATTCTAGCACAGCTCTAGTAAAAAGACTGAGGATCACTTTTAGTATGAGGATAATAAACCTGTATGTACTTTTTTTTTTTCTTTTTCTTTCCTTTTTTTTTTTTTGGTACATGCACATTAAAGCTCTCACTGGCAGCCATATAGGCAGTATCATGGCTGCTAGTGTAGTGATAGACCTTAGTTTTTACATGTCGCCAACATAGAGGGTTCCTAATTAAAAGCACTGACATACCCTGAACAAACGCACGCACGGGGAAAGTGTTGTCTGTGTGCACCAGCAACAGACGAGCTCTGCCTCAACGGAGAGCCAGAGCCTTATGTTTTTAGGGTCCACTTATCTGTTTGGACTGAGCCAGTTTATTTTATGTCCATCTTTCACCTCCCTGGACACTTTGCACACTTTCTTTTTGAGTATGCATTTTTTTGGCCATGGATCTGGCCACTCAAACCCTTTTTTTAACGCCACCCTTTGTGCCATAGTTGGTAGCTCTCCTATAGGTCTACAAACTATTTTCTCTCCATCCTTCTTATCTATTTTATTTACTATTATTATTTTTTTCTTAAGCTGATTTTTCCTTTGTCTGATTTTTCTCTATTCTCACATACAATGGCTACTGGTATTACTTAACGCCATTTTGATTCTCTGTACTGTATTACAAATAGCTGTTTTTTTGTTTTGTTTTTGCTTTTCAATGCCAATAAATATTTTAAAAAAAATTCAACACTTGGTATAAATTTTCAGGCATGTTTATGGTCTTCGTTGGCATTAATACATTTTCTCCTGTTACAGGAGACCTCGCCAAGTTTGGCCGTGGAGATGCATCTTCCCCAGCTCCAGCCACTACGCTGGCGCAACCTCAGCAGAGCCAGACGCAGGGTCACCATACGACGCAGCAAACATTCCTTAATCCGGCTCTGCCGCCCGGATACAGCTACACCAGTCTCCCCTACTACACCGGTGTACCGGGTCTACCCAGCACTTTCCAGTACGGGCCTGCCGTATTCCCAGTGAGTGCGCCTTTCCAATAGTAACCAGTGACCTCTCAATGTTAGCGGAGACTTGGGGGATTGTGACTTTTTTTTTTCACCGATGAATGAATAAACAAAATCTATATATAGCACCTTTTAAAATATGACCTCGCTGCAGATTCATAGTCTTTCCCAGTTTTTGTTTAACCAATATATTCATCCTTCAGTCAGTGGGAAACTGTCCCGCTTCAAACTCCTAAGCTTTTTCTGATGTATGTATATGTATTTTGGGATTGTCTATTTAGACGTTGGCAGATCTTGCACTGCACAGGTTATTCTGTGTCCACTTGCTGCTTGAAAAAAAATAACTGGCTTTCCTGCCCAGTATTTTTTTTTTTTTCTTTTGTTGTAGTGAAAAAACAGGTTTATTAAATGAATTTTTTTCTTTGTGTTTGGGTACCCTAATCTAGGCTTTTGTTTAATCCATCACCTGGTCACAGCTGGTATTAGCTTGTCTTCAGAGTGCATTTGGTAGTACAGTCACAAAAAAGGTAACAGTGGTCACCCTAGCATTGTGCCTAGTTTGTTCGTAAGGACATCCTTGCTCGATAATAAGGGCTTGGGCAGTTTATCTCTAGCTGGGATCTTATTAAATTAGTAATGATTTTTAAGGTAGTGAGTTGTTTAATTTATAAACACAATAGGGGGTCATGTACAGATGTGCTCTTGTTTGTAAATCAGACTCCTGACAGTTCTGCAGTCTGCGCTGTGGTGGTTATGTACGTTTTGGTTAGTGTTGGGAAATCTCCGTCAAACACTGTCAGAGTCCTCTACTGAATTGAAAAATGTCATTATACACAACACTGATAATGGGTTTTTACTCCTCTAACGAGGCTGCAGGAGTTTTCATACAGGACCCCCATTTTCCATTCAATTTGTAGAAGACTTGTGACCCAGCACCCTAAATGTTAGGGATAATTGCTTTTCTGTCTGTGTATTTTTTATTTTTATTTAGCAGATTCTATGTTATTTGGAGTGGGTGAGTTATTTTAATTAACGGATTCTTTGAGTGAGGCTCCAGTATGAAGATAAAGTAACAGCTTTGTCTGGCATGTAGAGCATAAAAATGGCTTCTCCATTGAAGAGGAGTGCAATAGTTACACATTGGCACGTGGAAATCATTAAATGAACACTGCATATGGGGTCAGCTTACCTGCTTCATGGAAGGGTGCAGCTGTCACGGTTGGGCACTCATTTTTCCGCATTGCTGAACCATCACACCCTGGGTAAACCATTTTAGATGCTCTACATATAGTCAAATCCCTGGTCTCTTCCCGGGAGCCCTTGTAGTATGAATTGGCAAACCAACTCTCAAGCTCCTCAGCTAAGGATTTAGTAATGGGACTGGTTTACAAGGGCAGGTGTGGAGTTGAACTTGCATTCAGCGTATGAGTGGGGAGATCTCTTATAGGTTCTTGACCACTGTCTGAAGACACCCGTGCTGTTCTGTTTCTGTAAACCTGTCTTGAATTATATTTATATATTTTTTTTGTGCCTGATTGTAAATATCTTGATACTTAATAAAAGTATTTTCAATAAAATCCAGCCATGTGCCCTCCTCAAGCTGTCGTCCTTCCGAAATGGGCTTTGAAGCCTGGTCTCCCGAAATAAGCCACCCCTCTCCTGTAATGAGCAAAGTGTTTTTTAGTTTCCAACCCTCGTATAAAACATTCCCACCTAGAGCCTAGCTTTCCAACTGGACTGGCCCTCCAGCTACTGCTGAACTACAAACCCTATAAATCCCACTGGCTTTTTCTAGTATGGCAGATAATCCATGGTAGTTGTAGTCCACAATTGGCTGGAAGGCTGTAGTTGGCTGCCTAGGGCCTGCAGTGTGTCTCTTTTTACCATAGTAGTTTGAGAATTGGTTTAGTTTTCTATTAAAAAGAAGAAAAAACGATGTAGGGTTGTCCGTGTGAGCTGAATTTTCTTTCTAGGCAAAGAATTATTTATAAGGAGGCGAAAGGGACACTTTAGGTTGGACCGCTGGTCCTCATCTGCCATCTTAGCCTGTGATCAACAGTCCCACCTCACTGGCCCCAAAGTCCCTCCCCACCCTCCATACCCCACTGCCTCCCCAAACCTTCATGCCTCACTGCCTCAGGCTCTCCTTCCCTGATTCACTGTACCCCTCTCAGCTATTCCGTCCCCCTTCTCATCAGCTGAGCCTCTGCCCCCCGGATGTGTTGGTTGAGACATCTTTTTTCCCTCCAACGTAACCTCCTGACTTTACCCGCACACTGCTAGAGCCTCCAGGGAAAAAAACGGCCTGCAGCAGAGAGACTCCCGTTACTTGGAGGAGCTCCAGGTACGTCCTAGAGTTACCGACAGCGAGGTGAGATCCCATGCCTGGCTTCTCTGTGTCTGGCACTGACCTGGGGTAAAAAAAATAAAAGGGGGGGAGGAGGGGGATCTCGCCTTGACCTCACGGCTTGTCTGTAGATCTTCCCAGTGTGGGATCGGGTCGTCTCCTGAGTTACATGCTTGGCTTCTCTCTGAACAATCTCCTGTCCCACACTACATAACATAGAGCCGTACACACACACACACACACACACACTGATTGCTCACCTGCAGCCACTCCAGACAATCTGCACCGTCCAGTGAGAGTTAAGTGTAAAGGTCGAAAACCATTGAAAGGCCTCTGCTGATGACCTAACATGTTAGAACTGTGCCCTAGAAATGACCTTTATACCGAACCCCCACTGTGTCCAATAATGTGGGGATCCACCTGCTAAATTGATTTTTCCATTAAACCAACGCTTGCTCTGTTTTAATACTTACCAATATTTCATCCTTCTGCTCTCTCTACATGACAGACCCACCCCCTGCCTGTACTTTCAGGAAATACAATTGCACCCTGGTGTGTATTTGGTTTGTGGGATTTAATGCACAGTTGGTTGTAGCTGGGGCATTTAACTGAATGATCACCTCGCCAGCCTGCCGTGTGATTGTGTGTTTGGGAGAATGAGCACAGCACTGGATGTGTCTCCTGGGCTCATCCACCTTGTGTCCCCTTCTTCCCCCCCCCCAGGTAGCGCCGACCTCTTCCAAACAGCACGGAGTGAATGTTGGTGTTAACACATCAGCTGCTGCCTTCCAGCAAGCTCCGAGCTATGGATCCCATGGATACACCACCGGTAAGACCCTAACCCTGAGATGCCAGCGATGGTGCTTCCAATAACTCTGTGGATAAATGGTTACACCTGTTTGTTTGTTGGGAGACATTCCCAGCCCTTGACTTGTGAAACCTGCAGCTAAGAGGAATTTAATCTTTGATTCAGTCTAAGTTCAGGGCAGGGGAAATTGCTTTTGGTTTTCAAGGTCACGGCTACACATACTGTACAAGGTGCTCTTCTATTATGGGAATCATGCAACAAATATGGCAGCACTGTAATTTTGTTCCTCCAACCCTACATTGGCGCAGTCGGTCAGTCTATTTGCATTGGCCCCTGTATCTCCAGGGATGATATGTATGATTCATGTTGCTAGGTTACTGTTATTTGTTATTTACAATCTTGAGTCAAAGGCTGAATACCCACCCTAGGTGTGTCTGCCCCCTGATTGCTGGATGGGGCAAGGAACGCCAAATAAGGTACTATATTTGTATTAAAGAAATGTTGGCAAAAAAATGAAACTCTGTTTAATTGAGAGATTGCATCAAGTGGAGACATTTTTTACTAGAAATTGTATAATGAAAGTACAGATAAAGCACCTTATTGAGCCCTCTGCTTGTTCAGCTCAGCAGTCAGACATGTTGGTTAGTATCTTTGGTCATATGAAGGTAGATCAGACACTTCTGACACAATATAGAGCAATAAAAGCAGAGAGGCCTCATTATGGTACTTACTTTTTTCAAATAGTTTCTAATCAAAATGTGTACTTTGTGCTGACAGATGTCCTATTAATGCTGTGCACTAGTCATAGTTACCTATCTTGGTCCTGTGTAATCCAAGCAGTCCTCAATTACAAACCAGGTGATATCCCACCCTGCTCGGGTGACTGCAGATAAGGGGCTAAGGCAGTTGTTTGGGGTACAGGATTGTGAATTCAAATGTGACCTCCACCCTCTCCCTGTGTGTCCCACTGATGGAATGGCCATTTCGTCCATCCTGTGGCTGAATGCTTTGGTCCCCTCACACTTCCTCCCTTCCCCACCCGCCCACACCCACTGCTACTCCGTTTTGCCTGTTTCCTTGCCTTTCTGTACAGTGAAGCGTCTGTCCCCTCTGGTGGTCTGAGCAGCAGCAGGTGGGAAGCTGTGTGCGTCCCCCAGTCGGAGTCACGGGGGGGGGGCTTCATGGTCGAATATCTTTGCTGGGCTTTCCATAGTGGAATATCAAGGCCCCTGTGATATGATCTGGGGGGTACAGAGGTTGTTGGCAGTTCTGTGGCTGTGTGTGTGTTGCTTCCAATGCTGAGTGCTGTGTCTGTTTGCAGGCTTTGATGACTTGTGCCAGGTTTCCAGCGTGGGGGATTTCTGTAAGGGGGCATTTAGTGGGGCTTCTGCTGTTCAGAGTAAACCTACTGCTGCTGCTTCCACCAATGGACCAGTCGCTGGTAAGTCTCTTTCTCTGCTCCCAGCTCCATTTCACTCTGCTCACCTACCTCCCCCTCATCCTAGTCACCCCTTCACTTCTCTTACTCTTGCCTTCACACTCTCCTGCAACCCCCCCACCTAACTCCCACCAGATCTCTTACCAAATCCCCCCTGTATGTGTAAATTAACAGCATGGATATCAGTCACCTGACTGCCGGGTGGCTGAGATTAATCACTTTTTTAGGCTCGATAACAGGTGGGCCAGAGCTGGATCAGGATGACCTCTTTCAACACTGGGGTTGAAGCATTGTGGGGCAATCAGCATGGTGACTGCTCCAGAATTGCTTTATCCATAAATCCCTGTGTTTTTGTTTTTATTTTTGCCCTTTGGTTACTAGAGAGGACGACTGACAATAAAACAAACCCTCCATGGCGGTATTCACTTTAACCTGTGGATAAGCAGGAAAGTCCTAAAGGTGGCTGGTGTGGTTTAGGGTTGGGAAAGCATTTCTTGCGTACAGTGTACTGAGCTCTGATACCGGGGGGTCCTGGCTGGTGCCTCAAGAGCATGCAGTGGGTTAAACGCTTTCTGTAAATGCCACAGCAGAGATTTTGCCTCTGGAAAGACCCCCTCCCCCTCAGCTGAGAGTATTTAGTGGGGCCTTGTCTGTACCTGGGAGGGCGGCACTCCGCTGGGTCACTCCTCCCGCACGTTAGATATTAAAATCCCCGCTGTCACTTTCCCCAACAGGTGTGTCGGTCACCTCTAGCAACACGGGAGTGCCTGATATCTCTGGCTCTGTCTATTCTAAGACACAGGTATGTTTGTGGCGGAAGAATGACAGCTGTGTGCGTGTATGCAAATGATGGGGGGTGGAGCACTGACGTGAACTAGAGATTGGACACCCCTTGTGTGCTGCAGCCCCCGCCCCACCCCAAGTCTCTGTGTAGATCTGATAGTCATACTGGAGAACTCTAGCTCTTGTTAAACTCCTATCACGAAAAGGCCCACCTGGTCTGAGGAGCATGGACTGTCAGCTTGTCCCTCCTCTAGTGCCAGTCTGCACTGTGACTGAAGCCCACAGCGTTTGGGTTTGAGAGGGAGGTAGTGGCCTGGATGATGGAAGGTGATGCTGTGAGTAATAGGGAGCCTGGGTAGCAGAAGCTGTGATACTGGGACAGACACTGAATTTAAATAACAGTCTGTCACCTAAACACTGCTTATTCTGTGAAAGCAGGAAAAATGATCTATTCATTGTGTTTAATGTTTAAATGTGTCTGGTTTCTCCTGTGGTTTGACGTTTTACCACACTTTATTCCACACTGAACTGCCACATTTGCCACATGGTGATGTCATAGGCAGTAGACACCACAGACCTGTGTAAAAGCTATTATTATGTTTACAGCACTGCAGCAAACACATAAAATAACACAATGTATAGATTATTTTTCATTCTCTTCTTTCACAGTATAAGCAATATCTAGGTGGAGAGAACATTTCATCGACCTACCGCCAAGAACTTGTGTCCGCAGCGCCGGTCGGTGCCTGGCCTGCGTCTTCGAATACAGGCTGGGAAGGGGTTGGCACATTTTACCTACTTCCTTCCTGCTGCTCACACATGTCCTCCCTCAGTTATTTACCCATCCTGTATTCCACAATCAGCACGGCCAGCATCGGGAGATGGTCCCATGTAGGGTGTCTGGGGGGGGGGGGGGGGGACACGTATGTAACAAATTGACATGTGCTCCAAATCCCTCATACACAATCCTGTGCTGTTTGTTGTTCAGAGGTTGTTTGCTATGATAATGTCACACCGCCAATCATATGTTGGGTATTGGGGGTAACTGGAAACACAGGGCTTTATTCCAGAAAGAAGGAATTTCAAATGTACAGGAAGTATACTTAAATGCAGAGAATGTAAAAATGATCTATACACTGTGCGCAGAATTACTACACATGCATAAAGAGAAGAGAACCAGATTTTAAATGTCAGGTGATGTCATAAACAGGAGACACCAATGGCTTGAAATGCAAATGACATCATTTTCAATGTTTAATTTGCATATTGAGGTGATGTCATAATCCCAGGACACCAGGGACACAATTTTTCTAACACTGTGTACAGATCATATTTAATGCTCTGCATTCACAGTACAAGCATTGCTTAGGTGACAGAGCGCCAGACACTGCATTTATTTCCTCAGTGTGTGCATTCTTTAAGTTTCCAGCCACACGGTCATATATTCCTTGCTTGTGTTCATTCCATGGGTTTTTTTTCTCCCCCCTCTCCCCTTCTCTAGCAATCCTTAGAGAAGCAAGGATTCCACACTGGCACCCAGGCCACGTCCTACAATCTGCCCTCGGCACTCGCAAGCGGGGGTCCCATCAACCCGGCCACGGCAGCCGCCTACCCCCCGGCTCCATTCATGCACATCCTGGCTCCACATCAGCAGCCTCACTCCCAGATCCTACACCAGCACCTCCAGCAGGAAACTCAGGTAATGCCCAGTAACTGCCATACAGTGCGGCTACCCTCCCCACAATAATACAAACCAAACCACATTGCTGGCTTTGTACACTCTCCCTTCCCAGATTGATTGACAGTCTTACAGAATAATTGTAGGTTCAACCGACAGACCACACCTTCTGGACACCTTAGCCAATGATTGTCTTGCTAATCTCCCTTTCTGTGTCTCCACAGGGTGGCGCTGGGCAGCGGAGCCAGGGAGCCTCTATGCCACAGAAGTCTCAGGCCAGCAAATCGGCTTACAGCAGTTATAGCTGGGGGAGCAACTAGCTGTGATAACAAACCACATGCTCCCCTCCAACATCCCCCCCCGCCACCTTCCCAAAGAACATTGCGTGACAGAAGGCATGATAGGAGCACGTCACACAATGTCCCCTCTCCTGCGCCCCCATATAGGGCTCTTGGGGTTCTCTCCATCCTCCTTGTTATATGTAATATAGAACTTGTATTTTTTCCTCCCCGTTTTCGGATTCCGAAACCTTCGCTATTTTAGGAGAGGGCCGGTCTTTTTATTTTCTCATTCCTTTTATTTTACCTCTTTTTGCAGAGGTGACGGGGGGGGGGATTGGGACAATACAGACCCGTTTCTGCCGGCGATCTCTGTATACCTAGGATGGATTGCTATGATACCTGCATTGTATCAATAATTAGTTGACGTGTTTTTTTTGTACTGTGTTCTAAATTTAATGGATAAATGTGTCTTGTATATATAAAAGAAAAACACAGCTGCATTTCTGAATACTTGATATATCATTTCTTCATCCTATACGACCACCGGATTCCCCTCACCGGGGCTGACACAGGCCACTTTTAAATGATCCGTTTGCACCCGACTCACCATTAATGTCACGCTAGGCACTGGTTTAATGCGCACACCTTTCTTGAGTTTTAACGTATGTTATTTGGAGCAGCCATATTAGTCTAGAGATAGAGATGCAAATCTACCAATACCTTTTTTAATTTTTATTGGGCTCACTGTATTTTGTACAGCTTTCAGGAAATATCCCCTTTTCAAGAACTGCTTTATTCAGAAAAGAGGAAATCAAAAGGTTGAAACAATTCACCCATTCACCTCTGTGACTGGTTTTAAGTTTGGAATTACCTTCTCAACTCTCTTTCCTGATTAAACCCCCCAAGTTTGACTTTTCCAAAATACGTGTAGCCCAATAATAAAAGGATTCCAAGAGTCTGTAACATTATTTTAACTTGCCTATGATATTATGTTACATGTTATATATTTTTATTTAGTTCTGTGCCCTGTACAGAAATTAAAGGGAAATGAAATTCTTAGATGGACAGAGATTATAAACTGATGAGCAAGTTATGGAAAGCTGTTGTACACAAAGCTTACAATCTAGAAGGGATGGGGGACAGGAGATGGTTTGCAGGAAGGCATATTACACAATCAGTTTAGGCTCTAGCATTGTATAAGTATTGTACCTGTGTAATCCTATCATAACATTGCTGCCAAGTTCCCACATGGGGGGCAGCATCCTCTAGCAAGGTAAAACATATAGCTCATTACACTGTCAGGCCAGCCGCACATTGCACGCTTGTGTCTCTAAAACGAACATAACGGTTTGAGTGGTGCAGAGTCATCACTATGGGGGCTGCAGCCCAATACCTGCAATTAGGGACAAAGCAGTGTGTTATACAGGGGTATTGAGTAACATGATTGGTTCCACATCTGGACTGTATATTTTATTATAAATCCACCATGTGCCCAGCTACATTTAACCACAATATAACTGCTATCAGAACCACTGGAGCCATATCCAGGCCAGTATAAATACAGTCCATATAACTAGTATTCAAACTACAGGAGCCATATCCAGGCCAGTATAAATACAGTCCATATAACTAGTATTCAAACTACAGGAGCCATATCCAGGCCAGTATAAATACAGTCCATATAACTAGTATTCAAACTACAGGAGCCATATCCAGGCCAGTATAAATACAGTCCATATAACTAGTATTCAAACTACAGGAGCCATGTCCAGGCCAGTATAAAAACAGTCCATATAACTAGTATTCAAGCTACAGGAGCCATATCCAGGCCAGTATAAATACAGTCCATATAACTAGTATTCAAACTACAGGAGCCATATCCAGGCCAGTATAAATACAGTCCATATAACTAGTATTCAAACTACAGGAGCCATATCCAGGCCAGTATAAATACAGTCCATATAACTAGTATTCAAACTACAGGAGCCATATCCAGGCCAGTATAAATACAGTCCATATAACTAGTATTCAAACTACAGGAGCCATGTCCAGGCCAGTATAAAAACAGTCCATATAACTAGTATTCAAACTACAGGAGCCATGTCCAGGCCAGTATAAATACAGTCCATATAACTAGTATTCAAGCTACAGGAGCCATATCCAGGCCAGTATAAATACAGTCCATATAACTAGTATTCAAGCTACAGGAGCCATATCCAGGCCAGTATAAATACAGTCCATATAACTAGTATTCAAGCTACAGGAGCCATATCCAGGCCAGTATAAATACAGTCCATATAACTAGTATTCAAACTACAGGAGCCATGTCCAGGCCAGTATAAATACAGTCCATATAACTAGTATTCAAGCTACAGGAGCCATATCCAGGCCAGTATAAATACAGTCCATATAACTAGTATTCAAGCTACAGGAGCCATATCCAGGCCAGTATAAATACAGTCCATATAACTAGTATTCAAGCTACAGGAGCCATATCCAGGCCAGTATAAATACAGTCCATATAACTAGTATTCAAACTACAGGAGCCATGTCCAGGCCAGTATAAATACAGTCCATATAACTAGTATTCAAGCTACAGGAGCCATATCCAGGCCAGTATAAATACAGTCCATATAACTAGTATTCAAGCTACAGGAGCCATATCCAGGCCAGTATAAATACAGTCCATATAACTAGTATTCAAGCTACAGGAGCCATATCCAGGCCAGTATAAATACAGTCCATATAACTAGTATTCAAGCTACAGGAGCCATATCCAGGCCAGTATAAATACAGTCCATATAACTAGTATTCAAGCTACAGGAGCCATATCCAGGCCAGTATAAATACAGTCCATATAACTAGTATTCAAGCTACAGGAGCCATGTCCAGGCCAGTATAAATACAGTCCATATAACTAGTATTCAAGCTACAGGAGCCATATCCAGGCCAGTATAAATACAGTCCATATAACTAGTATTCAAGCTACAGGAGCCATATCCAGGCCAGTATAAATACAGTCCATATAACTAGTATTCAAACTACAGGAGCCATATCCAGGCCAGTATAAATACAGTCCATATAACTAGTATTCAAGCTACAGGAGCCATATCCAGGCCAGTATAAATACAGTCCATATAACTAGTATTCAAGCTACAGGAGCCATATCCAGGCCAGTATAAATACAGTCCATATAACTAGTATTCAAGCTACAGGATCCATATCCAGGCCAGTATAAATACAGTCCATATAACTAGTATTCAAACTACAGGAGCCATATCCAGGCCAGTATAAATACAGTCCATATAACTAGTATTCAAGCTACAGGAGCCATATCCAGGCCAGTATAAATACAGTCCATATAACTAGTATTCAAACTACAGGAGCCATATCCAGGCCAGTATAAATACAGTCCATATAACTAGTATTCAAGCTACAGGAGCCATATCCAGGCCAGTATACAGTCCATATAACTAGTATTCAAGCTACAGGAGCCATATCCAGGCCAGGATACAGTCCATATAACTAGTATTCAAGCTACAGGAGCCATATCCAGGCCAGTATAAATACAGTCCATATAACTAGTATTCAAACTACAGGAGCCATATCCAGGCCAGTATAAATACAGTCCATATAACTAGTATTCAAACTACAGGAGCCATATCCAGGCCAGTATAAATACAGTCCATATAACTAGTATTCAAACTACAGGAGCCATATCCAGGGCCAGTATAAATACAGTCCATATAACTAGTATTCAAGCTACAGGAGCCATATCCAGGCCAGTATAAATACAGTCCATATAACTAGTATTCAAGCTACCGGAGCCATATCCAGGGCCAGTATAAATACAGTCCATATAACTAGTATTCAAGCTACAGGAGCCATATCCAGGCCAGTATAAAAACAGTCCATATAACTAGAATTCAAGCTACAGGAGCCATATCCAGGGCCAGTATAAATACAGTTCATATAACTAGTATTCAAGCTACAGGAGCCATATCCAGGCCAGTATAAATACAGTCCATATAACTAGTATTCAAGCTACAGGAGCCATATCCAGGCCAGTATAAATACAGTCCATATAACTAGTATTCAAACTACAGGAGCCATATCCAGGGCCAGTATAAATACAGTCCATATAACTAGTATTCAAGCTACAGGATCCATATCCAGGGCCAGTATAAATACAGTCCATATAACTAGTATTCAAACTACAGGAGCCATGTCCAGGCCAGTATAAATACAGTCCATATAACTAGTATTCAAACTACAGGAGCCATGTCCAGGCCAGTATAAATACAGTCCATATAACTAGTATTCAAGCTACAGGAGCCATATCCAGGCCAGTATAAATACAGTCCATATAACTAGTATTCAAACTACAGGAGCCATATCCAGGGCCAGTATAAATACAGTCCATATAACTAGTATTCAAGCTACAGGATCCATATCCAGGGCCAGTATAAATACAGTCCATATAACTAGTATTCAAACTACAGGAGCCATGTCCAGGCCAGTATAAATACAGTCCATATAACTAGTATTCAAACTACAGGAGCCATGTCCAGGCCAGTATAAATACAGTCCATATAACTAGTATTCAAACTACAGGAGCCATATCCAGGGCCAGTATAAATACAGTCCATATAACTAGTATTCAAACTACAGGAGCCATATCCAGGGCCAGTATAAATACAGTCCATATAACTAGTATTCAAGCTACAGGAGCCATATCCAGGGCCAGTATAAATACAGTCCATATAACTAGTATTCAAGCTACAGGAGCCATATCCAGCCCAGTATAAATACAGTCCATATAACTAGTATTCAAGCTACAGGAGCCATATCCAGGCCAGTATAAATACAGTCCATATAACTAGTATTCAAACTACAGGAGCCATGTCCAGGCCAGTATAAATACAGTCCATATAACTAGTATTCAAGCTACAGGAGCCATATCCAGGCCAGTATAAATACAGTCCATATAACTAGTATTCAAGCTACAGGAGCCATATCCAGGCCAGTATAAATACAGTCCATATAACTAGTATTCAAACTACAGGAGCCATATCCAGGCCAGTATAAATACAGTCCATATAACTAGTATTCAAGCTACAGGAGCCATATCCAGGCCAGTATAAATACAGTCCATATAACTAGTATTCAAGCTACAGGAGCCATATCCAGGCCAGTATAAATACAGTCCATATAACTAGTATTCAAGCTACAGGATCCATATCCAGGCCAGTATAAATACAGTCCATATAACTAGTATTCAAACTACAGGAGCCATATCCAGGCCAGTATAAATACAGTCCATATAACTAGTATTCAAGCTACAGGAGCCATATCCAGGCCAGTATAAATACAGTCCATATAACTAGTATTCAAACTACAGGAGCCATATCCAGGCCAGTATAAATACAGTCCATATAACTAGTATTCAAGCTACAGGAGCCATATCCAGGCCAGTATACAGTCCATATAACTAGTATTCAAGCTACAGGAGCCATATCCAGGCCAGGATACAGTCCATATAACTAGTATTCAAGCTACAGGAGCCATATCCAGGCCAGTATAAATACAGTCCATATAACTAGTATTCAAACTACAGGAGCCATATCCAGGCCAGTATAAATACAGTCCATATAACTAGTATTCAAACTACAGGAGCCATATCCAGGCCAGTATAAATACAGTCCATATAACTAGTATTCAAACTACAGGAGCCATATCCAGGGCCAGTATAAATACAGTCCATATAACTAGTATTCAAGCTACAGGAGCCATATCCAGGCCAGTATAAATACAGTCCATATAACTAGTATTCAAGCTACCGGAGCCATATCCAGGGCCAGTATAAATACAGTCCATATAACTAGTATTCAAGCTACAGGAGCCATATCCAGGCCAGTATAAAAACAGTCCATATAACTAGAATTCAAGCTACAGGAGCCATATCCAGGGCCAGTATAAATACAGTTCATATAACTAGTATTCAAGCTACAGGAGCCATATCCAGGCCAGTATAAATACAGTCCATATAACTAGTATTCAAGCTACAGGAGCCATATCCAGGCCAGTATAAATACAGTCCATATAACTAGTATTCAAACTACAGGAGCCATATCCAGGGCCAGTATAAATACAGTCCATATAACTAGTATTCAAGCTACAGGATCCATATCCAGGGCCAGTATAAATACAGTCCATATAACTAGTATTCAAACTACAGGAGCCATGTCCAGGCCAGTATAAATACAGTCCATATAACTAGTATTCAAACTACAGGAGCCATGTCCAGGCCAGTATAAATACAGTCCATATAACTAGTATTCAAACTACAGGAGCCATATCCAGGGCCAGTATAAATACAGTCCATATAACTAGTATTCAAACTACAGGAGCCATATCCAGGGCCAGTATAAATACAGTCCATATAACTAGTATTCAAGCTACCGGAGCCATATCCAGGGCCAGTATAAATACAGTCCATATAACTAGTATTCAAGCTACAGGAGCCATATCCAGCCCAGTATAAATACAGTCCATATAACTAGAATTCAAGCTACAGGAGCCATATCCAGGCCAGTATAAATACAGTCCATATAACTAGTATTCAAACTACAGGAGCCATATCCAGGGCCAGTATAAATACAGTCCATATAACTAGTATTCAAGCTACAGGATCCATATCCAGGGCCAGTATAAATACAGTCCATATAACTAGTATTCAAACTACAGGAGCCATGTCCAGGCCAGTATAAATACAGTCCATATAACTAGTATTCAAACTACAGGAGCCATATCCAGGGCCAGTATAAATACAGTCCATATAACTAGTATTCAAACTACAGGAGCCATATCCAGGCCAGTATAAATACAGTCCATATAACTAGTATTCAAACTACAGGAGCCATATCCAGGGCCAGTATAAATACAGTCCATATAACTAGTATTCAAACTACAGGAGCCATATCCAGGCCAGTATAAATACAGTCCATATAACTAGTATTCAAACTACAGGAGCCATATCCAGGCCAGTATAAATACAGTCCATATAACTAGTATTCAAGCTACAGGAGCCATATCCAGGGCCAGTATAAATACAGTCCATATAACTAGTATTCAAACTACAGGAGCCATATCCAGGCCAGTATAAATACAGTCCATATAACTAGTATTCAAACTACAGGAGCCATATCCAGGCCAGTATAAATACAGTCCATATAACTAGTATTCAAGCTACAGGAGCCATATCCAGGCCAGTATAAATACAGTCCATATAACTAGTATTCAAACTACAGGAGCCATATCCAGGGCCAGTATAAATACAGTCCATATAACTAGTATTCAAACTACAGGAGCCATGTCCAGGCCAGTATAAATACAGTCCATATAACTAGTATTCAAGCTACCGGAGCCATATCCAGGCCAGTATAAATACAGTCCATATAACTAGTATTCAAGCTACAGGAGCCATATCCAGGCCAGTATAAATACAGTCCATATAACTAGTATTCAAACTACAGGAGCCATATCCAGGGCCAGTATAAATACAGTCCATATAACTAGTATTCAAACTACAGGAGCCATGTCCAGGCCAGTATAAATACAGTCCATATAACTAGTATTCAAGCTACCGGAGCCATATCCAGGCCAGTATAAATACAGTCCATATAACTAGTATTCAAGCTACAGGAGCCATATCCAGGCCAGTATAAATACAGTCCATATAACTAGTATTCAAACTACAGGAGCCATATCCAGGCCAGTATAAATACAGTCCATATAACTAGTATTCAAGCTACAGGAGCCATATCCAGGGCCAGTATAAATACAGTCCATATAACTAGTATTCAAGCTACAGGAGCCATGTCCAGGCCAGTATAAATACAGTCCATATAACTAGTATTCAAGCTACAGGAGCCATATCCAGGCCAGTATAAATACAGTCCATATAACTAGTATTCAAGCTACAGGAGCCATATCCAGGCCAGTATAAATACAGTCCATATAACTAGTATTCAAGCTACAGGAGCCATATCCAGGGCCAGTATAAATACAGTCCATATAACTAGTATTCAAGCTACAGGAGCCATATCCAGGGCCAGTATAAATACAGTCCATATAACTAGTATTCAAGCTACAGGAGCCATATCCAGGGCCAGTATAAATACAGTCCATATAACTAGTATTCAAGCTACAGGAGCCATATCCAGGGCCAGTATAAATACAGTCCATATAACTAGTATTCAAGCTACAGGAGCCATATCCAGGGCCAGTATAAATACAGTCCATATAACTAGTATTCAAGCTACAGGAGCCATATCCAGGCCAGTATAAATACAGTCCATATAACTAGTATTCAAACTACAGGAGCCATATCCAGGGCCAGTATAAATACAGTCCATATAACTAGTATTCAAACTACAGGAGCCATATCCAGGGCCAGTATAAATACAGTCCATATAACTAGTATTCAAACTACAGGAGCCATATCCAGGGCCAGTATAAATACAGTCCATATAACTAGTATTCAAGCTACAGGAGCCATTTTGGTGGAGCCGTGTGCCGTCCGTATACTTGGTATCTAAACCATACGGGCCATTTTGGTGGAGCCGCGAGCTAGAGGCTCCGATGAAATGGTCGACGTGTGACACCAGTGACGTAGAGTGGTTGGCGGAAGTTTAGTTCCGGCTGGTTGGCGGAAGTGATAGCGTGAGGTAACAGCAGTTCGAGTGTAACACGCAGTGTTGGGGTCTCCTGTCCGAGGGGACATGAGTCTGTTTGACCTCTTCAGGAAATTCTTCGAGCCTGGAGGAAGGAGGTGAGGAGAGAGATCAATAATATACACCCTCCCTGTGTGTAATAATAATAATATACACCCTCCCTGTGTGTAATAATAATAATATACACCCTCCCTGTGTGTAATAATAATAATATACACCCTCCCTGTGTGTAATAATAATAATATACACCCTCCCTGTGTGTAATAATAATAATATACACCCTCCCTGTGTGTAATAATAATAATATACACCCTCCCTGTGTGTAATAATAATAATATACACTGCCCTGTGTGTAATAATAATAATATACACCCTCCCTGTGTGTAATAATAATAATATACACTGCCCTGTGTGTAATAATAATAATATACACCCTCCCTGTGTGTAATAATAGTAATATACACCCTCCCTGTGTGTAATAATAATAATATACACTGCCCTGTGTGTAATAATAATAATATACACCCTCCCTGTGTGTAATAATAATAATAATATACACTGCCCTGTGTGTAATAATAATAATATACACCCTCCCTGTGTGTAATAATAATAATATACACCCTCCCTGTGTGTAATAATAATAATAATATACACTGCCCTGTGTGTAATAATAATAATATACACCCTCCCTGTGTGTAATAATAATAATATACACCCTCCCTGTGTGTAATAATAATAATATACACCCTCCCTGTGTGTAATAATAATAATATACACCCTCCCTGTGTGTAATAATAATAATATACACCCTCCCTGTGTGTAATAATAATAATATACACCCTCCCTGTGTGTAATAATAATAATATACACTGCCCTGTGTGTAATAATAATAATATACACCCTCCCTGTGTGTAATAATAATAATAATATACACTGCCCTGTGTGTAATAATAATAATATACACCCTCCCTGTGTGTAATAATAATAATATACACTGCCCTGTGTGTAATAATAATAATATACACTGCCCTGTGTGTAATAATAATAATATACACTGCCCTGTGTGTAATAATAATAATATACACTGCCCTGTGTGTAATAATAATAATATACACCCTCCCTGTGTGTAATAATAATAATAATATACACTGCCCTGTGTGTAATAATAATAATATACACCCTCCCTGTGTGTAATAATAATAATATACACTGCCCTGTGTGTAATAATAATAATATACACCCTCCCTGTGTGTAATAATAATAATATACACTGCCCTGTGTGTAATAATAATAATATACACCCGCCCTGTGTGTAATAATAATAATATACACCCTCCCTGTGTGTAATAATAATAATATACACTGCCCTGTGTGTAATAATAATAATATACACTGCCCTGTGTGTAATAATAATAATATACACCCGCCCTGTGTGTAATAATAATAATATACACTGCCCTGTGTGTAATAATAATAATAATATACACCCGCCCTGTGTGTAATAATAATAATATACACCCTCCCTGTGTGTAATAATAATAATATACACCCTCCCTGTGTGTAATAACAATAATATACACCCTCCCTGTGTGTAATAATAATAATATACACCCTCCCTGTGTGTAATAATAATAATATACACCCTCCCTGTGTGTAATAATAATAATATACACCCTCCCTGTGTGTAATAATAATAATATACACCCTCCCTGTGTGTAATAATAATAATATACACCCTCCCTGTGTGTAATAATAATAATATACACCCTCCCTGTGTGTAATAATAATAATATACACCGCCCTGTGTGTAATAATAATAATATACACCCTCCCTGTGTGTAATAATAATAATATACACCCTCCCTGTGTGTAATAATAATAATATACACTGCCCTGTGTGTAATAATAATAATATACACTGCCCTGTGTGTAATAATAATAATATACACTGCCCTGTGTGTAATAATAATAATATACACCCTCCCTGTGTGTAATAATAATAATATACACCCTCCCTGTGTGTAATAATATACACCCTCCCTGTGTGTAATAATAATAATATACACCCTCCCTGTGTGTAATAATAATAATATACACTGCCCTGTGTGTAATAATAATAATATACACTGCCCTGTGTGTAATAATAATAATATACACTGCCCTGTGTGTAATAATAATAATATACACTGCCCTGTGTGTAATAATAATAATATACACCCTCCCTGTGTGTAATAATAATAATATACACTGCCCTGTGTGTAATAATAATAATATACACTGCCCTGTGTGTAATAATAATAATATACACCCTCCCTGTGTGTAATAATAATAATATACACCCTCCCTGTGTGTAATAATAATAATATACACCCTCCCTGTGTGTAATAATAATAATATACACTGCCCTGTGTGTAATAATAATAATATACACGTCCTGTGTGTAATAATAATAATAATATACACTGCCCTGTGTGTAATAATAGTAATATACACTGCCCTGTGTGTAATAATAATAATATACACCCTCCCTGTGTGTAATAATAATAATATACACCCTCCCTGTGTGTAATAATAATAATATACACTGCCCTGTGTGTAATAATAATAATATACACCCGCCCTGTGTGTAATAATAATAATATACACGTCCTGTGTGTAATAATAATAATAATATACACTGCCCTGTGTGTAATAATAGTAATATACACCCGCCCTGTGTGTAATAATAATAATATACACCCGCCCTGTGTGTAATAATAATAATATACACCCTCCCTGTGTGTAATAATAATAATATACACCCTCCCTGTGTGTAATAATAATAATATACACCCTCCCTGTGTGTAATAATAATAATATACACCCTCCCTGTGTGTAATAATAATAATATACACTGCCCTGTGTGTAATAATAATAATATACACCCTCCCTGTGTGTAATAATAATAATATACACCCTCCCTGTGTGTAATAATAATAATATACACCCTCCCTGTGTGTAATAATAATAATATACACCCTCCCTGTGTGTAATAATAATAATATATACCCTCCCTGTGTGTAATAATAATAATATACACCCTCCCTGTGTGTAATAATAATAATATACACCCTCCCTGTGTGTAATAATAATAATATACACCCTCCCTGTGTGTAATAATAATAATATACACTGCCCTGTGTGTAATAATAATAATATACACTGCCCTGTGTGTAATAATAATAATATACACCCTCCCTGTGTGTAATAATAGTAATATACACCCTCCCTGTGTGTAATAATAATAATATACACTGCCCTGTGTGTAATAATAATAATATACACCCTCCCTGTGTGTAATAATAGTAATATACACCCTCCCTGTGTGTAATAATAATAATATACACTGCCCTGTGTGTAATAATAATAATAATATACACTGCCCTGTGTGTAATAATAATAATAATATACACTGCCCTGTGTGTAATAATAATAATATACACCCTCCCTGTGTGTAATAATAGTAATATACACCCTCCCTGTGTGTAATAATAATAATATACACTGCCCTGTGTGTAATAATAATAATATACACCCTCCCTGTGTGTAATAATAGTAATATACACCCTCCCTGTGTGTAATAATAATAATATACACTGCCCTGTGTGTAATAATAATAATAATATACACTGCCCTGTGTGTAATAATAATAATAATATACACCCGCCCTGTGTGTAATAATAATAATAATATACACTGCCCTGTGTGTAATAATAATAATAATATACACTGCCCTGTGTGTAATAATAATAATATACACCCTCCCTGTGTGTAATAATAATAATAATATACACTGCCCTGTGTGTAATAATAATAATATACACTGCCCTGTGTGTAATAATAATAATAATATACACCCTCCCTGTGTGTAATAATAATAATATACACTGCCCTGTGTGTAATAATAATAATATACACTGCCCTGTGTGTAATAATAATAATATACACCCTCCCTGTGTGTAATAATAATAATATACACCCTCCCTGTGTGTAATAATAATAATATACACCCTCCCTGTGTGTAATAATAATAATATACACTGCCCTGTGTGTAATAATAATAATATACACGTCCTGTGTGTAATAATAATAATAATATACACTGCCCTGTGTGTAATAATAGTAATATACACTGCCCTGTGTGTAATAATAATAATATACACCCTCCCTGTGTGTAATAATAATAATATACACCCTCCCTGTGTGTAATAATAATAATATACACTGCCCTGTGTGTAATAATAATAATATACACCCGCCCTGTGTGTAATAATAATAATATACACGTCCTGTGTGTAATAATAATAATAATATACACTGCCCTGTGTGTAATAATAGTAATATACACCCGCCCTGTGTGTAATAATAATAATATACACCCGCCCTGTGTGTAATAATAATAATATACACCCTCCCTGTGTGTAATAATAATAATATACACCCTCCCTGTGTGTAATAATAATAATATACACCCTCCCTGTGTGTAATAATAATAATATACACCCTCCCTGTGTGTAATAATAATAATATACACTGCCCTGTGTGTAATAATAATAATATACACCCTCCCTGTGTGTAATAATAATAATATACACCCTCCCTGTGTGTAATAATAATAATATACACCCTCCCTGTGTGTAATAATAATAATATACACCCTCCCTGTGTGTAATAATAATAATATATACCCTCCCTGTGTGTAATAATAATAATATACACCCTCCCTGTGTGTAATAATAATAATATACACCCTCCCTGTGTGTAATAATAATAATATACACCCTCCCTGTGTGTAATAATAATAATATACACTGCCCTGTGTGTAATAATAATAATATACACTGCCCTGTGTGTAATAATAATAATATACACCCTCCCTGTGTGTAATAATAGTAATATACACCCTCCCTGTGTGTAATAATAATAATATACACTGCCCTGTGTGTAATAATAATAATATACACCCTCCCTGTGTGTAATAATAGTAATATACACCCTCCCTGTGTGTAATAATAATAATATACACTGCCCTGTGTGTAATAATAATAATAATATACACTGCCCTGTGTGTAATAATAATAATAATATACACTGCCCTGTGTGTAATAATAATAATATACACCCTCCCTGTGTGTAATAATAGTAATATACACCCTCCCTGTGTGTAATAATAATAATATACACTGCCCTGTGTGTAATAATAATAATATACACCCTCCCTGTGTGTAATAATAGTAATATACACCCTCCCTGTGTGTAATAATAATAATATACACTGCCCTGTGTGTAATAATAATAATAATATACACTGCCCTGTGTGTAATAATAATAATAATATACACCCGCCCTGTGTGTAATAATAATAATAATATACACTGCCCTGTGTGTAATAATAATAATAATATACACTGCCCTGTGTGTAATAATAATAATATACACCCTCCCTGTGTGTAATAATAATAATAATATACACTGCCCTGTGTGTAATAATAATAATATACACTGCCCTGTGTGTAATAATAATAATAATATACACCCGCCCTGTGTGTAATAATAATAATATACACCCTCCCTGTGTGTAATAATAATAATATACACTGCCCTGTGTGTAATAATAATAATATACACCCTCCCTGTGTGTAATAATAATAATATACACCCTCCCTGTGTGTAATAATAATAATATACACTGCCCTGTGTGTAATAATAATAATATACACTGCCCTTTGTGTAATAATAATAATATACACCCTCCCTGTGTGTAATAATAGTAATATACACCCTCCCTGTGTGTAATAATAATAATATACACTGCCCTGTGTGTAATAATAATAATATACACCCTCCCTGTGTGTAATAATAGTAATATACACCCTCCCAGTGTGTAATAATAATAATATACACTGCCCTGTGTGTAATAATAATAATAATATACACTGCCCTGTGTGTAATAATAATAATAATATACACTGCCCTGTGTGTAATAATAATATACACGTCCCTGTGTGTAATAATAGTAATATACAACCTCCCTGTGTGTAATAATAATAATATACACCCTCCCTGTGTGTAATAATAATAATATACACCCTCCCTGTGTGTAATAATAATAATATACACCCTCCCTGTGTGTAATAATAATAATAATATACACTGCCCTGTGTGTAATAATAATAATATACACCCTCCCTGTGTGTAATAATAATAATATACACCCGCCCTGTGTGTAATAATAATAATAATATACACTGCCCTGTGTGTAATAATAATAATAATATACACTGCCCTGTGTGTAATAATAATAATATACACCCTCCCTGTGTGTAATAATAATAATATACACTGCCCTGTGTGTAATAATAATAATAATATACACTGCCCTGTGTGTAATAATAATAATATACACTGCCCTGTGTGTAGTAATAATAATAATAATATACACTGCCCTGTGTGTAATAATAATAATAATATACACTGCCCTGTGTGTAATAATAATAATAATATACACTGCCCTGTGTGTAATAATAATAATATACACTGCCCTGTGTATAATAATAATAATAATATACACCCTCCCTGTGTGTAATAATAATAATATACACTGCCCTGTGTGTAATAATAATAATATACACTGCCCTGTGTGTAATAATAATAATATACACTGCCCTGTGTGTAATAATAATAATATACACCCTCCCTGTGTGTAATAATAATAATATACACTGCCCTGTGTGTAATAATAATAATATACACTGCCCTGTGTGTAATAATAATAATATACACCCTCCCTGTGTGTAATAATAATAATATACACCCGCCCTGTGTGTAATAATAATAATAATATACACTGCCCTGTGTGTAATAATAATAATAATATACACTGCCCTGTGTGTAATACTAATAATATACACCCGCCCTGTGTGTAATAATAATAATATACACCCGCCCTGTGTGTAATAATAATAATATACACCCTCCAGTGTGTAATAATAATAATATACACCCTCCCTGTGTGTAATAATAATAATATACACTGCCCTGTGTGTAATAATAATAATATACACTGCCCTGTGTGTAATAATAATAATATACACTGCCCTGTGTGTAATAATAATAATATACACTGCCCTGTGTGTAATAATAATAATATACACTGCCCTGTGTGTAATAATAATAATAATATACACCCGCCCTGTGTGTAATAATAATAATATACACTGCCCTGTGTGTAATAATAATAATATACACCCGCCCTGTGTGTAATAATAATAATATACACCCTCCCTGTGTGTAATAATAATAATATACACTGCCCTGTGTGTAATAATAATAATATACACCCGCCCTGTGTGTAATAATAATAATATACACTGCCCTGTGTGTAATAATAATAATATACACCCGCCCTGTGTGTAATAATAATAATATACACCCTCCCTGTGTGTAATAATAATAATATACACTGCCCTGTGTGTAATAATAATAATATACACTGCCCTGTGTGTAATAATAATAATATACACCCTCCCTGTGTGTAATAATAATAATATACACCCGCCCTGTGTGTAATAATAATAATAATATACACTGCCCTGTGTGTAATAATAATAATAATATACACTGCCCTGTGTGTAATACTAATAATATACACCCGCCCTGTGTGTAATAATAATAATATACACCCGCCCTGTGTGTAATAATAATAATATACACCCTCCAGTGTGTAATAATAATAATATACACCCTCCCTGTGTGTAATAATAATAATATACACTGCCCTGTGTGTAATAATAATAATATACACTGCCCTGTGTGTAATAATAATAATATACACTGCCCTGTGTGTAATAATAATAATATACACTGCCCTGTGTTTAATAATATACACTGCCCTGTGTGTAATAATAATAATAATATACACCCGCCCTGTGTGTAATAATAATAATAATATACACTGCCCTGTGTGTAATAATAATAATAATATACACTGCCCTGTGTGTAATACTAATAATATACACCCGCCCTGTGTGTAATAATAATAATATACACCCGCCCTGTGTGTAATAATAATAATATACACCCTCCAGTGTGTAATAATAATAATATACACCCTCCCTGTGTGTAATAATAATAATATACACTGCCCTGTGTGTAATAATAATAATATACACTGCCCTGTGTGTAATAATAATAATATACACTGCCCTGTGTGTAATAATAATAATATACACTGCCCTGTGTGTAATAATAATAATATACACTGCCCTGTGTGTAATAATAATAATAATATACACCCGCCCTGTGTGTAATAATAATAATATACACTGCCCTGTGTGTAATAATAATAATATACACCCGCCCTGTGTGTAATAATAATAATATACACCCTCCCTGTGTGTAATAATAATAATATACACTGCCCTGTGTGTAATAATAATAATATACACCCGCCCTGTGTGTAATAATAATAATATACACTGCCCTGTGTGTAATAATAATAATATACACCCGCCCTGTGTGTAATAATAATAATATACACCCTCCCTGTGTGTAATAATAATAATATACACCCTCCCTGTGTGTAATAATAATAATATACACTGCCCTGTGTGTAATAATAATAATATACACTGCCCTGTGTGTAATAATAATAATATACACCCTCCCTGTGTGTAATAATAATAATATACACCCGCCCTGTGTGTAATAATAATAATAATATACACTGCCCTGTGTGTAATAATAATAATAATATACACTGCCCTGTGTGTAATACTAATAATATACACCCGCCCTGTGTGTAATAATAATAATATACACCCGCCCTGTGTGTAATAATAATAATATACACCCTCCAGTGTGTAATAATAATAATATACACCCTCCCTGTGTGTAATAATAATAATATACACTGCCCTGTGTGTAATAATAATAATATACACTGCCCTGTGTGTAATAATAATAATATACACTGCCCTGTGTGTAATAATAATAATATACACTGCCCTGTGTGTAATAATAATAATATACACTGCCCTGTGTTTAATAATATACACTGCCCTGTGTGTAATAATAATAATAATATACACCCGCCCTGTGTGTAATAATAATAATATACACTGCCCTGTGTGTAATAATAATAATATACACCCGCCCTGTGTGTAATAATAATAATATACACCCTCCCTGTGTGTAATAATAATAATATACACTGCCCTGTGTGTAATAATAATAATATACACCCGCCCTGTGTGTAATAATAATAATATACACTGCCCTGTGTGTAATAATAATAATATACATCCGCCCTGTGTGTAATAATAATAATATACACCCTCCCTGTGTGTAATAATAATAATATACACTGCCCTGTGTGTAATAATAATAATATACACTGCCCTGTGTGTAATAATAATAATATACACCCTCCCTGTGTGTAATAATAATAATATACACTGCCCTGTGTGTAATAATAATAATATACACCCGCCCTGTGTGTAATAATAATAATATACACCCTCCCTGTGTGTAATAATAATAATATACACCCTCCCTGTGTGTAATAATAATAATATACACTGCCCTGTGTGTAATAATAATAATATACACCCGCCCTGTGTGTAATAATAATAATATACACCCTCCCTGTGTGTAATAATAATAATATACACTGCCCTGTGTGTAATAATAATAATATACACCCTCCCTGTGTGTAATAATAATAATATACACTGCCCTGTGTGTAATAATAATAATATACACCCTCCCTGTGTGTAATAATAATAATATACACTGCCCTGTGTGTAATAATAATAATATACACTGCCCTGTGTGTAATAGTAATAATATACACTGCCCTGTGTGTAATAATAATAATATACACTGCCCTGTGTGTAATAATAATAATATACACCCTCCCTGTGTGTAATAATAATAATATACACCCTCCCTGTGTGTAATAATAATAATATACACTGCCCTGTGTGTAATAATAATAATATACACCCTCCCTGTGTGTAATAATAATAATATACACCCGCCCTGTGTGTAATAATAATAATATACACCCGCCCTGTGTGTAATAATAATAATATACACCCGCCCTGTGTGTAATAATAATAATAATATACACTGCCCTGTGTGTAATAATAATAATATACACCCTCCCTTTGTGTAATAATAATAATATACACCCGCCCTGTGTGTAATAATAATAATATACACCCTCCCTGTGTGTAATAATAATAATATACACTGCCCTGTGTGTAATAATAATAATATACACCCGCCCTGTGTGTAATAATAATAATATACACTGCCCTGTGTGTAATAATAATAATATACACCCGCCCTGTGTGTAATAATAATAATATACACCCTCCCTGTGTGTAATAATAATAATATACACTGCCCTGTGTGTAATAATAATAATATACACTGCCCTGTGTGTAATAATAATAATATACACCCTCCCTGTGTGTAATAATAATAATATACACCCGCCCTGTGTGTAATAATAATAATATACACCCTCCCTGTGTGTAATAATAATAATATACACTGCCCTGTGTGTAATAATAATAATATACACTGCCCTGTGTGTAATAATAATAATATACACCCTCCCTGTGTGTAATAATAATAATATACACTGCCCTGTGTGTAATAATAATAATATACACTGCCCTGTGTGTAATAATAATAATATACACTGCCCTGTGTGTAATAATAATAATATACACCGCCCTGTGTGTAATAATAATAATATACACCCTCCCTGTGTGTAATAATAATAATATACACCCTCCCTGTGTGTAATAATAATAATATACACTGCCCTGTGTGTAATAATAATAATATACACCCGCCCTGTGTGTAATAATAATAATATACACCCTCCCTGTGTGTAATAATAATAATATACACCCTCCCTGTGTGTAATAATAATAATATACACTGCCCTGTGTGTAATAATAATAATAATATACACCCGCCCTGTGTGTAATAATAATAATATACACCCTCCCTGTGTGTAATAATAATAATATACACTGCCCTGTGTGTAATAATAATAATATACACCCTCCCTGTGTGTAATAATAATAATATACACTGCCCTGTGTGTAATAATAATAATAATATACACCCTCCCTGTGTGTAATAATAATAATATACACTGCCCTGTGTGTAATAATAATAATATACACTGCCCTGTGTGTAATAATAATAATATACACTGCCCTGTGTGTAATAATAATAATATACACTGCCCTGTGTGTAATAATAATAATATACACCCTCCCTGTGTGTAATAATAATAATATACACCCTCCCTGTGTGTAATAATAATAATATACACTGCCCTGTGTGTAATAATAATAATATACACCCTCCCTGTGTGTAATAATAATAATATACACCCGCCCTGTGTGTAATAATAATAATATACACCCGCCCTGTGTGTAATAATATACACCCGCCCTGTGTGTAATAATAATAATAATATACACTGCCCTGTGTGTAATAATAATAATATACACCCTCCCTTTGTGTAATAATAATAATATACACCCGCCCTGTGTGTAATAATAATAATAATATACACCCTCCCTGTGTGTAATAATAATAATATACACCCTCCCTGTGTGTAATAATAATAATATACACTGCCCTGTGTGTAATAATAATATACACTGCATTGTGTGTAATAATAATAATATACACTGCCCTGTGTGTAGTAATAATAATAATATACACCCTCCCTGTGTGTAATAATAATAATATACACTGCCCTGTGTGTAATAATAATAATATACACTGCCCTGTGTGTAATAATAATAATATACACCCTCCCTGTGTGTAATAATAATAATAATATACACTGCCCTGTGTGTAATAATAATAATAATAATATACACTGCCCTGTGTGTAATAATAATAATAATATACACTGCCCTGTGTGTAATAATAATAATATACACCCTCCCTGTGTGTAATAATAATAATATACACTGCCCTGTGTGTAATAATAATAATAATATACACCCTCCCTGTGTGTAATAATAATAATAATATACACTGCCCTGTGTGTAATAATAATAATATACACTGCCCTGTGTGTAATAATAATAATAATAATAATATACACTGCCCTGTGTGTAATAATAATAATAATAATATACACTGCCCTGTGTGTAATAATAATAATAATATACACTGCCCTGTGTGTAATTATAATAATATACACTGCCCTGTGTGTAATAATAATAATATACACCCTCCCTGTGTGTAATAATAATAATATACACCCTCCCTGTGTGTAATAATAATAATATACACTGCCCTGTGTGTAATAATAATAATATACACTGCCCTGTGTGTAATAATAATAATATACACTGCCCTGTGTGTAATAATAATAATATACACCGCCCTGTGTGTAATAATAATAATATACACCCTCCCTGTGTGTAATAATAATAATATACACCCTCCCTGTGTGTAATAATAATAATATACACTGCCCTGTGTGTAATAATAATAATATACACCCGCCCTGTGTGTAATAATAATAATATACACCCTCCCTGTGTGTAATAATAATAATATACACCCTCCCTGTGTGTAATAATAATAATATACACTGCCCTGTGTGTAATAATAATAATAATATACACCCGCCCTGTGTGTAATAATAATAATATACACCCTCCCTGTGTGTAATAATAATAATATACACTGCCCTGTGTGTAATAATAATAATATACACCCTCCCTGTGTGTAATAATAATAATATACACTGCCCTGTGTGTAATAATAATAATATACACCCTCCCTGTGTGTAATAATAATAATATACACTGCCCTGTGTGTAATAATAATAATATACACTGCCCTGTGTGTAATAATAATAATATACACTGCCCTGTGTGTAATAATAATAATATACACTGCCCTGTGTGTAATAATAATAATATACACCCTCCCTGTGTGTAATAATAATAATATACACCCTCCCTGTGTGTAATAATAATAATATACACTGCCCTGTGTGTAATAATAATAATATACACCCTCCCTGTGTGTAATAATAATAATATACACCCGCCCTGTGTGTAATAATAATAATATACACCCGCCCTGTGTGTAATAATATACACCCGCCCTGTGTGTAATAATAATAATAATATACACTGCCCTGTGTGTAATAATAATAATATACACCCTCCCTTTGTGTAATAATAATAATATACACCCGCCCTGTGTGTAATAATAATAATAATATACACCCTCCCTGTGTGTAATAATAATAATATACACCCTCCCTGTGTGTAATAATAATAATATACACTGCCCTGTGTGTAATAATAATATACACTGCATTGTGTGTAATAATAATAATATACACTGCCCTGTGTGTAGTAATAATAATAATATACACCCTCCCTGTGTGTAATAATAATAATATACACTGCCCTGTGTGTAATAATAATAATATACACTGCCCTGTGTGTAATAATAATAATATACACCCTCCCTGTGTGTAATAATAATAATAATATACACTGCCCTGTGTGTAATAATAATAATAATAATATACACTGCCCTGTGTGTAATAATAATAATAATAATATACACTGCCCTGTGTGTAATAATAATAATAATATACACTGCCCTGTGTGTAATAATAATAATAATATACACCCTCCCTGTGTGTAATAATAATAATATACACTGCCCTGTGTGTAATAATAATAATAATATACACCCTCCCTGTGTGTAATAATAATAATAATATACACTGCCCTGTGTGTAATAATAATAATATACACTGCCCTGTGTGTAATAATAATAATAATAATAATATACACTGCCCTGTGTGTAATAATAATAATAATAATATACACTGCCCTGTGTGTAATTATAATAATATACACTGCCCTGTGTGTAATAATAATAATATACACCCTCCCTGTGTGTAATAATAATAATATACACCCTCCCTGTGTGTAATAATAATATATACCCTCCCTGTGTGTAATAATAATAATAATATACACCGCCCTGTGTGTAATAATAATAATATACACCCTCCCTGTGTGTAATAATAATAATATACACCCTCCCTGTGTGTAATAATAATAATATACACTGCCCTGTGTGTAATAATAATAATATACACGTCCTGTGTGTAATAATAATAATAATATACACTGCCCTGTGTGTAATAATAATATACACTGCCCTGTGTGTAATAATAATATTAGTGGACAAATATTAATACACAATGAACTACAACTCCCATGATTGTGTTGAAATCTTTGCACAGGTTAATGCTGGCTCATGGTCATAAGAGTTGTAATTGTACAGCAGGAGTGTGGTCATTGGGCTCACCATGTTGATATTCCCTCCTCTCCTAGAGAGCCGTTCTTTGGTGGCATGACTATAGATGAGGAAGATGAAGATGATGATGAGGCTGGGATCTGGGACAACCCCTTCAGTCATCCTCCCCGCTTTGGTTTTGGCGCCTTCAGTGGGCCCAGCGCAGACCCCTTCAAGGACATGTTTGGTTTCAAGGATATATTCCGGGATTTCAATGAACTGTTTGCAGATTTTGGTTCAATGAATGGTCAGATTCCTGGTTAGTATTTCATCCTGTGCACGAGGGGGTATTATACAGATTATTATCAAACCCCTGCATTATATGTGTCTGTCCCACCTCTGCTGGGAGGCTAATCCATGAGTCCTGCACGTTTTCCATAGAAAACACATACGGTTTTATTCATGAAAGGGAACTGAGGAGAGAATTTAAGGTCATATTAGCAGGTTTTGAAGTGTAGCTGAAGAATGTTTCCAACTCTGCTACTTTTCCAATAAGTTTGAAGTTCCCTTCTCAATTCCCTCTCTCATGCATAAAGTCTGCAAGGTTGTCTTGGTTAATAAAGCACAATGATTACAAGGTACATGACACTATGGGGCATGTGTCTGCACCAGGAACAGACTCGTTACCTATTGATTCATCCTCTGCAGATTTTTCTGGCATTGATTCTCTGCCTCGAAGCAGCGAGGATTCTGGGAGAAGATCTCTCAGGGACTTCATGCTGAAAACTCCTGATTCTCACCTCCAAACAGAGCAGAACCCTGAGGCCCCGGCTGCACCGAGGCTGCCAGGAAGACTGCCCTGGGTGTGTATATTTCTGATCTAGTTAGAGATTGGTAATGGCTGCTCCTTACGACTCTTCAAGGGCAGAATTTCTTTGGTTCTTTTACCCCTTGCCGACCATAGGACATGCTATGCCGTCCTCAAAGACTGGGCTTGAATGCCCGTAGGGCGGCACAGAGCGTCCAGAGCTCTGCAGAGCATCATGGCCCCTCAAGATGAGATGTTCTGCTGCAGGGGATTGCAGTGTGATCCCTCCTGTGAGATGAAGCCACGGCACGTGTTATTATGCTTAAAGGAAGTGCATTTACTTGAATCTCTCTGTGCCTGAACTTCCTCGTTCGGGCACGCCTTGATGATGTCACGAGATTTTGTCAGGGGCTCCTGAGGGTCTGTTACCACCCTTATAGTGTCTCTGCCTCTATGCCACTCACTTCTCGTGGATTGGGGCCAGGAACCCAAAAGGGGCTAATGTGTCAATAATCCTGTCATGTTAAAACTGTGATTTCTCACTGACAGAGCGAAGATGATCCGGTCAGACTCCCTCAGGGTGACGCCAAGCGAGACAGAGGTAGGTATCTATTATTACATTGATAATCTGTCCATAGATAATCAATAATCTACCTATATTGCCAGGTTGTGTCCTTATGTAGGCGATAACCAACCCATTTCACCAGGAAAATATATCACCGGTAGCCTATTCGTTTTACTCGGTTGCGGTAGTGTATTTGTAACCCATGCATTTCACCGGTAGCCTATGCATTTACCTTGCTTTGATGTGTCCATGAAACATTCATGGCCCTTAGCTAGTTGATGTTATACTCCATTACTACTATATTCCCATTTATTTTCCTAATGCTTGCCTCAGTGAGCTCTCCCAATTATCTGTCACCCCCACGCATTTGTTCTTTACCTCTTTAGATCTGGATTCTGAAGTGTCCTCCAAAGGCTTGGAAGCTATCTTAACTCCATCGAAACCAAGGTCTTCATCCTACTTCCAGAGCGTGTCTGTCTCTAGAGTGACAAGGCCAGATGGTGTAAGTGGCAGTTTAGGGTTTTTCTGGGGTTCAGTATTTAGCCTGTCAGCCTTGTATGAATGTCAATATACACGGTGTGTCCCAGGGTGTGGGATCTTTACAACGGTAGACAAATACAACGGAAAATCTTTAATGAAAGATACAAAATAAAGTACCGTACTGAGCCGTCTGTGCTCTGTATATCGCTATCAGGAGGTGGACATGTTGGGTCAGTTGAAGGAAGATCTGACTGAAGATATTGAACAACATGTCTGCTCCATAGATAAAGCTATTCAAACAAAAAGGGACTCATTTGGGCACTTTTTTGTATTCTTTCATGAAACTATTTTTAGTGACTTAAGACTTCTGGAATATTTTGGTCATTCTGCACAATAGCTTTGTGTTGTATTTTTCCTCTTTCTCTTTTTAGTGTACATACGCATATATTATATATTGTTTTTATCGGCTTAAGAAGGGCTTTCTATTGATACCCTTATTTTGATCATACCATATATAATTTACTATTAAAAAAAAAAAAATAAACATTATGAAAAATTGAAAGAAAACAACACTTTTTCAAAATTTTCGGGTTAAAGCATTTCTATTTAAAATAACTAGACTTAATTCAATCTTTCAATTAAACATAAATTCATTTTTATTGACACTTGTCCTTTAATTCATGGGGGTGAATGATTGATTGTGTATGTTTTGATCAGATCTGGTCGCTTCCTGTTTTGCGTGGGAGGGATGCTCATTTTAATTTTGTTTGTTGCAGACCACAGAAGAGAGACGGACTGTGAGAGACGGCAGCGGAAATACACACAGCACTGTGACTGTGCGCCGAGGCGACCAAATTATCAGCAGCACAACGGAGTGACCATCTTTCCCAGCGCTCTGCCCAGTATACTACCTAAACCCTGCTCATACTGAGACTGTGCCACCTAAACCCTGCTCATACTGAGACTGTGCCACCTAAACCCTGCTCATACTGAGACTGTGCCACCTAAACCCTGCTCATACTGAGACTGTGCCACCTAAACCCTGCTCATACTGAGACTGTGCCACCTAAACCCTGCTCATACTGAGACTGTGCCACCTAAACCCTGCTCATACTGAGACTGTGCCACCTAAACCCTGCTCATACTGAGACTGTGCCACCTAAACCCTGCTCATACTGAGACTGTGCCACCTAAACCCTGCTCATACTGAGACTGTGCCACCTAAACCCTGCTCATACTGAGACTGTGCCCCCTAAACCCTGCTCATCCTGTGACTGTTCCACCTAAACCCTTCTCATACTGTGACTGTGCCACCTAAACCCTGCTGATAGTGTGACTGACTGTGCCACCTAAACCCTGCTCATACTGTGACTGTGCCACCTAAACCCTTCTCATACTGTGACTGTGCCACCTAAACCCTTCTCATAGTGAGACTGTGCAACCTAAACCCTGCTCATACTGAGACTGTGCCACCTAAACCCTGCTCATACTGAGACTGTGCCACCTAAACCCTGCTCATACTGAGACTGTGCCACCTAAACCCTGCTCATACTGAGACTGTGCCACCTAAACCCTGCTCATCCTGTTACTTTGCCACCTAAACCCTGCTGATAGTGTGACTGACTGTGCCACCTAAACCCTGCTCATACTGTGACTGTGCCACCTAAACCCTTCTCATACTGTGACTGTGCCACCTAAACCCTGCTCATACTGAGACTGTGCCACCTAAACCCTGCTCATACTGAGACTGTGCCACCTAATCCCAGCTCATAGTGTGACTGTGCCACCTAAACCCTGCTCATCCTGTGACTGTGCCACCTAAACACTGCTCATACTGTGACTGTGCCACCTAAACACTACTTGACATGGTCGTAGTATAGAACCCATCTGCAGTACACTAATGAGACCACAAGAGGGAGACCAATAACTAGGCTTGACATGAGCATAGAATAGAACCCATCTGCAGTACACAAATAAGACCACAAGAGGGAGATCAATAACTAGGCTTGACATGAGCATAGAATAGAACCCATCTGCAGTACACAAAGCAGTTGAACACATCTGCAGTACACAAAGCAGTTGAACACATCTGCAGTACACAAAGCAGTTGAACACATCTGCAGTACACAAAGCAGTTGAACACATCTGCAGTACACAAAGCAGTTGAACACATCTGCAGTACACAAAGCAGTTGAACACATCTGCAGTACACAAAGCAGTTGAACACATCTGCAGTACACAAAGCAGTTGAACACATCTGCAGTATAAGCAGTGTTTAGGTGGCACAGTTACACTATGAGCAGGGTTTAGGTGGCACAGTCACAGTGTAAGCAGGGTTTAGATGGCACAGTCACAATATGAGCAGGGTTTAGGTGGCACAGTCACAGTATGAGCAGGGTTTAGGTGGCACAGTCTCAGTATGAGCAGGGTTTAGGTGGCACAGTCTCAGTATGAGCAGGGTTTAGGTGGCACAGCAACACTATGAGCAGGGTTTAGGTGGCACAGTCACAGTATAAGCAGTGTTTAGGTGGCACAGTCACAGTATGAGAAGGGTTTAGGTGGCACAGTCACAGTATAAGCAGTGTTTAGGTGGCACAGTCACAGTATGAGAAGGGTTTAGGTGGCACAGTGTCAGTATGAGCAGGGTTTAGGTGGCACAGTCACAGGATGAGCAGGGTTTAGGTGGCACAGTCACACTATGAGCAGGGTTTAGAGCAGATAAACCTTCAGTGGATTGGACAGCGATACTTTCCACCACCACGCCCCCGTGATCTTCATCTTGGATTTTGTTGTTTTTTTAGCTGGTTAACCCGCTTTGTTTAATATAGTTTAAGTCCTGCTTTGTATCACACATATCACTAATCCTACAAGTGATTTCTGAAGCAGTTTGTTAACTTGATGTATTTATGAAAAAAACCTGTGTATCATACGACTGAAATACAATCAGATGAAACAAAGCATGTATTCATTAATTATAACAGTCACACTGTGCAGACTGGAACCTTATCAGAGGGTGAAAAGTAACAGCTTTATAAGAGACACATCATTAATCTGGCTGAGAGATCTCCACACATTCACCCAGGTCGGCATCATATTTTATATTGGTTCATTTTAAACTTTTTTTTTTTATCTGTCGGGAAAAAACCCAACAGCTCTCTGTCATATCCAGTGGCTGAACTTCCTGCCTCAGCGCTGAGAACATTAATTGGTAAAATAACACTGGCATATTAATTGGTAAAATAACACTGGCATATTAATTGGTAAAATAACACTGGCATAGTAATTGGTAAAATAACACTGGCATATTAATTGGTAAAATAACACTGGCATAGTAATTGGTAAAATAACACTGGCATATTAATTGGTAAAATAACACTGGCATAGTAATTGGTAAAATAACACTGGCATATTAATACACTGGCATATTAATTGGTAAAATAACACTGGCATATTAATTGGTAAAATAACACTGGCATAGTAATTGGTAAAATAACACTGGCATATTAATTGGTAAAATAACACTGGCATAGTAATTGGTAAAATAACACTGGCATATTAATTGGTAAAATAACACTGGCATATTAATACACTGGCATATTAATTGGTAAAATAACACTGGCATATTAATTGGTAAAATAACACTGGCATATTAATACACTGGCATATTAATTGGTAAAATAACACTGGCATATTAATTGGTAAAATAACACTGGCATATTAATACACTGGCATATTAATTGGTAAAATAACACTGGCATAGTAATTGGTAAAATAACACTGGCATAGTAATTGGTAAAATAACACTGGCATAGTAATTGGTAAAATAACACTGGCATATTAATACACTGGCATATTAATTGGTAAAATAACACTGGCATATTAATACACTGGCATATTAATTGGTAAAATAACACTGGCATAGTAATTGGTAAAATAACACTGGCATAGTAATTGGTAAAATAACACTGGCATATTAATACACTGGCATATTAATTGGTAAAATAACGCTGGCATATTAATTGGTAAAATAACACTGGCATATTAATACACTGGCATATTAATTGGTAAAATAACACTGGCATATTAATTGGTAAAATAACACTGGTATATTAATACACTGGCATATTAATTGGTAAAATAACACTGGTATATTAATACACTGGCATATTAATTGGTAAAATAACACTGGTATATTAATACACTGGCATATTAATTGGTAAAATAACACTGGTATATTAATACACTGGCATATTAATTGGTAAAATAACACTGGTATATTAATACACTGGCATATTAATTGGTAAAATAACACTGGCAAATTAATTGGTAAAATAACGCTGGCATAGTAATTGGTAAAATAACACTGGCATATTAATACACTGGCATATTAATTGGTAAAATCACACTGGTAAATTAATACACTGGCATATTAATTGGTAAAATAACACTGGCATATTAATACACTGGCATATTAATTGGTAAAATAACACTGGTATATTAATACACTGGCATATTAATTGGTAAAATAACACTGGCATATTAATACACTGGCATATTAATTGGTAAAATAACACTGGTATATTAATACACTGGCATATTAATTGGTAAAATAACACTGGTATATTAATACACTGGCATATTAATTGGTAAAATAACACTGGCATATTAATTGGTAAAATAACACTGGTATATTAATACACTGGCATATTAATTGGTAAAATAACACTGGCATATTAATACACTGGCATATTAATTGGTAAAATAACACTGGTATATTAATACACTGGCATATTAATTGGTAAAATAACACTGGCATATTAATTGGTAAAATAACGCTGGCATAGTAATTGGTAAAATAACACTGGCATATTAATACACTGGCATATTAATTGGTAAAATAACGCTGGCATATTAATTGGTAAAATAACACTGGCATATTAATACACTGGCATATTAATTGGTAAAATAACGCTGGCATATTAATTGGTAAAATAACACTGGCATATTAATTGGTAAAATAACACTGGCATAGTAATTGGTAAAATAACACTGGCATAGTAATTGGTAAAATAACACTGGCATATTAATTGGTAAAATAACACTGGCATATTAATTGGTAAAATAACACTGGCATATTAATTGGTAAAATAACACTGGCATATTAATTGGTAAAATAACACTGGCATATTAATTGGTAAAATAACGCTGGCATATTAATTGGCAAAATAACGCTGGCATATTAATTGGCAAAATAACGCTGGCATATTAATTGGCAAAATAACGCTGGCATATTAATTGGCAAAATAACGCTGGCATATTAATTGGCAAAATAACGCTGGCATTTTGTCAAAATAACACTGGCATATTAATTGGTAAAATAACACTGGCATATTAATTGTCAAAATAACACTGGCATATTAATTGTCAAAATAACTGGCATTTTAATTGGTAAAATAACACGGGCATATTAATTGGTAAAATAACACTGGCATATTAACTGGTAAAATAACGCTGGCATATTGTCAAAATAACACTGGCTTATTAATTGGTAAAATAACACTGGCATATTAATTGTCAAAATAACTGGCATATTAATTGGTAAAATAACACTGGCATAGTAATTGGTAAAATAACACTGGCATATTAATTGGCAAAATAACGCTGGCATATTAATTGGTAAAATAACACTGGCATATTAATTGGTAAAATAACACGGGCATAGTAATTGGTAAAATAACGCTGGCATAGTAATTGGCAAAATAACACTGGCATATTAATTGGCAAAATAACACTGGCATATTAATTGGTAAAATAACTCTGGCATAGTAATTGGTAAAATAACGCTGGCATAGTAATTGGTAAAATAACGCTGGCATATTAATTGGTAAAATAACTCTGGCATATTAATTGGCAAAATAACGCTAGCATATTAATTGGTAAAATAACACTGGCATATTAATTGGTAAAATAACACTGGCATATTAATTGGTAAAATAACACTGGCATATTAATTGGTAAAATAACACTGGCATATTAATTGGTAAAATAACGCTGGCATATTAATTGGTAAAATAACGCTGGCATATTAATTGGCAAAATAACGCTGGCATATTAATTGGCAAAATAACGCTGGCATATTAATTGGCAAAATAACGCTGGCATATTAATTGGCAAAATAACGCTGGCATATTAATTGGCAAAATAACGCTGGCATTTTGTCAAAATAACACTGGCATATTAATTGGTAAAATAACACTGGCATATTAATTGTCAAAATAACACTGGCATATTAATTGTCAAAATAACTGGCATTTTAATTGGTAAAATAACACGGGCATATTAATTGGTAAAATAACACTGGCATATTAACTGGTAAAATAACGCTGGCATATTGTCAAAATAACACTGGCTTATTAATTGGTAAAATAACACTGGCATATTAATTGTCAAAATAACTGGCATATTAATTGGTAAAATAACACTGGCATAGTAATTGGTAAAATAACACTGGCATATTAATTGGCAAAATAACGCTGGCATATTAATTGGTAAAATAACACTGGCATATTAATTGGTAAAATAACACGGGCATAGTAATTGGTAAAATAACGCTGGCATAGTAATTGGCAAAATAACACTGGCATATTAATTGGCAAAATAACACTGGCATATTAATTGGTAAAATAACTCTGGCATAGTAATTGGTAAAATAACGCTGGCATAGTAATTGGTAAAATAACGCTGGCATATTAATTGGTAAAATAACTCTGGCATATTAATTGGCAAAATAACGCTAGCATATTAATTGGTAAAATAACACTGGCATATTAATTGGTAAAATAACACTGGCATATTGGCAAAATAACACTGGCATATCAACTGGTAAAATAACGCTGGCATATTAACTGGTAAAATAACACTGGCATATTAATTGGCAAAATAAAGCTGGCATATTGGTAAAATAACACTGGCATAGTAATTGGCAAAATAACACTGGCATATTAATTGGTAAAATAACACTGGCATATTAATTGGTAAAATAACACTGGCATATTAATTGGCAAAATACCCCAGTTATTGATCTCCCTCTTGTGGTCTTATTTGTGTACTGCAGATGGGTTCTATACTATGCTCAGATCAAACCCAGTTATTGGTCTCCCTCTTGTGGTCTTATTTGTGTACTGCAGATGGGTTCTATACAATGCTCAGATCAAACCCAGTTATTGGTCTCCCTCTTGTGGTCTTATTTGTGTACTGCAGATGGGTTCTATACTACGCCCATGTCAAGCCTAGTTATTGGTCTCCCTCTTGTGGTCTAATTTGTGTACTGCAGATGGGTTCTATACTACGCCCATGTTAAACCTAGTTATTGGTCTCCCTCTTGTGGTCTTATTTGTGTACTGCAGATGGGTTCTATACTAAGCTCATGTCAAGCCTAGTTATTGGTCTCCCTCTTGCGGTCCTATTTGTGTACTGCAGATGTGTTCTATACTATGCTCAGATCAAGCCTAGTTATTGGTCTCCCTCTTGCGGTCCTATTTGTGTACTGCAGATGGGTTCTATACTATGCTCAGATCAAGCCTAGTTATTGGTCTCCCTCTTGTGGTCTTATTTGTGTACTGCAGATGGGTTCTATACTATGCTCAGATCAAGCCTAGTTATTGGTCTCCCTCTTGTGGTCTTATTTGTGTACTGCAGATGGGTTCTATACTATGGTCAGATCAAGCCTAGTTATTGGTCTCCCTCTTGTGGTCTTATTTGTGTACTGCAGATGGGTTCTATACTATGCTCAGATCAAGCCTAGTTATTGGTCTCCCTCTTGTGGTCTTATTTGTGTACTGCAGATCGGTACTATGCAGGTCTCATATGAAAATGTGTTGTGCTACCTCTTATGATGTTCATTGCACATTTCAGATTGTATTAATTTTATAAGCTTGGCCTGAGCTGGGAAGGGCACCCTGATTCTGGATGCTGTACCCTCATGTTTTCTGGGCCAGTCATGGGGACTTTGCCCAGTCTGGTCTGGAGGTGGAATGGTGACATGTGATAAGATTCTCAGTATGTTTATGAAATCTCAGAGGTCATTAACAATCATTCTTTATTAAGAAGGTTCAGGAGATATGGGTGTGTCCGCTTGTTTAGCAATCAATGATGGTACTTTTAGTAATAGTGTATGAAACACGTCATAGGGCAGATGCTTCAAAAGATATATTGAGAGGAAAACTCACACATCATTATTAATTATTTATACTGATAAAGTCAGCACAGGAATAGCAGTGAGGGCTGCAGGGCAGGATGGAGGTGCAGTGACAGCTGTGTGTGTGGGGTCAGTACAGGAATAGCAGAGAGGGCTGCAGGGCAGGATGGAGGTGCAGTGACAGCTGTGTGTGTGGGGTCAGTACAGGAATAGCAGTGAGGGCTGCAGGGCAGGATGGAGGTGCAGTGACAGCTGTGTGTGGGGTCAGTACAGGAATAGCAGTGTGGGGTCAGTACAGGAATAGCAGTGAGGGCTGCAGGGCAGGATGGAGGTGCAGTGACAGCTGTGTGTGTGGGGTCAGTACAGGAATAGCAGAGAGGGCTGCAGGGCAGGATGGAGGTGCGGTGACAGAGCTGTGTGTGTGGGGTCAGTACAGGAATAGCAGAGAGGGCTGCAGGGCAGGATGGAGGTGCAGTGACACCTGTGTGTGGGGTCAGTACAGGAATAGCAGTGAGGGCTGCAGGGCAGGATGGAGGTGCAGTGACACCTGTGTGTGGGGTCAGTACAGGAATAGCAGAGAGGGCTGCAGGGCAGGATGGAGGTGCGGTGACAGAGCTGTGTGTGGGGGGTCAGTACAGGAATAGCAGAGAGGGCTGCAGGGCAGGATGGAGGTGCAGTGACACCTGTGTGTGGGGTCAGTACAGGAATAGTAGTGAGGGCTGCAGGGCAGGATGGAGGTGCAGTGACACCTGTGTGTGGGGTCAGTACAGGAATAGCAGTGAGGGCTGCAGGGCAGGATGGAGGTGCAGTGACACCTGTGTGTGGGGTCAGTACAGGAATAGCAGAGAGGGCTGCAGGGCAGGATGGAGGTGCAGTGACAGCTGTGTGTGGGGTCAGTATAGGAATAGCAGAGAGGGCTGCAGGGCAGGATGGAGGTGCAGTGACACCTGTGTGTGTGTGGGGTCAGTACAGGAATAGCAGAGAGGGCTGCAGGGCAGGATGGAGGTGCGGTGACAGAGCTGTGTGTGTGGGTTCAGTACAGGAATAGCAGAGAGGGCTGCAGGGCAGGATGGAGGTGCAGTGACACCTGTGTGTGGGGTCAGTACAGGAATAGCAGTGAGGGCTGCAGGGCAGGATGGAGGTGCAGTGACACCTGTGTGTGGGGTCAGTACAGGAATAGCAGAGAGGGCTGCAGGGCAGGATGGAGGTGCAGTGACAGAGCTGTGTGTGTGGGGTCAGTACAGGAATAGCAGAGAGGGCTGCAGGGCAGGATGGAGGTGCAGTGACAGAGCTGTGTGTGCGGTCAGTATAGGAATAGCAGAGAAGGCTGCAGGGCAGGATGGAGGTGCAGTGACAGCTGTGTGTGGGGTCAGTACAGGAATAGCAGAGAGGGCTGCAGGGCAGGATGGAGGTGCAGTGACAGCTGTGTGTGTGGGGTCAGTACAGGAATAGCAGAGAGGGCTGCAGGGTAGGATGGAGGTGCAGTGACAGAGCTGTGTGTGTGGGGTCAGTACAGGAATAGCAGAGAGGGCTGCAGGGCAGGATGGAGGTGCAGTGACAGAGCTGTGTGTGCGGTCAGTATAGGAATAGCAGAGAAGGCTGCAGGGCAGGATGGAGGTGCAGTGACACCTGTGTGTGGGGTCAGTACAGGAATAGCAGAGAGGGCTGCAGGGCAGGATGGAGGTGCAGTGACAGAGCTGTGTGTGTGGGGTCAGTACAGGAATAGCAGAGAGGGCTGCAGGGAAGGATGGAGGTGCAGTGACAGAGCTGTGTGTGGGGTCAGTACAGGAATAGCATAGAATGCTGCAGGGCAGGATGGAGGTGCAGTGACAGAGCTGTGTATGGGGTCAGTACAGGAATAGTAGAGAAGGCTGCAGGGCAGGATTGAGGTGAAGTGACAAAGCTGTGTGTGTGGGGTCAGTACAGGAAAAGCAGAGAGGGCAGGATGGAGGTGCAGTGACAAAGCTATGTGTGTGGGGTCAGTACAGGAATAGCAGAAAGGGCAGGATGGAGGTGCAGTGACAAAGCTGTGTGTGTTGGATCAGTACAGGAATAGCAGAGAGGGCAGAATCGAGGTGCAGTGACAAAGCTGTGTGTGTGTGGGGGGGGGGTCTGTACAGGAATAGCAGAGAGGGTTGCAGGGCAGGATGGAGGTGCATTGGCAGAGCTGTGTGTGTGGGGGGTCTGTTCAGGAATAGGAGTGAGGGCTGCTTGGCAGGATGGAGGTGCAGTGACAGAGCTGTGTGTGTGTGTGGGGGGGGGGGGGGTCTGTTCAGAAATAGCAGAGAGGGCTGCAGGGCAGGATGGAGGTGTAGTGACAGATCTGTGTGTGGGGGTCAGTACAGGAATAGTAGAGAGGGCTGCAGGACAGGATGGAGGTGCAGTGACAGAGCTGTGTGTGTGTGTGTGGGGGGGGGTCATCAGAGGAATAGCAGATGGGGGCTGCAGGGCAGGATGGAGGTGCAGTGACAGAGCTGTGTGTGGGGTCAGTACAGGAATAGCAAAATGGGCTGCAGGGCAGGATGGAGGTGCATTGGCAGAGCTGTGTGTGTGTGTGAGGGGGGGGGGGTCTGTTCAGGAATAGCAGAGAGGGCTGCAGGGCAGGATGGAGGTGTAGTGACAGAGCTGTGTGTGGGGGTCTGTACAGGAATGGCAGAGAGGGCTGGGGGGGCAGGATGGAGGTGTAGTGACAGATCTGTGTGTGGGGGTCTGTTCAGAAATAGCAGAGAGGGCTGCAGGGCAGGATGGAGGTGTAGTGACAGATCTGTGTGTGGGGGTCAGTACAGGAATAGTAGAGAGGGCTGCAGGACAGGATGGAGGTGCAGTGACAGAGCTGTGTGTGTGTGTGTGGGGGGGGGTCATCAGAGGAATAGCAGATGGGGGCTGCAGGGCAGGATGGAGGTGCAGTGACAGAGCTGTGTGTGGGGTCAGTACAGGAATAGCAAAATGGGCTGCAGGGCAGGATGGAGGTGCATTGGCAGAGCTGTGTGTGTGTGTGAGGGGGGGGGGGTCTGTTCAGGAATAGCAGAGAGGGCTGCAGGGCAGGATGGAGGTGTAGTGACAGAGCTGTGTGTGGGGGTCTGTACAGGAATAGTAGTGAGGGCTGCAGGGCAGGATGGAGGTGCAGTGACAGCTGTGTGTGGGGTCAGTACAGGAATGGCAGAGAGGGCTGGGGGGGCAGGATGGAGGTGCAGTAACAGAGCTGTGTGTGGGGTCTGTGCAGGAATAGCAGAGAGTGCGGGGGGGGGGGGGGGTCAGGAGGGGGTTCATGGAGGGATCTGTGTGTTTGCCAACTCACCCTGGGATTTGCCCTGGGCTGGGAGAGACTGGAGTCCATGCTCCAGCCAATCAGTGGTGCTGCCAGGAGATTTTATAAGGCATAATGCTCTAATGAGTCTCTTATCTCTCTGTGACTTTATATAAGGAGCCAGCACCCCCTGTGCTTCCTTTCTCTCTCCCTGGCCGGGCACATCTCCAGCATGGCAGGGTGGCATTTCCCAACAAAGGTGCGGAGCTACCTGCGGATCAGGAATATCATCACCCGTGAATGCCTAGCAGAATTCCTGGGGGTATTTGTGCTGATTGTAAGTGACTTTGTCCAGTAAGTGAGCTTTGAATGTGGGGGCAGTACAGGAATAGCAGAGAGGGCTGTAGGGCAGGATGGAGGTGCAGTGACAGAGCTGTGTGGGGTTAGTACAGGAATAGCAGAGAGGGCTGTAGGGCAGGATGGAGGTGCAGTGACAGAGCTGTGTGGGGTTAGTACAGGAATAGCAGAGAGGGCTGTAGGGCAGGATGGAGGTGCAGTGACAGAGCTGTGTGGGGTCAGTACAGGAATAGTAGTGAGGGCTGCAGGGCAGGATGGAGGTGCAGTGACAGAGCTGTGTGAGGTTAGTACAGGAATAGCAGAGAGGGCTGTAGGGCAGGATGGAGGTGCAGTGACAGAGCTGTGTGGGGTTAGTACAGGAATAGCAGAGAGGGCTGTAGGGCAGGATGGAGGTGCAGTGACAGAGCTGTGTGGGGTCAGTACAGGAATAGCAGAGAGGGCTGTAGGGCAGGATGGAGGTGCAGTGACAGAGCTGTGTGGGGTTAGTACAGGAATAGCAGAGAGGGCTGTAGGGCAGAATGGAGGTGCAGTGACAGAGCTGTGTGTGCACTGTGGGTTCAGTGCAGGAATAGCAGAGATGCAGAGAGGGATTGGTTTATTCTCTCCTCTTGCTTGTACCTTCTTTCACCTTTATACCCCCCCCCCCCCCTTCCCTTAATGAATTAATTTAAAATATACTTTCGCAAAATATTTTGGTTTAAAACTGACCTTTTGCAGCATTTCCCAAGTGATCGATTCTGACCTATCATTTGGAAATGATTACATCACAGCACTTTGTGAGAATCCAAGGGATCCCATAGAGCAGTGTGATGATCCCCAGTGAGACACTATGGTCATTGTGCCATAAGTCTTGTCTTCCTCAATGTGTATAATTATTTTTAGCAGGAAATAAAACCCCACAGTGCGCCAACTGCGCCAAAATAAAAACGTGATCTAGTTGTTGTTTAAGAACCCGTTCTCTATAATGAAAATTGCATGTTTTATAATTTAAAGGAATCTTAAACTTAAAAAGGAATCCAAACTTTGTACTCCGATGCTAATCAACCTCTTTTCAGCGCCTGATTCTTTTTTACAAGGGTTGCGCCAACATAACGCGAGCCAGGGCAAAAACTGCTAAATTTCACCTGTTTTCGATCTCTTTGTTAGATCACCATTCTCCACCAGCCCTGACGTTATCTGCGCTAAGCAAGAAGTAACAAAGCCAAGACTGAAAAAGTTGCATGTTAATAATAAACATACGCAATGTTACCCCTCTTATGTGTTGAACTCATTCTGACAGGTTCATAGATACCGAAACACGAGCAAAATCAAACAGCGACACTATTATTACATAACTCCCAGTATATAGTGTAATCAGTGACATATAAACCTCTGCTCACTGTATTATCCCCAAAAGGATGCATGAAAGGCTGGGAAAACCCAAGGATAGAGAATCAATAAAATAATCAATTTACTTAATCCACGTAACACTCAAACCCTCACCGCAAGACTTTCCCAGAGATAAAGCTGATTTACAAGCAGAGCTTCTTCTTACATTATTATTTTATTAGAACCACAAATCTGTTGTCCACCATACTTCACCTTTCATGAGATCTCCTATCAGATCAGTTTAATCTTCCTTATCACAAACTAAATGAGTAGTAACACGGTTAAATCATTCCTCTCACCCTGCAATTAAATTATTATGGTTTAACCCTGTTTATTACCCCCATTTCCCTAAATACCCTTCCTTCTCTCCACTGAATCCCTGCCCTCCATCCTCTCATTTACTTTGTCTCTCCTACCAGCATATTTCCCAAACTCCATCCTCTCCCTGCTGTTCTCCCCGATCCGCCCTCCTCTCCCTGCTGTTCTCCCCGATCCGCCCATCTCTCCCTGCCGTTCTCCCCGATCCGCCCTCCTCTCCCTGCCATTCTCCCCAATCCACCATTTCCCCCGATCCACTCTCCTCTCCCTGATGTTCTGACTGATCCTCCCTCCTCTCCCTGATATTCTCCCCATCCTCCCTCATCTCCCTGTCATTCTCCCTGATCCTCCCTGTCATTTTCCCTGATCCTCCCTCCTCACCCTGACGTTCTCCCCGATCCTCCCTCCTCTCCCTGACGTTCTCCCCGATCCTCCCTCCTCTCCCTGACGTTCTCCCCGATCCTCCCTCCTCACCCTGACGTTCTCCCCGATCCTCCCTCCTCTCCCTGACGTTCTCCCAGATCCACCCTCCTCTCCCTGCCATTCTCCCCGATCCGCCCTCCTCTCCCTGACGTTCTCCCCGATCCTCCCTCCTCTCCCTGACGTTCTCCCCGATCCTCCCTCCTCTCCCTGACGTTCTTCCCGATCCTCCCTCCTCTCCCTGACGTTCTCCCCGATCCTCCCTCCTCTCCCTGACGTTCTCCCCGATCCTCCCTCCTCTCCCTGACGATCTCCCCGATCCTCCCTCCTCTCCCTGACGATCTCCCCGATCCTCCCTCCTCTCACTGACGTTCTCCCCGATACTCCCTCGCCTCCTGTGACCCCCTTAGTGTGAAGTCAAATGTTTACAGTTTATTCCATGCTCGCTACAAATAATCTGCCTACAGTAATTAATCAGTGATCGTCAGGAGCCTCTCTATCTATTTATTGCTACTTATAAAATCACGCCAGCAGATAAAGTCAGGGCTATCAGTAGACATACAGTGCAGAGCTTATTACCCACAATTCGAGGCGACGCAGAGACTGACCTGCCCAGCAAAAGCTCATATAAATCGGGAATTATAAATATATATATTTATTACCATGGTGAATTCTAAACATGCATGAAGCAATCAGCAGGAACATTCCATTGGTTACCATGGTGAATTCTAAACATGAAGCAATCAGCAGGAACATTCCATTGGTTACCATGGTGATTTCTAAACATGGAGCAATCAGCAGGAACATTCCATTGGTTACCATGGTGAATTCTAAACATGGAACAATCAGCAGGAACATTCCATTGGTTACCATGGTGAATTCTAAACATGGAACAATCAGCAGGAACATTCCATTGGTTACCATGGTGAATGCTAAACATGGAACAATCAGCAGGAACATTCCATTGGTTACCATGGTGAATTCTAAACATGGAACAATCAGCAGGAACATTCCATTTTTTTAACTTTGCCCCAGATTTGATTTCTATACATAACCTTGAATTCAAACTTTTGGTTCACAATCACAACTCATGTGAATAATAGCTTTATATTAACATTATGATAAAGACATTCTGCGCCTTTTATCATGTGACAAGAACTGCACAAACAGAAACAGAGAGACGCCATCTTACTGTGCTTTTCAGTTGTGATATTTGGGTTTTTATTTCTAGGTTTTGTATCCTTTTCTTGGCTGTCCATTGAAGCTGGTTTTCTGCTTTCCAGATCCATTCAGAGCCATGCACGGCTGTGTGTTTGTTGTTAGTGATCTTTTCGTTTCCTGAGATGTTCTATGAGACAAATGAATATGATTTTTACTCCAAATCCCACACGCCCTTTGAGAATTAGGAGAATGAAATCCATTCAGTGGCAGGAGTGTCACTTGCGCCAGTGGCTGAGGAAGCACGTTGGTGGTTGGTGAGGTGGGAGTAGACATATGCTTGCCCCATTTACTCCTCCCTTTCTCCCCATCACATCCTTCATTTATGTTTTGTTTTAAAGTTACCTAAATTGCTAGTTTTTTAACCTCTCTCAGAGGGGCCAAATGGACCCCCACATAACAACAATTTACAAAATCAGGGCACCTGTTGGGACCCCGTTCGGTTGGACATACATAGATCTGGTTGGTTGTCCTGACTGTTCGCTTGTGGTCCACCCATGGGTGGTAAATCATACTTGCTAACGCATTTCACCAGTGTTTCCCATGCACTTGACCTCTCCTCTATCCACTGTTGGTTCCATTTTCTGATCTCCGACACCCACTGATTTTTCATTCCTCGCCCCTAGCTCATCACTGTTGGAGCAACGGCACAGGGTGTTACCAGCCAAAACACCAAGGGAAACTTCTTCTGTATGTACCTGGGTGGGGCCATCGCTGTCATCATTGCCATTTATGTATCTGGAGGAGTCTCAGGTACTGGAGAAAAAGCTTTGTGTATGTGTTAGTCTAGCTATGTTAATACCAACATCATGATGGCCATATCTGGACCAAGCTGTTCACCAGACTATGTGACTGCCCATTATCCTAACCTCAATATCTAAGGAAAGGGATTTAGGGGTAATTATTTCACAGGATTTAAAGATAGGTAGAAAATGTTATAGAGCAGGAGGAAATGCTAGCAGCATGCTTTGTTTGTATAGGGAGAAGTATTAGCAGAATGCTTTGTTTGTATAGGGAGAGGTATTAGCAGAATGCTTGATTGTATAGGGAATGGTATTAGCAGAATGCTTGGTTGTATTGGGAGAGGTATTAGCAGACTGCTTGGTTGTATAGGGAGAGGTATTAGCAGAATGCTTGGTTGTATAGGGAGAGGTATTAGCAGAATGCTTGGTTGTATTGGGAGAGGTATTAGCAGACTGCTTGGTTGTATAGGGAGAGGTATTAGCAGAATGGTTGTATAGAGAGAGGTATTAGCAGAATGCATGGTTGTATAGAGAGAGGTATTAGCAGAATGCTTGGTTGTATAGGGAGAGGTATTAGCAGAATGCTTGGTTGTATAGGGAGAGGTATTAGCAGAATGCTTGGTTGTATTGGGAGAGGTATTAGCAGACTGCTTGGTTGTATAGGGAGAGGTATTAGCAGAATGGTTGTATAGAGAGAGGTATTTGCAGAATGCTTGGTTGTATAGGGAGAGGTATTAGCAGAATGCTTGGTTGTATAGGGAGAGGTATTAGCAGAATGCTTGGTTGTATAGAGAGAGGTATTAGCAGAATGCTTGGTTGTATTGGGAGAGGTATTAGCAGAATGTTTGGTTGTATAGGGAGAGGTATTAGCAGAATGCTTGGTTGTATAGGGAGAGGTATTAGCAGAATGTTTGGTTGTATAGGGAGAGGTATTAGCAGAATGCTTGGTTGTATAGGGAGAGGTATTAGCAGAATGCTTGGTTGCATAGGGAGAGGTATTAGCAGTAGGAAGAGGGAAGTGCTCATGCCATTGTACAGAGCACTGGTGAGACCTCACTTGGAGTATTGTACGCAGTACTGGAGACCGTATCTCCAAAAGGATATTGATACTTTGGAGAGAGTTCAGAGAAGGGCTACTAAACTGGTTCATGGGTTGAAGGATAAAACTAGATATTAGATATAAGATAAGGCCAGGGACTAATGGAAGGATTCAGAGAATTGGGTAGACTAGATGGAGTGATTGGTTCTTATCTGTGACATATTTTATGTCATTATTGTTCCTTTGCATATACATCATTTGTACATTACTCTCCGCCTCCTGAATGCCCAGTGGTCCCATGTGGGAAAGCGTTCTTGGACTTTGTTCTCGTTATATTTTAGGTGGTCACCTGAACCCGGCCTACTCACTCAGCATGTGCGCCCTTGGACGTTTCCCCTGGAGGAAGCTGCCCCTCTATGTGCTGATCCAGTTGCTGGGCTCGTTCTTGGGGGCAGCAGCTGCCTTTGTTCTGTATTACGGTGAGATAAAGCCCCCCATCATGTCACGGCCGCTCCTTGCAGTATTCTCATTTTATCCATACATTGAGCACGGGGTATTTCTTTTTGCAGATGCCATACAGCATTATACAAAGGGTAACCTGACTGTGTATGGACCCAGGGAGACAGCATCGATATTCTCCTCCTATCCAGCGCCGTACTTAAGCCTTGGCAATGGCTTTCTGGACCAGGTAGGAATAGATTGCAAGCTCTGGGTGCATGTCTTAGATTTAACCTCTTTGTGAACATCCAGCAAAAATCCCATCATGTTAATCCAGCCATATGTACAGGAGTTGACATGTATAGCAGTGCCGACTAATCCCATGATGCTTGGCAAGCTTGCAGTAACATTCCCCAGGTTTCTCTACTGTTCTTTGTGTCCCTGCCTCCCTGGCATCTGTTTCCCATCATGCTCAGACAGCAAGTTCTCCAGCAAAAGCTGTGCAGCATCAGATTTGTATATTTGCAATTCAGGCTAGCAAGGTATCATGGGATTTGTAGCTCAGAGATGCCAAAAGGCATAAGATCAGGCTGAAGTGACCAGTGTGTCTGTCCCACAGGTTATGGGCACCTCCATGCTGATGATAGGCATTCTGGCCATCGTGGATTCCCAAAATAAACCGGTGTTAAAGGGTCTGGAGCCTGTGGTGGTGGGCATGCTGGTCCTCTCCATTGGACTGTCCATGGGTGCCAACTGTGGGTACCCCATCAATCCTACTCGGGATCTGGGACCCCGGCTCTTTACCTATGTGGCTGGATGGGGGCCAGAGGTGTTCAGGTGAGATTTGGGGTCTTCCTCTGTTTGTACACCAGTGTGCAAATCCTGCATAGGGACATATACGTGTTCCATGTGCTGCAGAAAGAGCATGCAAAGTGCAGCCCGGCAGTATGTAGGATGGATATACACACACACACAATCCAATTCATGTAAAGTGCAGCCCGGCAGTATGTAGGATGTATATACACACACACACAATCCAATTCATGTAAAGTGCAGCCCGGCAGTATGTAGGATGTATACACACACACACACACAATCCAATTCATGTAAAGTGCAGCCCGGCTGTATGTAGGATGTATATACACACACACACACAATCCAATTCATGTAAAGTGCAGCCCGGCAGTATGTAGGATGTATATACACACACACACAATCCAATTCATGTAAAGTGCAGCCTAGCAGTATGTAGGATGTATATACACACACACAGACACAATCCAATCCATGTAAAGTGCAGCCCGGCATTATGTAGGATGTATATACACACACACACACACACACACAATCCAATTCATGTAAAGTGCAGCCTGGCAGTATGTAGGATGTATATACACACACACAGACACAATCCAATCCATGTAAAGTGCAGCCCGGCAGTATGTAGGATGTATATACACACATACACACACACACAATCCAATTCATGTAAAGTGCAGCCCAGCAGTATGTAGGATGTATATACACACACACACACAATCCAATTCATGTAAAGTGCAGCCCGGCATTATGTAGGATGTATATACACACACAATCCAATTCATGTAAAGTGCAGCGCGGCAGTATGTAGGATGTATATATACACACACACACACAATCCAATTCATGTAAAGTGCAGCCTGGCAGTATGTAGGATGTATATACACACACACAATCCAATTCATGTAAAGTGCAGCCCGGCATTATGTAGGATGTATATACACACAGACACAATCCAATTCATGTAACGTGCAGCCCGGCAGTATGTAGGATGTATATATACACACACACACAATCCAATTCATGTAAAGTGCAGCCTGGCAGTATGTAGGATGTATATATACACAGACACAATCCAATTCATGTAAAGTGCAACCCGGCAGTATGTAGGATGGATATACACACACACAATCCAATTCATGTAAAGTGCAGCCTGGCAGTATGTAGGATGTATATACACACACACACACAATCCAATCCATGTAAAGTGCAGCCCGGCATTATGTAGGATGTATATATACACAGACACAATCCAATTCATGTAAAGTGCAACCCGGCAGTATGTAGGATGGATATACACACACACACAATCCAATTCATGTAAAGTGCAGCCTGGCAGTATGTAGGATGTATATACACACACACACACAATCCAATTCATGTAAAGTGCAGCCTGGCAGTATGTAGGATGTATATATACACAGACACAATCCAATTCATGTAAAGTGCAACCCGGCAGTATGTAGGATGGATATACACACACACACAATCCAATTCATGTAAAGTGCAGCCCAGCAGTATGTAGGATGTATATACACACACACACACAATCCAATTCATGTAAAGTGCAGCCCGGCATTATGTAGGATGTATATACACACACACACAATCCAATTCATGTAAAGTGCAGCCCGGCAGTATGTAGGATGTATATACACACACAATCCAATTCATTTAAAGTGCAGCACGGCAGTATGTAGGATGTATATACACACACAATCCAATTCATTTAAAGTGCAGCACGGCATTATGTAGGATGTATATACACACACAATCCAATTCATGTAAAGTGCAGCCTGGCAGTATGTAGGATGTATATACACACAGACACAATCCAATTCATGTAAAGTGCAGCCTGGCAGTATGTAGGATGTATATACACACACACACAATCCAATTCATGTAAAGTGCAGCCCGGCAGTATGTAGGATGTATATACACACAGACACAATCCAATTCATGTAAAGTGCAGCCTGGCAGTATGTAGGATGTATATACACACACACACACAATCCAATCCATGTAAAGTGCAGCTCGGCATTATGTAGGATGTATGTACACACAGACACAATCCAATTCATGTAACGTGCAGCCCGGCAGTATGTAGGATGTATATATACACACACACACAATCCAATTCATGTAGAGTGCAGCCTGGCAGTATGTAGGATGTATATATACACAGACACAATCCAATTCATGTAAAGTGCAACCCGGCAGTATGTAGGATGGATATACACACACACACAATCCAATTCATGTAAAGTGCAGCCCGGCATTATGTAGGATGTATATACACACACAATCCCATTCATTTAAAGTGCAGCGCGGCAGTATGTAGGATGTATATACACACAGACACAATCCAATTCATGTAAAGTGCAGCCTGGCAGTATGTAGGATGTATATACACACACACACAATCCAATTCATGTAAAGTGCAGCCCGGCAGTATGTAGGATGTATATATACACACACACAATCCAATCCAGGTAAAGTGCAGCCCGGCAGTATGTAGGATGTATATACACACAGACACAATCCAATTCATATAAAGTGCAGCCCGGCAGTATGTAGGATGTATATACACACAGACACAATCCAATTCATGTAATGTGCAGCGCGGCAGTATGTAGTATGTATACACACACACAATCCAATTCATGTAAAGTGCAGCCTGGCAGTATGTAGGATGTATATACACACAGACAATCCAATTCATGTAAAGTGCAGCCCGGCAGTATGTAGGATGTAAATACACACACACACACAATCCAATTCATGTAAAGTGCAGCCCGGCAGTATGTAGGATGTATATACACACAGACACAATCCAATTCATGTAAAGTGCAGCCTGGCAGTATGTAGGATGTATATACACACAGACACAATCCAATTCATGTAAAGTGCAGCCTGGCAGTATGTAGGATGTATATACACACACACACACAATCCAATTCATGTAAAGTGCAGCCCGGCAGTATGTAGGATGTATATACACACACACACAATCCAATTCATGTAAAGTGCAGCCCCGCAGTATGTAGGATGTATATACACACACACACAATCCAATTCATGTAAAGTGCAGCCCGGCAGTATGTAGGATGTATATACACACACACAATCCAATTCATGTAATGTGCAGCCTGGCAGTATGTAGGATGTATATACACACACAATCCAATTCATGTAAAGTGCAGCCTGGCAGTATGTAGGATGTATATACACACACACACACAATCCAATTCATGTAAAGTGCAGCCTGGCAGTATGTAGGATGTATATACACACACACACACACACACACACACACACAATACAATTCATGTAACGTGCAGCGCGGCAGTATGTAGGATGTATATACACACACACACAATCCAATTCATGTAAAGTGCAGCGCGGCAGTATGTAGGATGTATATACACACACACACACACACAATCCAATTCATGTAAAGTGCAGCCTGGCAGTATGTAGGATGTATATACACACACACACACAATCCAATTCATGTAAAGTGCAGCCTGGCAGTATGTAGGATGTATATACACACAGACACAATCCAATTCATGTAAAGTGCAGCCCGGCAGTATGTAGGATGTATATACACACACACTTTCCAATTCATGTAAAGTGCAGCCCGGCAGTATGTAGGATGTATATACACACACACACACAATCCAATTCATGTAAAGTGCAGCCTGGCAGTATGTAGGATGTATACACACACACACACACACAATCCAATTCATGTAACGTGCAGCCCGGCAGTATGTAGGATGTATATACACACACACACAATCCAATTCATGTAAAGTGCAGCCTGGCAGTATGTAGGATGTATATACACACACACACACAATCCAATTCATGTAAAGTGCAGCCCGGCAGTATGTAGGATGTATATACACAGACACAATCCAATTCATGTAAAGTGCAGCCCGGCAGTATGTAGGATGTATATACACACACACACAATCCAAGTCATGTAACGTGCAGCCCGGCAGTATGTAGGATGTATATACACACACACACACACACACACAGACACAATCCAATTCATGTAAAGTGCAGCCCGGCAGTATGTAGGATGTATATACACACACACACAATCCAATTCATGTAAAGTGCAGCCCGGCATTATGTAGGATGTATATACACACACAATCCAATTCATTTAAAGTGCAGCGCGGCAGTATGTAGGATGTATATACACACAGACACAATCCAATTCATGTAAAGTGCAGCCTGGCAGTATGTAGGATGTATATACACACACACACAATCCAATTCATGGAAAGTGCAGCCCGGCAGTATGTAGGATGTATATATACACACACACAATCCAATCCAGGTAAAGTGCAGCCCGGCAGTATGTAAGATGTATATACACACAGACACAATCCAATTCATGTAAAGTGCAGCCCGGCAGTATGTAGGATGTATATATACACAGACACAATCCAATTCATGTAAAGTGCAACCCGGCAGTATGTAGGATGGATATACACACACACACAATCCAATTCATGTAAAGTGCAGCCTGGCAGTATGTAGGATGTATATACACACACACACACAATCCAATCCATGTAAAGTGCAGCCCGGCATTATGTAGGATGTATGTACACACAGACACAATCCAATTCATGTAACGTGCAGCCCGGCAGTATGTAGGATGTATATATACACACACACACAATCCAATTCATGTAAAGTGCAGCCTGGCAGTATGTAGGATGTATATATACACAGACACAATCCAATTCATGTAAAGTGCAACCCGGCAGTATGTAGGATGGATATACACACACACACAATCCAATTCATGTAAAGTGCAGCCCGGCATTATGTAGGATGTATATACACACACAATCCCATTCATTTAAAGTGCAGCACGGCAGTATGTAGGATGTATATACACACAGACACAATCCAATTCATGTAAAGTGCAGCCTGGCAGTATGTAGGATGTATATACACACACACACAATCCAATTCATGTAAAGTGCAGCCCGGCAGTATGTAGGATGTATATATACACACACACAATCCAATCCAGGTAAAGTGCAGCCCGGCAGTATGTAGGATGTAAATACACACACACACACACACACAATCCAATTCATGTAAAGTGCAGCCCGGCAGTATGTAGGATGTATATACACACACACACACAATCCAATTCATATAAAGTGCAGCCTGGCAGTATGTAGGATGTATATACACACAGACACAATCCAATTCATGTAAAGTGCAGCCCGGCAGTATGTAGGATGTATATACACACACACACCATCCAATTCATGTAAAGTGCAGCCTGGCAGTATGTAGGATGTATATACACACAGACACAATCCAATTCATGTAAAGTGCAGCCTGGCAGCATGTAGGATGTATATACACACACACACACAATCCAATTCATGTAAAGTGCAGCCCGGCAGTATGTAGGATGTATATACACACACACACAATCCAATTCATGTAAAGTGCAGCCCGGCAGTATGTAGGATGTATATACACACACACAATCCAATTCATGTAAAGTGCAGCCCGGCAGTATGTAGGATGTATATACACACACACACAATCCAATTCATGTAACGTGCAGCGCGGCAGTATGTAGGATGTATATACACACACACACAATCCAATTCATGTAAAGTGCAGCCCGGCAGTATGTAGGATGTATATACACACACACAATCCAATTCATGTAATGTGCAGCCTGGCAGTATGTAGGATGTATATACACACACAATCCAATTCATGTAAAGTGCAGCCTGGCAGTATGTAGGATGTATATACACACACACACACAATCCAATTCATGTAAAGTGCAGCCTGGCAGTATGTAGGATGTATATACACACAGACACAATCCAATTCATGTAAAGTGCAGCCCGGCAGTATGTAGGATGTATATACACACACACAATCCAATTCATGTAAAGTGCAGCCCGGCAGTATGTAGGATGTATATACACACACACACAATCCAATTCATGTAAAGTGCAGCCTGGCAGTATGTAGGATGTATACACACACACACACACACACACACAATCCAAGTCATGTAACGTGCAGCCCGGCAGTATGTAGGATGTATATACACACACACACAATCCAATTCATGTAAAGTGCAGCCTGGCAGTATGTAGGATGTATATACACACACACACAATCCAATTCATGTAAAGTGCAGCCCGGCAGTATGTAGGATGTATATACACACACACAATCCAATTCATGTAAAGTGCAGCCCGGCAGTATGTAGGATGTATATACACACACACACAATCCAAGTCATGTAACGTGCAGCCCGGCAGTATGTAGGATGTATATACACACACACACACACACAGACACAATCCAATTCATGTAAAGTGCAGCCCGGCAGTATGTAGGATGTATATACACACACACAATCCAATTCATGTAAAGTGCAGCCCGGCAGTATGTAGGATGTATATACACACACACACAATCCAATTCATGTAAAGTGCAGCGCGGCCGTATGTAGGATGTATATACACACACACACAATCCAATTCATGTAAAGTGCAGCCTGGCAGTATGTAGGATGTATATACACACAGACAATCCAATTCATGTAAAGTGCAGCCCGGCAGTATGTAGGATGTAAATACACACACACACACACAATCCAATTCATGTAAAGTGCAGCCCGGCAGTATGTAGGATGTATATACACACAGACACAATCCAATTCATGTAAAGTGCAGCCCGGCAGTATGTAGGATGTATATACACACACACACCATCCAATTCATGTAAAGTGCAGCCTGGCAGTATGTAGGATGTATATACACACAGACACAATCCAATTCATGTAAAGTGCAGCCTGGCAGTATGTAGGATGTATATACTCACACACACACAATCCAATTCATGTAAAGTGCAGCCCGGCAGTATGTAGGATGTGTATACACACACACACACAATCCAATTCATATAAAGTGCAGCCCGGCAGTATGTAGGATGTATATACACACACACAATCCAATTCATGTAAAGTGCAGCCCGGCAGTATGTAGGATGTATATACACACACACACAATCCAATTCATGTAACGTGCAGCCCGGCAGTATGTAGGATGTATATATACACACACACAATCCAATCCAGGTAAAGTGCAGCCCGGCAGTATGTAGGATGTATATACACACAGACACAATCCAATTCATGTAAAGTGCAGCCCGGCAGTATGTAGGATGTATATACACACAGACACAATCCAATTCATGTAATGTGCAGCGCGGCATTATGTAGTTTGTATACACACACACAATCCAATTCATGTAAAGTGCAGCCTGGCAGTATGTAGGATGTATATACACACAGACAATCCAATTCATGTAAAGTGCAGCCCGGCAGTATGTAGGATGTAAATACACACACACACACACACACACAATCCAATTCATGTAAAGTGCAGCCCGGCAGTATGTAGGATGTATATACACACAGACACAATCCAATTCATGTAAAGTGCAGTCCGGCAGTATGTAGGATGTATATACACACACACACCATCCAATTCATGTAAAGTGCAGCCTGGCAGTATGTAGGATGTATATACACACAGACACAATCCAATTCATGTAAAGTGCAGCCTGGCAGTATGTAGGATGTATATACACACACACACACAATCCAATTCATGTAAAGTGCAGCCCGGCAGTATGTAGGATGTATATACACACACACACAATCCAATTCATGTAAAGTGCAGCCCGGCAGTATGTAGGATGTATATACACACACACACAATCCAATTCATGTAAAGTGCAGCCCGGCAGTATGTAGGATGTATATACACACACACAATCCAATTCATGTAATGTGCAGCCTGGCAGTATGTAGGATGTATATACACACACAATCCAATTCATGTAAAGTGCAGCCTGGCAGTATGTAGGATGTATATACACACACACAATACAATTCATGTAACGTGCAGCGCGGCAGTATGTAGGATGTATATACACACACACACAATCCAATTCATGTAAAGTGCAGCCTGGCAGTATGTAGGATGTATATACACACACACACACACAATCCAATTCATGTAAAGAGCAGCCTGGCAGTATGTAGGATGTATATACACACAGACACAATCCAATTCATGTAAAGTGCAGCCCGGCAGTATGTAGGATGTATATACACACACACATTGCAATTCATGTAAGTGCAGCCCGGCAGTATGTAGGATGTATATAAACACACACACAATCCAATTCATGTAAAGTGCAGCCCGGCAGTATGTAGGATGTATATACACACACACACACAATCCAATTCATGTAAAGTGCAGCCCGGCAGTATGTAGGATGTATATACACACACACACAATCCAATTCATGTAAAGTGCAGCCCGGCAGTATGTAGAATGTATATACACACACACACAATCCAATTCATGTAAAGTGCAGCCCGGCAGTATGTAGGATGTATATACACACACACAATCCAATTCATGTAATGTGCAGCCTGGCAGTATGTAGGATGTATATACACACACAATTCAATTCATGTAAAGTGCAGCCTGGCAGTATGTAGGATGTATATACACACACACAATACAATTCATGTAACGTGCAGCGCGGCAGTATGTAGGATGTATATACACACAGACACAATCCAATTCATGTAAAGTGCAGCCCGGCACTATGTAGGATGTATATACACACACACATTCCAATTCATGTAAAGTGCAGCCCGGCAGTATGTAGGATGTATATACACACAGACACAATCCAATTCATGTAAAGTGCAGCCTGGCAGTATGTAGGATGTATATACACACACACACACAATCCAATTCATGTAAAGTGCAGCCCGGCAGTATGTAGGATGTATATACACACACACACAATCCAATTCATGTAAAGTGCAGCCCGGCAGTATGTAGGATGTATATACACACACACACAATCCAATTCATGTAAAGTGCAGCCCGGCAGTATGTAGGATGTATATACACACACACAATCCAATTCATGTAATGTGCAGCCTGGCAGTATGTAGGATGTATATACACACACAATCCAATTCATGTAAAGTGCAGCCTGGCAGTATGTAGGATGTATATACACACACACAATACAATTCATGTAACGTGCAGCGCGGCAGTATGTAGGATGTATATACACACACACACAATCCAATTCATGTAAAGTGCAGCGCGGCAGTATGTAGGATGTATATACACACACACACACAATCCAATTCATGTAAAGTGCAGCCTGGCAGTATGTAGGATGTATATACACACACACACACACAATCCAATTCATGTAAAGAGCAGCCTGGCAGTATGTAGGATGTATATACACACAGACACAATCCAATTCATGTAAAGTGCAGCCCGGCAGTATGTAGGATGTATATACACACACACATTCCAATTCATGTAAAGTGCAGCCCGGCAGTATGTAGGATGTATATAAACACACACACAATCCAATTCATGTAAAGTGCAGCCTGGCAGTATGTAGGATGTATACACACACACACACACACAATCCAATTCATGTAACGTGCAGCCCGGCAGTATGTAGGATGTATATACACACACACACAATCCAATTCATGTAAAGTGCAGCCTGGCAGTATGTAGGATGTATATACACACACACACACAATCCAATTCATGTAAAGTGCAGCCCGGCAGTATGTAGGATGTATATACACAGACACAATCCAATTCATGTAAAGTGCAGCCCGGCAGTATGTAGGATGTATATACACACACACACAATCCAAGTCATGTAACGTGCAGCCCGGCAGTATGTAGGATGTATATACACACACACACACACACACAGACACAATCCAATTCATGTAAAGTGCAGCCCGGCAGTATGTAGGATGTATATACACACACACACACAATCCAATTCATGTAAAGTGCAGCCCGGCATTATGTAGGATGTATATACACACACAATCCAATTCATTTAAAGTGCAGCGCGGCAGTATGTAGGATGTATATACACACAGACACAATCCAATTCATGTAAAGTGCAGCCTGGCAGTATGTAGGATGTATATACACACACACACAATCCAATTCATGGAAAGTGCAGCCCGGCAGTATGTAGGATGTATATATACACACACACAATCCAATCCAGGTAAAGTGCAGCCCGGCAGTATGTAGGATGTATATACACACAGACATAATCCAATTCATGTAAAGTGCAGCCCGGCAGTATGTAGGATGTATATATACACAGACACAATCCAATTCATGTAAAGTGCAACCCGGCAGTATGTAGGATGGATATACACACACACACAATCCAATTCATGTAAAGTGCAGCCTGGCAGTATGTAGGATGTATATACACACACACACACAATCCAATCCATGTAAAGTGCAGCCCGGCATTATGTAGGATGTATGTACACACAGACACAATCCAATTCATGTAACGTGCAGCCCGGCAGTATGTAGGATGTATATATACACACACACACAATCCAATTCATGTAAAGTGCAGCCTGGCAGTATGTAGGATGTATATATACACAGACACAATCCAATTCATGTAAAGTGCAACCCGGCAGTATGTAGGATGGATATACACACACACACAATCCAATTCATGTAAAGTGCAGCCCGGCATTATGTAGGATGTATATACACACACAATCCCATTCATTTAAAGTGCAGCGCGGCAGTATGTAGGATGTATATACACACAGACACAATCCAATTCATGTAAAGTGCAGCCTGGCAGTATGTAGGATGTATATACACACACACACAATCCAATTCATGTAAAGTGCAGCCCAGCAGTATGTAGGATGTATATATACACACACACAATCCAATCCAGGTAAAGTGCAGCCCGGCAGTATGTAGGATGTATATACACACAGACACAATCCAATTCATGTAAAGTGCAGCCCGGCAGTATGTAGGATGTATATACACACAGACACAATCCAATTCATGTAATGTGCAGCGCGGCAGTATGTAGGATGTATACACACACACACACACAATCCAATTCATGTAAAGTGCAGCCTGGCAGTATGTAGGATGTATATACACACAGACAATCCAATTCATGTAAAGTGCAGCCCGGCAGTATGTAGGATGTAAATACACACACACACACACACACAATCCAATTCATGTAAAGTGCAGCCCGGCAGTATGTAGGATGTATATACACACAGACACAATCCAATTCATGTAAAGTGCAGCCCGGCAGTATGTAGGATGTATATACACACACACACAATCCAAGTCATGTAACGTGCAGCCCGGCAGTATGTAGGATGTATATACACACACACACACACACACAGACACAATCCAATTCATGTAAAGTGCAGCCCGGCAGTATGTAGGATGTATATACACACACACACACAATCCAATTCATGTAAAGTGCAGCCCGGCATTATGTAGGATGTATATACACACACAATCCAATTCATTTAAAGTGCAGCGCGGCAGTATGTAGGATGTATATACACACAGACACAATCCAATTCATGTAAAGTGCAGCCTGGCAGTATGTAGGATGTATATACACACACACACAATCCAATTCATGGAAAGTGCAGCCCGGCAGTATGTAGGATGTATATATACACACACACAATCCAATCCAGGTAAAGTGCAGCCCGGCAGTATGTAGGATGTATATACACACAGACATAATCCAATTCATGTAAAGTGCAGCCCGGCAGTATGTAGGATGTATATATACACAGACACAATCCAATTCATGTAAAGTGCAACCCGGCAGTATGTAGGATGGATATACACACACACACAATCCAATTCATGTAAAGTGCAGCCTGGCAGTATGTAGGATGTATATACACACACACACACAATCCAATCCATGTAAAGTGCAGCCCGGCATTATGTAGGATGTATGTACACACAGACACAATCCAATTCATGTAACGTGCAGCCCGGCAGTATGTAGGATGTATATATACACACACACACAATCCAATTCATGTAAAGTGCAGCCTGGCAGTATGTAGGATGTATATATACACAGACACAATCCAATTCATGTAAAGTGCAACCCGGCAGTATGTAGGATGGATATACACACACACACAATCCAATTCATGTAAAGTGCAGCCCGGCATTATGTAGGATGTATATACACACACAATCCCATTCATTTAAAGTGCAGCGCGGCAGTATGTAGGATGTATATACACACAGACACAATCCAATTCATGTAAAGTGCAGCCTGGCAGTATGTAGGATGTATATACACACACACACAATCCAATTCATGTAAAGTGCAGCCCAGCAGTATGTAGGATGTATATATACACACACACAATCCAATCCAGGTAAAGTGCAGCCCGGCAGTATGTAGGATGTATATACACACAGACACAATCCAATTCATGTAAAGTGCAGCCCGGCAGTATGTAGGATGTATATACACACAGACACAATCCAATTCATGTAATGTGCAGCGCGGCAGTATGTAGGATGTATACACACACACACACACAATCCAATTCATGTAAAGTGCAGCCTGGCAGTATGTAGGATGTATATACACACAGACAATCCAATTCATGTAAAGTGCAGCCCGGCAGTATGTAGGATGTAAATACACACACACACACACACACAATCCAATTCATGTAAAGTGCAGCCCGGCAGTATGTAGGATGTATATACACACAGACACAATCCAATTCATGTAAAGTGCAGCCCGGCAGTATGTAGGATGTATATACACACACACACACCATCCAATTCATGTAAAGTGCAGCCTGGCAGTATGTAGGATGTATATACACACAGACACAATCCAATTCATGTAAAGTGCAGCCTGGCAGTATGTAGGATGTATATACACACACACACACAATCCAATTCATGTAAAGTGCAGCCCGGCAGTATGTAGGATGTATATACACACACACACAATCCAATTCATGTAAAGTGCAGCCCGGCAGTATGTAGGATGTATATACACACACACAATCCAATTCATGTAAAGTGCAGCCCGGCAGTATGTAGGATGTATATACACACACACACAATCCAATTCATGTAACGTGCAGCGCGGCAGTATATAGGATGTATATACACACACACACAATCCAATTCATGTAAAGTGCAGCCTGGCAGTATGTAGGATGTATATACACACAGACACAATCCAATTCATGTAAAGTGCAGCCTGGCAGTATGTAGGATGTATATACACACACACACACAATCCAATTCATGTAAAGTGCAGCCCGGCAGTATGTAGGATGTATATACACACACACAATCCAATTCATGTAAAGTGCAGCCCGGCAGTATGTAGGATGTATATACACACACACACAATCCAATTCATGTAACGTGCAGCCCGGCAGTATGTAGGATGTATATATACACACACACAATCCAATCCAGGTAAAGTGCAGCCCGGCAGTATGTAGGATGTATATACACACAGACACAATCCAATTCATGTAACGTGCAGCCCGGCAGTATGTAGGATGTATATACACACAGACACAATCCAATTCATGTAATGTGCAGCGCGGCATTATGTAGTTTGTATACACACACACAATCCAATTCATGTAAAGTGCAGCCTGGCAGTATGTAGGATGTATATACACACAGACAATCCAATTCATGTAAAGTGCAGCCCGGCAGTATGTAGGATGTAAATACACACACACACAATCCAATTCATGTAAAGTGCAGCCCGGCAGTATGTAGGATGTATATACACACAGACACAATCCAATTCATGTAAAGTGCAGTCCGGCAGTATGTAGGATGTATATACACACACACACCATCCAATTCATGTAAAGTGCAGCCTGGCAGTATGTAGGATGTATATACACACAGACACAATCCAATTCATGTAAAGTGCAGCCTGGCAGTATGTAGGATGTATATACACACACACACACAATCCAATTCATGTAAAGTGCAGCCCGGCAGTATGTAGGATGTATATACACACACACACAATCCAATTCATGTAAAGTGCAGCCCGGCAGTATGTAGGATGTATATACACACACACACAATCCAATTCATGTAAAGTGCAGCCCGGCAGTATGTAGGATGTATATACACACACACAATCCAATTCATGTAATGTGCAGCCTGGCAGTATGTAGGATGTATATACACACACAATCCAATTCATGTAAAGTGCAGCCTGGCAGTATGTAGGATGTATATACACACACACAATACAATTCATGTAACGTGCAGCGCGGCAGTATGTAGGATGTATATACACACACACACAATCCAATTCATGTAAAGTGCAGCCTGGCAGTATGTAGGATGTATATACACACACACACACACAATCCAATTCATGTAAAGAGCAGCCTGGCAGTATGTAGGATGTATATACACACAGACACAATCCAATTCATGTAAAGTGCAGCCCGGCAGTATGTAGGATGTATATACACACACACATTGCAATTCATGTAAAGTGCAGCCCGGCAGTATGTAGGATGTATATACACACACACAATACAATTCATGTAACGTGCAGCGCGGCAGTATGTAGGATGTATATACACACACACACAATCCAATTCATGTAAAGTGCAGCCTGGCAGTATGTAGGATGTATATACACACACACACACACAATCCAATTCATGTAAAGAGCAGCCTGGCAGTATGTAGGATGTATATACACACAGACACAATCCAATTCATGTAAAGTGCAGCCCGGCAGTATGTAGGATGTATATACACACACACATTGCAATTCATGTAAAGTGCAGCCCGGCAGTATGTAGGATGTATATAAACACACACACAATCCAATTCATGTAAAGTGCAGCCCGGCAGTATGTAGGATGTATATACACACACACACACAATCCAATTCATGTAAAGTGCAGCCCGGCATTATGTAGGATGTATATACACACACACACAATCCAATTCATGTAAAGTGCAGCCCGGCAGTATGTAGAATGTATATACACACACACACAATCCAATTCATGTAAAGTGCAGCCCGGCAGTATGTAGGATGTATATACACACACACAATCCAATTCATGTAATGTGCAGCCTGGCAGTATGTAGGATGTATATACAAACACAATTCAATTCATGTAAAGTGCAGCCTGGCAGTATGTAGGATGTATATACACACACACAATACAATTCATGTAACGTGCAGCGCGGCAGTATGTAGGATGTATATACACACAGACACAATCCAATTCATGTAAAGTGCAGCCCGGCACTATGTAGGATGTATATACACACACACATTCCAATTCATGTAAAGTGCAGCCCGGCAGTATGTAGGATGTATATACACACAGACACAATCCAATTCATGTAAAGTGCAGCCTGGCAGTATGTAGGATGTATATACACACACACACACAATCCAATTCATGTAAAGTGCAGCCCGGCAGTATGTAGGATGTATATACACACACACACAATCCAATTCATGTAAAGTGCAGCCCGGCAGTATGTAGGATGTATATACACACACACACAATCCAATTCATGTAAAGTGCAGCCCGGCAGTATGTAGGATGTATATACACACACACAATCCAATTCATGTAATGTGCAGCCTGGCAGTATGTAGGATGTATATACACACACAATCCAATTCATGTAAAGTGCAGCCTGGCAGTATGTAGGATGTATATACACACACACAATACAATTCATGTAACGTGCAGCGCGGCAGTATGTAGGATGTATATACACACACACACAATCCAATTCATGTAAAGTGCAGCGCGGCAGTATGTAGGATGTATATACACACACACACACAATCCAATTCATGTAAAGTGCAGCCTGGCAGTATGTAGGATGTATATACACACACACACACACAATCCAATTCATGTAAAGAGCAGCCTGGCAGTATGTAGGATGTATATACACACAGACACAATCCAATTCATGTAAAGTGCAGCCCGGCAGTATGTAGGATGTATATACACACACACATTCCAATTCATGTAAAGTGCAGCCCGGCAGTATGTAGGATGTATATAAACACACACACAATCCAATTCATGTAAAGTGCAGCCTGGCAGTATGTAGGATGTATACACACACACACACACACAATCCAATTCATGTAACGTGCAGCCCGGCAGTATGTAGGATATATATACACACACACACAATCCAATTCATGTAAAGTGCAGCCTGGCAGTATGTAGGATGTATATACACACACACACACAATCCAATTCATGTAAAGTGCAGCCCGGCAGTATGTAGGATGTATATACACAGACACAATCCAATTCATGTAAAGTGCAGCCCGGCAGTATGTAGGATGTATATACACACACACACAATCCAAGTCATGTAACGTGCAGCCCGGCAGTATGTAGGATGTATATACACACACACACACACACAGACACAATCCAATTCATGTAAAGTGCAGCCCGGCAGTATGTAGGATGTATATACACACACACACAATCCAATTCATGTAAAGTGCAGCCCGGCATTATGTAGGATGTATATACACACACAATCCAATTCATTTAAAGTGCAGCGCGGCAGTATGTAGGATGTATATACACACAGACACAATCCAATTCATGTAAAGTGCAGCCTGGCAGTATGTAGGATGTATATACACACACACACAATCCAATTCATGGAAAGTGCAGCCCGGCAGTATGTAGGATGTATATATACACACACACAATCCAATCCAGGTAAAGTGCAGCCCGGCAGTATGTAGGATGTATATACACACAGACATAATCCAATTCATGTAAAGTGCAGCCCGGCAGTATGTAGGATGTATATATACACAGACACAATCCAATTCATGTAAAGTGCAACCCGGCAGTATGTAGGATGGATATACACACACACACACAATCCAATTCATGTAAAGTGCAGCCTGGCAGTATGTAGGATGTATATACACACACACACACAATCCAATCCATGTAAAGTGCAGCCCGGCATTATGTAGGATGTATGTACACACAGACACAATCCAATTCATGTAACGTGCAGCCCGGCAGTATGTAGGATGTATATATACACACACACACAATCCAATTCATGTAAAGTGCAGCCTGGCAGTATGTAGGATGTATATATACACAGACACAATCCAATTCATGTAAAGTGCAACCCGGCAGTATGTAGGATGGATATACACACACACACAATCCAATTCATGTAAAGTGCAGCCCGGCATTATGTAGGATGTATATACACACACAATCCCATTCATTTAAAGTGCAGCGCGGCAGTATGTAGGATGTATATACACACAGACACAATCCAATTCATGTAAAGTGCAGCCTGGCAGTATGTAGGATGTATATACACACACACACAATCCAATTCATGTAAAGTGCAGCCCAGCAGTATGTAGGATGTATATATACACACACACAATCCAATCCAGGTAAAGTGCAGCCCGGCAGTATGTAGGATGTATATACACACAGACACAATCCAATTCATGTAAAGTGCAGCCCGGCAGTATGTAGGATGTATATACACACAGACACAATCCAATTCATGTAATGTGCAGCGCGGCAGTATGTAGGATGTATACACACACACACACACAATCCAATTCATGTAAAGTGCAGCCTGGCAGTATGTAGGATGTATATACACACAGACAATCCAATTCATGTAAAGTGCAGCCCGGCAGTATGTAGGATGTAAATACACACACACACACACACACAATCCAATTCATGTAAAGTGCAGCCCGGCAGTATGTAGGATGTATATACACACAGACACAATCCAATTCATGTAAAGTGCAGCCCGGCAGTATGTAGGATGTATATACACACACACACACCATCCAATTCATGTAAAGTGCAGCCTGGCAGTATGTAGGATGTATATACACACAGACACAATCCAATTCATGTAAAGTGCAGCCTGGCAGTATGTAGGATGTATATACACACACACACACAATCCAATTCATGTAAAGTGCAGCCCGGCAGTATGTAGGATGTATATACACACACACACAATCCAATTCATGTAAAGTGCAGCCCGGCAGTATGTAGGATGTATATACACACACACAATCCAATTCATGTAAAGTGCAGCCCGGCAGTATGTAGGATGTATATACACACACACACAATCCAATTCATGTAACGTGCAGCGCGGCAGTATATAGGATGTATATACACACACACACAATCCAATTCATGTAAAGTGCAGCCTGGCAGTATGTAGGATGTATATACACACAGACACAATCCAATTCATGTAAAGTGCAGCCTGGCAGTATGTAGGATGTATATACACACACACACACAATCCAATTCATGTAAAGTGCAGCCCGGCAGTATGTAGGATGTATATACACACACACAATCCAATTCATGTAAAGTGCAGCCCGGCAGTATGTAGGATGTATATACACACACACACAATCCAATTCATGTAACGTGCAGCCCGGCAGTATGTAGGATGTATATATACACACACACAATCCAATCCAGGTAAAGTGCAGCCCGGCAGTATGTAGGATGTATATACACACAGACACAATCCAATTCATGTAACGTGCAGCCCGGCAGTATGTAGGATGTATATACACACAGACACAATCCAATTCATGTAATGTGCAGCGCGGCATTATGTAGTTTGTATACACACACACAATCCAATTCATGTAAAGTGCAGCCTGGCAGTATGTAGGATGTATATACACACAGACAATCCAATTCATGTAAAGTGCAGCCCGGCAGTATGTAGGATGTAAATACACACACACACAATCCAATTCATGTAAAGTGCAGCCCGGCAGTATGTAGGATGTATATACACACAGACACAATCCAATTCATGTAAAGTGCAGTCCGGCAGTATGTAGGATGTATATACACACACACACCATCCAATTCATGTAAAGTGCAGCCTGGCAGTATGTAGGATGTATATACACACAGACACAATCCAATTCATGTAAAGTGCAGCCTGGCAGTATGTAGGATGTATATACACACACACACACAATCCAATTCATGTAAAGTGCAGCCCGGCAGTATGTAGGATGTATATACACACACACACAATCCAATTCATGTAAAGTGCAGCCCGGCAGTATGTAGGATGTATATACACACACACACAATCCAATTCATGTAAAGTGCAGCCCGGCAGTATGTAGGATGTATATACACACACACAATCCAATTCATGTAATGTGCAGCCTGGCAGTATGTAGGATGTATATACACACACAATCCAATTCATGTAAAGTGCAGCCTGGCAGTATGTAGGATGTATATACACACACACAATACAATTCATGTAACGTGCAGCGCGGCAGTATGTAGGATGTATATACACACACACACAATCCAATTCATGTAAAGTGCAGCCTGGCAGTATGTAGGATGTATATACACACACACACACACAATCCAATTCATGTAAAGAGCAGCCTGGCAGTATGTAGGATGTATATACACACAGACACAATCCAATTCATGTAAAGTGCAGCCCGGCAGTATGTAGGATGTATATACACACACACATTGCAATTCATGTAAAGTGCAGCCCGGCAGTATGTAGGATGTATATACACACACACAATACAATTCATGTAACGTGCAGCGCGGCAGTATGTAGGATGTATATACACACACACACAATCCAATTCATGTAAAGTGCAGCCTGGCAGTATGTAGGATGTATATACACACACACACACACAATCCAATTCATGTAAAGAGCAGCCTGGCAGTATGTAGGATGTATATACACACAGACACAATCCAATTCATGTAAAGTGCAGCCCGGCAGTATGTAGGATGTATATACACACACACATTGCAATTCATGTAAAGTGCAGCCCGGCAGTATGTAGGATGTATATAAACACACACACAATCCAATTCATGTAAAGTGCAGCCCGGCAGTATGTAGGATGTATATACACACACACACACAATCCAATTCATGTAAAGTGCAGCCCGGCATTATGTAGGATGTATATACACACACACACAATCCAATTCATGTAAAGTGCAGCCCGGCAGTATGTAGAATGTATATACACACACACACAATCCAATTCATGTAAAGTGCAGCCCGGCAGTATGTAGGATGTATATACACACACACAATCCAATTCATGTAATGTGCAGCCTGGCAGTATGTAGGATGTATATACACACACAATTCAATTCATGTAAAGTGCAGCCTGGCAGTATGTAGGATGTATATACACACACACAATACAATTCATGTAACGTGCAGCGCGGCAGTATGTAGGATGTATATACACACAGACACAATCCAATTCATGTAAAGTGCAGCCCGGCACTATGTAGGATGTATATACACACACACATTCCAATTCATGTAAAGTGCAGCCCGGCAGTATGTAGGATGTATATACACACAGACACAATCCAATTCATGTAAAGTGCAGCCTGGCAGTATGTAGGATGTATATACACACACACACACAATCCAATTCATGTAAAGTGCAGCCCGGCAGTATGTAGGATGTATATACACACACACACAATCCAATTCATGTAAAGTGCAGCCCGGCAGTATGTAGGATGTATATACACACACACACAATCCAATTCATGTAAAGTGCAGCCCGGCAGTATGTAGGATGTATATACACACACACAATCCAATTCATGTAATGTGCAGCCTGGCAGTATGTAGGATGTATATACACACACAATCCAATTCATGTAAAGTGCAGCCTGGCAGTATGTAGGATGTATATACACACACACAATACAATTCATGTAACGTGCAGCGCGGCAGTATGTAGGATGTATATACACACACACACAATCCAATTCATGTAAAGTGCAGCGCGGCAGTATGTAGGATGTATATACACACACACACACAATCCAATTCATGTAAAGTGCAGCCTGGCAGTATGTAGGATGTATATACACACACACACACACAATCCAATTCATGTAAAGAGCAGCCTGGCAGTATGTAGGATGTATATACACACAGACACAATCCAATTCATGTAAAGTGCAGCCCGGCAGTATGTAGGATGTATATACACACACACATTCCAATTCATGTAAAGTGCAGCCCGGCAGTATGTAGGATGTATATAAACACACACACAATCCAATTCATGTAAAGTGCAGCCTGGCAGTATGTAGGATGTATACACACACACACACACACAATCCAATTCATGTAACGTGCAGCCCGGCAGTATGTAGGATGTATATACACACACACACAATCCAATTCATGTAAAGTGCAGCCTGGCAGTATGTAGGATGTATATACACACACACACACAATCCAATTCATGTAAAGTGCAGCCCGGCAGTATGTAGGATGTATATACACAGACACAATCCAATTCATGTAAAGTGCAGCCCGGCAGTATGTAGGATGTATATACACACACACACAATCCAAGTCATGTAACGTGCAGCCCGGCAGTATGTAGGATGTATATACACACACACACACACACAGACACAATCCAATTCATGTAAAGTGCAGCCCGGCAGTATGTAGGATGTATATACACACACACACAATCCAATTCATGTAAAGTGCAGCCCGGCATTATGTAGGATGTATATACACACACAATCCAATTCATTTAAAGTGCAGCGCGGCAGTATGTAGGATGTATATACACACAGACACAATCCAATTCATGTAAAGTGCAGCCTGGCAGTATGTAGGATGTATATACACACACACACAATCCAATTCATGGAAAGTGCAGCCCGGCAGTATGTAGGATGTATATATACACACACACAATCCAATCCAGGTAAAGTGCAGCCCGGCAGTATGTAGGATGTATATACACACAGACATAATCCAATTCATGTAAAGTGCAGCCCGGCAGTATGTAGGATGTATATATACACAGACACAATCCAATTCATGTAAAGTGCAACCCGGCAGTATGTAGGATGGATATACACACACACACACAATCCAATTCATGTAAAGTGCAGCCTGGCAGTATGTAGGATGTATATACACACACACACACAATCCAATCCATGTAAAGTGCAGCCCGGCATTATGTAGGATGTATGTACACACAGACACAATCCAATTCATGTAACGTGCAGCCCGGCAGTATGTAGGATGTATATATACACACACACACAATCCAATTCATGTAAAGTGCAGCCTGGCAGTATGTAGGATGTATATATACACAGACACAATCCAATTCATGTAAAGTGCAACCCGGCAGTATGTAGGATGGATATACACACACACACAATCCAATTCATGTAAAGTGCAGCCCGGCATTATGTAGGATGTATATACACACACAATCCCATTCATTTAAAGTGCAGCGCGGCAGTATGTAGGATGTATATACACACAGACACAATCCAATTCATGTAAAGTGCAGCCTGGCAGTATGTAGGATGTATATACACACACACACAATCCAATTCATGTAAAGTGCAGCCCAGCAGTATGTAGGATGTATATATACACACACACAATCCAATCCAGGTAAAGTGCAGCCCGGCAGTATGTAGGATGTATATACACACAGACACAATCCAATTCATGTAAAGTGCAGCCCGGCAGTATGTAGGATGTATATACACACAGACACAATCCAATTCATGTAATGTGCAGCGCGGCAGTATGTAGGATGTATACACACACACACACACAATCCAATTCATGTAAAGTGCAGCCTGGCAGTATGTAGGATGTATATACACACAGACAATCCAATTCATGTAAAGTGCAGCCCGGCAGTATGTAGGATGTAAATACACACACACACACACACACAATCCAATTCATGTAAAGTGCAGCCCGGCAGTATGTAGGATGTATATACACACAGACACAATCCAATTCATGTAAAGTGCAGCCCGGCAGTATGTAGGATGTATATACACACACACACACCATCCAATTCATGTAAAGTGCAGCCTGGCAGTATGTAGGATGTATATACACACAGACACAATCCAATTCATGTAAAGTGCAGCCTGGCAGTATGTAGGATGTATATACACACACACACACAATCCAATTCATGTAAAGTGCAGCCCGGCAGTATATAGGATGTATATACACACACACACAATCCAATTCATGTAAAGTGCAGCCCGGCAGTATGTAGGATGTATATACACACACACAATCCAATTCATGTAAAGTGCAGCCCGGCAGTATGTAGGATGTATATACACACACACACAATCCAATTCATGTAACGTGCAGCGCGGCAGTATATAGGATGTATATACACACACACACAATCCAATTCATGTAAAGTGCAGCCCGGCAGTATGTAGGATGTATATACACACACACACAATCCAATTCATGTAATGTGCAGCCTGGCAGTATGTAGGATGTATATACACACACAATCCAATTAATGTAAAGTGCAGCCTGGCAGTATGTAGGATGTATATACACACACACAATACAATTCATGTAACCAGCAGCGCGGCAGTATGTAGGATGTATATACACACACACACAATCCAATTCATGTAAAGTGCAGCGCGGCAGTATGTAGGATGTATATACACACACACACACAATCCAATTCATGTAAAGTGCAGCCTGGCAGTATGTAGGATGTATATACACACACACACACAATCCAATTAATGTAAAGTGCAGCCTGGCAGTATGTAGGATGTATATACACACACACAATACAATTCATGTAACGTGCAGCGCGGCAGTATGTAGGATGTATATACACACACACACAATCCAATTCATGTAAAGTGCAGCGCGGCAGTATGTAGGATGTATATACACACACACACACACAATCCAATTCATGTAAAGTGCAGCCTGGCAGTATGTAGGATATATATACACACACACACAATCCAATTCATGTAAAGTGCAGCCCGGCAGTATGTAGGATGTATATACACACACACACAATCCAATTCATGTAAAGTGCAGCCCGGCAGTATGTAGGATGTATATACACACAGACACAATCCAATTCATGTAAAGTGCAGCCCGGCAGTATGTAGGATGTATATACACACACACAATCCAATTCATGTAAAGTGCAGCCCGGCAGTATGTAGGATGTATATACACACACACACAATCCAATTCATGTAAAGTGCAGCCTGGCAGTATGTAGGATGTATACACACACACACACACACAATCCAAGTCATGTAACGTGCAGCCCGGCAGTATGTAGGATGTATATACACACACACACACAATCCAATTCATGTAAAGTGCAGCCTGGCAGTATGTAGGATGTATATACACACACACACAATCCAATTCATGTAAAGTGCAGCCCGGCAGTATGTAGGATGTATATACACAGACACAATCCAATTCATGTAAAGTGCAGCCCGGCAGTATGTAGGATGTATATACACACACACACAATCCAAGTCATGTAACGTGCAGCCCGGCAGTATGTAGGATGTATATACACACACACACACACACACAGACACAATCCAATTCATGTAAAGTGCAGCCCGGCAGTATGTAGGATGTATATACACACACACACAATCCAATTCATGTAAAGTGCAGCCCGGCAGTATGTAGGATGTATATACACACACACACAATCCAATTCATGTAAAGTGCAGCCTGGCAGTATGTAGGATGTATATACACACACACAATCCAATTCATGTAAAGTGCAGCGCGGCCGTATGTAGGATGTATATACACACACACACAATCCAATTCATGTAAAGTGCAGCCTGGCAGTATGTAGGATGTATATACACACAGACAATCCAATTCATGTAAAGTGCAGCCCGGCAGTATGTAGGATGTAAATACACACACACACACACAATCCAATTCATGTAAAGTGCAGCCCGGCAGTATGTAGGATGTATATACACACAGACACAATCCAATTCATGTTAAGTGCAGCCCGGCAGTATGTAGGATGTATATACACACACACACCATCCAATTCATGTAAAGTGCAGCCTGGCAGTATGTAGGATGTATATACACACACACACAATCCAATTCATGTAAAGTGCAGCCTGGCAGTATGTAGGATGTATATACACACACACACACCATCCAATTCATGTAAAGTGCAGCCCGGCAGTATGTAGGATGTATATACACACAGACACAATCCAATTCATGTAAAGTGCAGCCTGGCAGTATGTAGGATGTATATACACACACACACACAATCCAATTCATGTAAAGTGCAGCCCGGCAGTATGTAGGATGTATATACACACACACACAATCCAATTCATGTAAAGTGCAGCCCGGCAGTATGTAGGATGTATATACACACACACAATCCAATTCATGTAAAGTGAAGCCCGGCAGTATGTAGGATGTATATACACACACACACAATCCAATTCATGTAACGTGCAGCGCGGCAGTATGTAGGATGTATATACACACACACACAATCCAATTCATGTAAAGTGCAGCCCGGCAGTATGTAGGATGTATATACACACACACAATCCAATTCATGTAAAGTGCAGCCCGGCAGTATGTAGGATGTATATACACACACACAATCCAATTCATGTAAAGTGCAGCCCGGCAGTATGTAGGATGTATATACACACACACACAATCCAATTCATGTAAAGTGCAGCCTGGCAGTATGTAGGATGTATACACACACACACACACACAATCCAATTCATGTAACGTGCAGCCCGGCAGTATGTAGGATGTATATACACACACAATCCAATTCATGTAAAGTGCAGCCTGGCAGTATGTAGGATGGATATACACACACACAATACAATTCATGTAACGTGCAGCGCGGCAGTATGTAGGATGTATATACACACACACACACCATCCAATTCATGTAAAGTGCAGCCTGGCAGTATGTAGGATGTATATACACACAGACACAATCCAATTCATGTAAAGTGCAGCCTGGCAGTATGTAGGATGTATATACACACACACACACAATCCAATTCATGTAAAGTGCAGCCCGGCAGTATGTAGGATGTATATACACACAGACACAATCCAATTCATGTAAAGTGCAGCCCGGCAGTATGTAGGATGTATATACACACACACACCATCCAATTCATGTAAAGTGCAGCCTGGCAGTATGTAGGATGTATATACACACACACACAATCCAATTCATGTAATGTGCAGCCTGGCAGTATGTAGGATGTATATACACACACAATCCAATTCATGTAAAGTGCAGCCTGGCAGTATGTAGGATGTATATACACACACACAATACAATTCATGTAACGTGCAGCGCGGCAGTATGTAGGATGTATATACACACACACACAATCCAATTCATGTAAAGTGCAGCGCGGCAGTATGTAGGATGTATATACACACACACACACAATCCAATTCATGTAAAGTGCAGCCTGGCAGTATGTAGGATGTATATACACACACACACACACAATCCAATTCATGTAAAGAGCAGCCTGGCAGTATGTAGGATGTATATACACACAGACACAATCCAATTCATGTAAAGTGCAGCCCGGCAGTATGTAGGATGTATATACACACACACATTCCAATTCATGTAAAGTGCAGCCCGGCAGTATGTAGGATGTATATAAACACACACACAATCCAATTCATGTAAAGTGCAGCCTGGCAGTATGTAGGATGTATACACACACACACACACACAATCCAATTCATGTAACGTGCAGCCCGGCAGTATGTAGGATGTATATACACACACACACAATCCAATTCATGTAAAGTGCAGCCTGGCAGTATGTAGGATGTATATACACACACACACACAATCCAATTCATGTAAAGTGCAGCCCGGCAGTATGTAGGATGTATATACACAGACACAATCCAATTCATGTAAAGTGCAGCCCGGCAGTATGTAGGATGTATATACACACACACACAATCCAAGTCATGTAACGTGCAGCCCGGCAGTATGTAGGATGTATATACACACACACACACACACAGACACAATCCAATTCATGTAAAGTGCAGCCCGGCAGTATGTAGGATGTATATACACACACACACAATCCAATTCATGTAAAGTGCAGCCCGGCATTATGTAGGATGTATATACACACACAATCCAATTCATTTAAAGTGCAGCGCGGCAGTATGTAGGATGTATATACACACAGACACAATCCAATTCATGTAAAGTGCAGCCTGGCAGTATGTAGGATGTATATACACACACACACAATCCAATTCATGGAAAGTGCAGCCCGGCAGTATGTAGGATGTATATATACACACACACAATCCAATCCAGGTAAAGTGCAGCCCGGCAGTATGTAGGATGTATATACACACAGACATAATCCAATTCATGTAAAGTGCAGCCCGGCAGTATGTAGGATGTATATATACACAGACACAATCCAATTCATGTAAAGTGCAACCCGGCAGTATGTAGGATGGATATACACACACACACACAATCCAATTCATGTAAAGTGCAGCCTGGCAGTATGTAGGATGTATATACACACACACACACAATCCAATCCATGTAAAGTGCAGCCCGGCATTATGTAGGATGTATGTACACACAGACACAATCCAATTCATGTAACGTGCAGCCCGGCAGTATGTAGGATGTATATATACACACACACACAATCCAATTCATGTAAAGTGCAGCCTGGCAGTATGTAGGATGTATATATACACAGACACAATCCAATTCATGTAAAGTGCAACCCGGCAGTATGTAGGATGGACATACACACACACACAATCCAATTCATGTAAAGTGCAGCCCGGCATTATGTAGGATGTATATACACACACAATCCCATTCATTTAAAGTGCAGCGCGGCAGTATGTAGGATGTATATACACACAGACACAATCCAATTCATGTAAAGTGCAGCCTGGCAGTATGTAGGATGTATATACACACACACACAATCCAATTCATGTAAAGTGCAGCCCAGCAGTATGTAGGATGTATATATACACACACACAATCCAATCCAGGTAAAGTGCAGCCCGGCAGTATGTAGGATGTATATACACACAGACACAATCCAATTCATGTAAAGTGCAGCCCGGCAGTATGTAGGATGTATATACACACAGACACAATCCAATTCATGTAATGTGCAGCGCGGCAGTATGTAGGATGTATACACACACACACACACAATCCAATTCATGTAAAGTGCAGCCTGGCAGTATGTAGGATGTATATACACACAGACAATCCAATTCATGTAAAGTGCAGCCCGGCAGTATGTAGGATGTAAATACACACACACACACACACACAATCCAATTCATGTAAAGTGCAGCCCGGCAGTATGTAGGATGTATATACACACAGACACAATCCAATTCATGTAAAGTGCAGCCCGGCAGTATGTAGGATGTATATACACACACACACACCATCCAATTCATGTAAAGTGCAGCCTGGCAGTATGTAGGATGTATATACACACAGACACAATCCAATTCATGTAAAGTGCAGCCTGGCAGTATGTAGGATGTATATACACACACACACACAATCCAATTCATGTAAAGTGCAGCCCGGCAGTATATAGGATGTATATACACACACACACAATCCAATTCATGTAAAGTGCAGCCCGGCAGTATGTAGGATGTATATACACACACACAATCCAATTCATGTAAAGTGCAGCCCGGCAGTATGTAGGATGTATATACACACACACACAATCCAATTCATGTAACGTGCAGCGCGGCAGTATATAGGATGTATATACACACACACACAATCCAATTCATGTAAAGTGCAGCCCGGCAGTATGTAGGATGTATATACACACACACACAATCCAATTCATGTAATGTGCAGCCTGGCAGTATGTAGGATGTATATACACACACAATCCAATTAATGTAAAGTGCAGCCTGGCAGTATGTAGGATGTATATACACACACACAATACAATTCATGTAACCAGCAGCGCGGCAGTATGTAGGATGTATATACACACACACACAATCCAATTCATGTAAAGTGCAGCGCGGCAGTATGTAGGATGTATATACACACACACACACAATCCAATTCATGTAAAGTGCAGCCTGGCAGTATGTAGGATGTATATACACACACACACACAATCCAATTAATGTAAAGTGCAGCCTGGCAGTATGTAGGATGTATATACACACACACAATACAATTCATGTAACGTGCAGCGCGGCAGTATGTAGGATGTATATACACACACACACAATCCAATTCATGTAAAGTGCAGCGCGGCAGTATGTAGGATGTATATACACACACACACACACAATCCAATTCATGTAAAGTGCAGCCTGGCAGTATGTAGGATATATATACACACACACACAATCCAATTCATGTAAAGTGCAGCCCGGCAGTATGTAGGATGTATATACACACACACACAATCCAATTCATGTAAAGTGCAGCCCGGCAGTATGTAGGATGTATATACACACAGACACAATCCAATTCATGTAAAGTGCAGCCCGGCAGTATGTAGGATGTATATACACACACACAATCCAATTCATGTAAAGTGCAGCCCGGCAGTATGTAGGATGTATATACACACACACACAATCCAATTCATGTAAAGTGCAGCCTGGCAGTATGTAGGATGTATACACACACACACACACACAATCCAAGTCATGTAACGTGCAGCCCGGCAGTATGTAGGATGTATATACACACACACACACAATCCAATTCATGTAAAGTGCAGCCTGGCAGTATGTAGGATGTATATACACACACACACAATCCAATTCATGTAAAGTGCAGCCCGGCAGTATGTAGGATGTATATACACAGACACAATCCAATTCATGTAAAGTGCAGCCAGGCAGTATGTAGGATGTATATACACACACACACAATCCAAGTCATGTAACGTGCAGCCCGGCAGTATGTAGGATGTATATACACACACACACACACACACAGACACAATCCAATTCATGTAAAGTGCAGCCCGGCAGTATGTAGGATGTATATACACACACACACAATCCAATTCATGTAAAGTGCAGCCCGGCAGTATGTAGGATGTATATACACACACACACAATCCAATTCATGTAAAGTGCAGCCTGGCAGTATGTAGGATGTATATACACACACACAATCCAATTCATGTAAAGTGCAGCGCGGCCGTATGTAGGATGTATATACACACACACACAATCCAATTCATGTAAAGTGCAGCCTGGCAGTATGTAGGATGTATATACACACAGACAATCCAATTCATGTAAAGTGCAGCCCGGCAGTATGTAGGATGTAAATACACACACACACACACAATCCAATTCATGTAAAGTGCAGCCCGGCAGTATGTAGGATGTATATACACACAGACACAATCCAATTCATGTTAAGTGCAGCCCGGCAGTATGTAGGATGTATATACACACACACACCATCCAATTCATGTAAAGTGCAGCCTGGCAGTATGTAGGATGTATATACACACACACACAATCCAATTCATGTAAAGTGCAGCCTGGCAGTATGTAGGATGTATATACACACACACACACCATCCAATTCATGTAAAGTGCAGCCCGGCAGTATGTAGGATGTATATACACACAGACACAATCCAATTCATGTAAAGTGCAGCCTGGCAGTATGTAGGATGTATATACACACACACACACAATCCAATTCATGTAAAGTGCAGCCCGGCAGTATGTAGGATGTATATACACACACACACAATCCAATTCATGTAAAGTGCAGCCCGGCAGTATGTAGGATGTATATACACACACACAATCCAATTCATGTAAAGTGAAGCCCGGCAGTATGTAGGATGTATATACACACACACACAATCCAATTCATGTAACGTGCAGCGCGGCAGTATGTAGGATGTATATACACACACACACAATCCAATTCATGTAAAGTGCAGCCCGGCAGTATGTAGGATGTATATACACACACACAATCCAATTCATGTAAAGTGCAGCCCGGCAGTATGTAGGATGTATATACACACACACAATCCAATTCATGTAAAGTGCAGCCCGGCAGTATGTAGGATGTATATACACACACACACAATCCAATTCATGTAAAGTGCAGCCTGGCAGTATGTAGGATGTATACACACACACACACACACAATCCAATTCATGTAACGTGCAGCCCGGCAGTATGTAGGATGTATATACACACACAATCCAATTCATGTAAAGTGCAGCCTGGCAGTATGTAGGATGGATATACACACACACAATACAATTCATGTAACGTGCAGCGCGGCAGTATGTAGGATGTATATACACACACACACACCATCCAATTCATGTAAAGTGCAGCCTGGCAGTATGTAGGATGTATATACACACAGACACAATCCAATTCATGTAAAGTGCAGCCTGGCAGTATGTAGGATGTATATACACACACACACACAATCCAATTCATGTAAAGTGCAGCCCGGCAGTATGTAGGATGTATATACACACAGACACAATCCAATTCATGTAAAGTGCAGCCCGGCAGTATGTAGGATGTATATACACACACACACCATCCAATTCATGTAAAGTGCAGCCTGGCAGTATGTAGGATGTATATACACACACACACAATCCAATTCATGTAAAGTGCAGCCTGGCAGTATGTAGGATGTATATACACACTCACACACCATCCAATTCATGTAAAGTGCAGCCCGGCAGTATGTAGGATGTATATACACACAGACACAATCCAATTCATGTAAAGTGCAACCTGGCAGTATGTAGGATGTATATACACACACACACACAATCCAATTCATGTAAAGTGCAGCCCGGCAGTATGTAGGATGTATATACACACACACACACAATCCAATTCATGTAAAGTGCAGCCCGGCAGTATGTAGGATGTATATACACACACACAATCCAATTCATGTAAAGTGAAGCCCGGCAGTATGTAGGATGTATATACACACACACACAATCCAATTCATGTAACGTGCAGCGCGGCAGTATGTAGGATGTAAATACACACACACACACACACACAATCCAATTCATGTAAAGTGCAGCCCGGCAGTATGTAGGATGTATATACACACAGACACAATCCAATTCATGTAATGTGCAGCCAGGCAGTATGTAGGATGTATATACACACACAATCCAATTCATGTAAAGTGCAGCCTGGCAGTATGTAGGATGGATATACACACACACACAATCCAATTCATGTAAAGTGCAGCGCGGCAGTATGTAGGATGTATATACACACACACACACAATCCAATTCATGTAAAGTGCAGCCCGGCAGTATGTAGGATGTATATACACACACACACAATCCAATTCATGTAAAGTGCAGCCCGGCAGTATGTAGGATGTATATACACACACACAATCCAATTCATGTAAAGTGAAGCCCGGCAGTATGTAGGATGTATATACACACACACACAATCCAATTCATGTAACGTGCAGCGCGGCAGTATGTAGGATGTATATACACACACACACAATCCAATTCATGTAAAGTGCAGCCCGGCAGTATGTAGGATGTATATACACACACACAATCCAATTCATGTAAAGTGCAGCCCGGCAGTATGTAGGATGTATATACACACACACAATCCAATTCATGTAAAGTGCAGCCCGGCAGTATGTAGGATGTATATACACACACACACAATCCAATTCATGTAAAGTGCAGCCTGGCAGTATGTAGGATGTATACACACACACACACACACAATCCAATTCATGTAACGTGCAGCCCGGCAGTATGTAGGATGTATATACACACACAATCCAATTCATGTAAAGTGCAGCCTGGCAGTATGTAGGATGGATATACACACACACAATACAATTCATGTAACGTGCAGCGCGGCAGTATGTAGGATGTATATACACACACACACACCATCCAATTCATGTAAAGTGCAGCCTGGCAGTATGTAGGATGTATATACACACAGACACAATCCAATTCATGTAAAGTGCAGCCTGGCAGTATGTAGGATGTATATACACACACACACACAATCCAATTCATGTAAAGTGCAGCCCGGCAGTATGTAGGATGTATATACACACAGACACAATCCAATTCATGTAAAGTGCAGCCCGGCAGTATGTAGGATGTATATACACACACACACCATCCAATTCATGTAAAGTGCAGCCTGGCAGTATGTAGGATGTATATACACACACACACAATCCAATTCATGTAAAGTGCAGCCTGGCAGTATGTAGGATGTATATACACACTCACACACCATCCAATTCATGTAAAGTGCAGCCCGGCAGTATGTAGGATGTATATACACACAGACACAATCCAATTCATGTAAAGTGCAACCTGGCAGTATGTAGGATGTATATACACACACACACACAATCCAATTCATGTAAAGTGCAGCCCGGCAGTATGTAGGATGTATATACACACACACACACAATCCAATTCATGTAAAGTGCAGCCCGGCAGTATGTAGGATGTATATACACACACACAATCCAATTCATGTAAAGTGAAGCCCGGCAGTATGTAGGATGTATATACACACACACACAATCCAATTCATGTAACGTGCAGCGCGGCAGTATGTAGGATGTAAATACACACACACACACACACACAATCCAATTCATGTAAAGTGCAGCCCGGCAGTATGTAGGATGTATATACACACAGACACAATCCAATTCATGTAATGTGCAGCCAGGCAGTATGTAGGATGTATATACACACACAATCCAATTCATGTAAAGTGCAGCCTGGCAGTATGTAGGATGGATATACACACACACAATACAATTCATGTAACGTGCAGCGCGGCAGTATGTAGGATGTATATACACACACACACAATCCAATTCATGTAAAGTGCAGCGCGGCAGTATGTAGGATGTATATACACACACACACACAATCCAATTCATGTAAAGTGCAGCCTGGCAGTATGTAGGATGTATATACACACACACACACAATCCAATTCATGTAAAGTGCAGCCTGGCAGTATGTAGGATGTATATACACACAGACACAATCCAATTCATGTAAAGAGCAGCCCGGCAGTATGTAGGATGTATATACACACACACAATCCAATTCATGTAAAGTGCAGCCCGGCAGTATGTAGGATGTATATACACACACACACAATCCAATTCATGTAAAGTGCAGCCTGGCAGTATGTAGGATGTATACACACACACACACACACAATCCAATTCATGTAACGTGCAGCCCGGCAGTATGTAGGATGTATATACACACACACACAATCCAATTCATGTAAAGTGCAGCCTGGCAGTATGTAGGATGTATATACACACACACACAATCCAATTCATGTAAAGTGCAGCCCGGCAGTATGTAGGATGTATATACACAGACACAATCCAATTCATGTAAAGTGCAGCCCGGCAGTATGTAGGATGTATATACACACACACACAATCCAAGTCATGTAACGTGCAGCCCGGCAGTATGTAGGATGTATATACACACACACACACACACACACAGACACAATCCAATTCATGTAAAGTGCAGCCCGGCAGTATGTAGGATGTATATACACACACACACAATCCAATTCATGTAAAGTGCAGCCCGGCAGTATGTAGGATGTATATACACACACACACACAATCCAATTCATGTAAAGTGCAGCGCGGCCGTATGTAGGATGTATATACACATACACACAATCCAATTCATGTAAAGTGCAGCCTGGCAGTATGTAGGATGTATATACACACACACACCATCCAATTCATGTAAAGTGCAGCCCGGCAGTATGTAGGATGTATATACACACACACACAATCCAAGTCATGTAACGTGCAGCCCGGCAGTATGTAGGATGTATATACACACACACACACACAGACACAATCCAATTCATGTAAAGTGCAGCCCGGCAGTATGTAGGATGTATATACACACACACACAATCCAATTCATGTAAAGTGCAGCCCGGCAGTATGTAGGATGTATATACACACACACACACAATCCAATTCATGTAAAGTGCAGCGCGGCCGTATGTAGGATGTATATACACACACACACAATCCAATTCATGTAAAGTGCAGCCTGGCAGTATGTAGGATGTATATACACAGACACAATCCAATTCATGTAAAGTGCTGCCCGGCAGTATGTAGGATGTATATACACACACACACAATCCAATTCATATAAAGTGCAGCCTGGCAGTATGTAGGATGTATATACACACAGACACAATCCAATTCATGTAAAGTGCAGCGCGGCCGTATGTAGGATGTATATACACAGACACATTCCAATTCATGTAAAGTGCAGCGCGGCAGTATGTAGGATGTATATACACACACACACACACACACAATCCAATTCATGTAAAGTGCAGCCTGGCAGTATGTAGGATGTATATACACACAGACACAATCCAATTCATGTAAAGTGCAGCGCGGCCGTATGTAGGATGTATATACACAGACACATTCCAATTCATGTAAAGTGCAGCGCGGCAGTATGTAGGATGTATATACACACACACACACACACACAATCCAATTCATGTAAAGTGCAGCGCGGCAGTATGTAGGATGTATGTTCAGTTTAAAGCAGACCAACAATATTATTACAAGGGACAGATCCACTTTTCCAATTATTTGCCAAGTGCTATAGAAACGTGGGTTTCAGATTCATGGTCTTTCTATCAATTTACAAGCAAAGTTAATCTGAAATATGCCTGCTTTGAGGACTGCTATAAAAGCCATTTCCAAGGTGTGACATATTTGCTTAAACATGTCTTTGTGTGATCTTGAGGCTGGTCTCCATCTCAGTTTAATGTGGGCAGGATTGTCCAGTGGTTTTCAGACATGACGAGTCTAGGCCATAGGCCAAATCACCTCTGATTCTCGGTCTCTCCTTTAGAGCGGGTAACTACTGGTGGTGGGTCCCCGTTGTGGCACCCTGCGTGGGAGCTCTCCTTGGGTCCTTCCTATACCAGATATTTGTGGAGCTCCATCACCCTGTGCCTGGGGACGAAGAAGCAAAGACCTCAGAGAAGCAGGATTTGGCAGAAAACAAGAGAGAGATCCCCATCTTCTCCATAAACATGGAAAACTCTCTCTCCCACCGCTTGTGAGCAGAAGTCACCAGGATGATGTGCTCCATGTAGGACAATGCTGGAAGAAGGGGGACGAGATGTTGACGTCACAGACTGATTTAGTCTTTCATTTGTCAAGAAGCTGTCACAGGGGCTGAGAAGTTGTCCATGGTGCATGCAATGCCATCTCCTTGGAGCAGAATTACCATCTGGACAGAAGTCTGGTGGCCCTGGCCCAACAAACATGTTCCTCAGGTACCTTCCTGGGTTGTCTTGGGCAGATCTTCCATACTGATGCCCACACCAAACCACTTCTCCTCTTATATGAATTGTTAACCTGAGGACTTAATTTTTACGTCTATTTTCTTGGTTGTTTCATTACTTTATATATTACTATCCATCCAGGGATCCATCCATACAGCCTTCTTTATATATTACTATCCATCCAGGGATCCATCCATACAGCCTTCTTTATATATTACTATCCATCCAGGGATCCATCCATACAGCCTTCTTTATATATTACTATCCATCCAGGGATCCATCCATACAGCCTTCTTTATATATTACTATCCATCCAGGGATCCATCCATACAGCCTTCTTTATATATTACTATCCATCCAGGGATCCATCCATACAGCCTTCTTTATATATTACTATCCATCCAGGGATCCATCCATACAGCCTTCTTTATATATTACTATCCATCCAGGGATCCATCCATACAGCCTTCTTTATATATTACTATCCATCCAGGGATCCATCCATACAGCCTTCTTTATATATTACTATCCATCCAGGGATCCATCCATACAGCCTTCTTTATATATTACTATCCATCCAGGGATCCATCCATACAGCCTTCTTTATATATTACTATCCATCCAGGGATCCATCCATACAGCCTTCTTTATATATTACTATCCATCCAGGGATCCATCCATACAGCCTTCTTTATATATTACTATCCATCCAGGGATCCATCCATACAGCCTTCTTTATATATTACTATCCATCCAGGGATCCATCCATACAGCCTTCTTTATATATTACTATCCATCCAGGGATCCATCCATACAGCCTTCTTTATATATTACTATCCATCCAGGGATCCATCCATACAGCCTTCTTTATATATTACTATCCATCCAGGGATCCATCCATACAGCCTTCTTTATATATTACTATCCATCCAGGGATCCATCCATACAGCCTTCTTTATATATTACTATCCATCCAGGGATCCATCCATACAGCCTTCTTTATATATTACTATCCATCCAGGGATCCATCCATACAGCCTTCTTTATATATTACTATCCATCCAGGGATCCATCCATACAGCCTTCTTTATATATTACTATCCATCCAGGGATCCATCCATACAGCCTTCTTTATATATTACTATCCATCCAGGGATCCATCCATACAGCCTTCTTTATATATTACTATCCATCCAGGGATCCATCCATACAGCCTTCTTTATATATTACTATCCATCCAGGGATCCATCCATACAGCCTTCTTTATATATTACTATCCATCCAGGGATCCATCCATACAGCCTTCTTTATATATTACTATCCATCCAGGGATCCATCCATACAGCCTTCTTTATATATTACTATCCATCCAGGGATCCATCCATACAGCCTTCTTTATATATTACTATCCATCCAGGGATCCATCCATACAGCCTTCTTTATATATTACTATCCATCCAGGGATCCATCCATACAGCCTTCTTTATATATTACTATCCATCCAGGGATCCATCCATACAGCCTTCTTTATATATTACTATCCATCCAGGGATCCATCCATACAGCCTTCTTTATATATTACTATCCATCCAGGGATCCATCCATACAGCCTTCTTTATATATTACTATCCATCCAGGGATCCATCCATACAGCCTTCTCCTGCACCCCCTAAATGAACTCTTCCTTCCTACAAAGTGATTCCGTGTTTTCAGACTGACCTATACGTGTAAACGTTCCCATAGCTGATAGGATAATCGGTATAGTGGGAATGGCGATTCCTGATTGTCGGCAGATAGTTTGCCTGCGCACTGGCTCAGACGAGGCAGCTGTAACAGGAACCTTTTACACATATATATATTGTGTTTTGTGGCCATTGCTAGGCTTATCCCTGTATAACGTGCTTTCCCACACATTTGGCGTAAGGAAGCCCGTGATATGCGAACACTGTCATCTTTATGTCTTTTCCAAATGGGGAATGAAAGTTAAAAAGAATTGGAACTGTAACTTCTGCTCTCGCTTCCCAGCTGTCAGTACATTTTATTTGCGACGTCTGTACTATGTGATCGTCTTCAGATCCTGTCTCCTACAGACCAGTTCACATGACTGAAGCCCCCAATCCTGCCGGACCATGTGGCTCATATCATCTTGTTATTTTGAAGGCCACAACATCATAGCGTCAACCTGGCTTCTTTTCTGCATGTTGTACATATGTTTAATATATGAAATGTGCTGATTTTTACTTTAAAACTATTTCCAGTTCTCTTGTAGTTTTACATTGAAAATTATTTCACCAGGATTTCTGAATTGTTCAGCAGCTGTTTTATCATTCTTTTCATTGAATTTATTGTACTATCTTTTCTGTAAGATGCTTGTTATGCTATTTAGCCATAGCTACATAAATATACCCCACTAAAGGTATTCACTGTGGTTATTTCAAGTTGTTTAACTGATTATATTTACAAGTTCATCTTGAACAACAACCTAATGCTCTCACTCCCTCTCTATGTCCTCCTGGGGATCTGCTCTATAGAACTGATCACATTACTCTAGGTGAGATCTTACCAGGGATCTATAAAGTGCTATCACTCCCTCTCTATGTCCTCCTGGGGATCTGCTCTATAGAACTGGACACAATACTCTAGGTGAGATCTTACCAGTGATCTATAAAGTGCTATCACTCCCTCTCTATGTCCTCCTGGGGATCTGCTCTATAGAACTGATCACAATACTCTAGGTGAGATCTTACTGGGGATCTATAAAGTACTATCACTCCCTCTCTATGTCCTCCTGGGGATCTGCTCTATAGAACTGAACACAATACTCTAGGTGAGATCTTACCAGGGATCTATAAAGTGCTATCACTCCCTCTCTATGTCCTCCTGGGGATCTGCTCTATAGAACTGAACACAATACTCTAGGTGAGATCTTACCAGGGATCTATAAAGTGCTATCACTCCCTCTCTATGTCCTCCTGGGGTTCTGCTCTATAGAACTGTACACAATATTCTAGGTGACATCTTACCAGGGATCTATAAAGTGCTATCACTCCCTCTCTATGTCCTCCTGGGGATCTGCTCTATAGAACTGATCACAATACTCTAGGTGAGATCTTACTGGGGATCTATAAAGTACTATCACTCCCTCTCTATGTCCTCCTGGGGATCTGCTCTATAGAACTGAACACAATACTCTAGGTGAGATCTTACCAGGGATCTATAAAGTGCTATCACTCTCTCTCTATGTCCTCCTGGGGATCTGCTCTATAGAACTGAAAACAATACTCTAGGTGAGATCTTACCAGGGATCTATAAAGTGCTATCACTCCCTCTCTATGTCCTCCTGGGGATCTGCTCTATAGAACTGTACACAATATTATAGGTGACATCTTACCAGGGATCTATAAAGTGCCATCACTCCCTCTCTATGTCCTCCTAGGGATCTGCTCTATAGAACTGATCACATTACTCTAGGTGAGATCTTACAAGTGATCTATAAAGTGCCATTACTCCCTCTCTATGTCCTCCTGAGGATCTGCCCTATATAACTGAACAGTGAACACAATTCTCTAGGTGAGATCTTACCAGGGATCTATAAAGTGCTATCACTCCCTCTCTATGTCCTCCTGGGGATCTGCTCTATAGAACTGTACACAATATTATAGGTGACATCTTACCAGGGATCTATAAAGTGCCATCACTCCATCTCTATGTTCTCCCAGGGATCTTCTCTATAGAACTGATCACAATACCCTAGGTGAGATCTTACCAGTGATCTATAAAGTGCTATCACTCCCTCTCTATGTCCTCCCGGGGATCAGCTCTATAGAACTGATCACAATACTCTAGGTGAGATCTTACCAATGATCTATAAAGTACTATCACTCCCTCTCTATGTCCTCCTGGGGATCTGCTCTATAGAACTGATCACAATACTCTAGGTGAGATCTTACCAGGGATCTATAAAGTGCTATCACTCCCTGTCTATGTCCTCCTGGGGATCTGCTCTATAGAACTGATCACAGTACTCTAGGTGAGATCTTACCAGTGATCTATAGTGCAGCCTCTAATCTCAGTCATTGAGTCAGTATTTCTGGATATCATTGGGAGGTGCAGTTTGGTTGGCTTGTTGTGTTTGTCATATGTTCAATGTTTAATTAGAGCTGTGTGGGCTGTGCTTAGGGCGAGAGAGAGTCAGAAAGTACTCAGAGCTGAGACAGCCTGTGGGACGGAAAGAGACAGAGGCGGTAAGCTACAGAGACATGGGAAGACAGAACGAGAAGTAGTGAGAGGATTATATCAAAATATAGAGAAGCAGAAGTGGTTAGTGAGAGACCTATAATAACCAACCGTAAGAGAGATTTACTTTGGGAAGACGAGAGGTACGAGCGTAAGGGAGGGAGATCAGCCAAGCATGAGACTGCAAGATCTATGAAGAGAGAGCGCTAGGCAAGGTGTGACAGTGCAAGAGACGGTGCTCCCTGAGACAAAGAGAGTGACGCAGAGGAACGCAGAGAGTTTGGGGGTACCCCATCAGCTTCCATGTGACAATGTCTGGGGGAGAGGGCTGGAGTGACCCCCACTTACTGCTGCTGGGTGCTGTGATCATGTCATTTGCTGACTGCAAGGAGACCTTGTGCCCCAAACCAGGTAACTTTAAACCTTCACCTGCTAACTGCCTGCAATGGTGACTAGATTGCCAGCTCTTGGGAACACTGTATTTTGTCTGCTTTATTTTTCCGATTCATTGTCAGATCCAATAAAACTTCAACATACTGGGAGTTAATGATAATATCTGCGGCTAATTAGCAACAGGTAAAATAACAGAGCTTAAATGTTCTTACTGTCCCAAGGAGCTTACAGTCTAGTGGTATAATAAGAGACCCTGTCCCAAGGAGCTTACAGTCTAGTTGTATAATGAGAGACCCTGTGCCAAGGAGCTTACAGTCTACTGGTATAATGGGAGACCCTGTCCAAGGAGCATACAGTCTAGTGGTATAATGGGAGACCCTGTCCTATGGAGCTTACAGTCTAGTGGTATAATGGGAGACCCTGTCCCAAGGAGCATACAGTCTAGTGGTATAATGGGAGACCCTGTCCTATGGAGCTTACAGTCTAGTGGTATAATGGGAGACCCTGTGCCAAGGAGCTTACAGTCTAGTGGTATAATGGGAGACCCTGTCCCAAGGAGCTTACACTCTACTGGTATAATGAGAGACCCTGTCCCAAGGAGTTTACAGTCTAGTGGTATAATGGGAGACCCTGTCCCAAGGAGCTTACAGTCTAGTGCTATAATGGGAGGTCCTGTCCCAAAGAGCTTACAGTCTAGTGGTATAATGGGAGACCCTGTCCCAAGGAGCTTACAGTCTAGTGGTATAATGGGAGACCCTATTCCAAGGAGCTTACAGTCTAGTGGTATAATGGGAGACCCTGTCCCAGGAGCTTACAGTCTAGTGGTATAATGGGAGACCCTGTCCCAGGAGCTTACAGTCTAGTGGTATAATGGGAGACCCTGTTCCAAGGAGCTTACAATCTAGTGGTATAATGGGAGGCCCTGTCCCAAAGAGCTTACAATTTAGTTGTATAATGGGAGATGCTGTCCCATGGCACTTACAATTTAGTGGAATGCTCTGTGTCTATATAATGTATTGTGTGTGTATATTCCATACTGTGTGTGTATATTCCATACTGTGTGTGTAGATTCCATACTGTGTGTGTACGGTGTATATTCCATTCTGTGTGTGTACGGTATATTTCATACTGTGTGTGTATATTCCATACTGCGTGTGTATATTCCATACTGTGTGTGTATATTCCATACTGTGTGTGTGTACGGTATATTCCATACTGTAAGTGTATATTCCATACTGCGTGTGTATATTCCATACTGTGTGTGTACGGTATATTCCATACTGTGTGTGTATATTCCATACTGCGTGTGTAAATTACATACTTTGTGTGTATATTCCATACTGTGTGTGTGTACGGTATCCATACTGTGTGTGTATATTCCATACTGTGTGTGTATATTCCATACTGCGTGTGTATATTCCATACTGTGTGTGTATATTCCATACTGTGTGTGTGTATATTCCATACTGTGTGTGTATATTCCATACTGCGTGTGTATATTCCTTACTGTGTGTGTATATTCAATACTGTGTGTGTATATTCTATACTGCGTGTGTATATTCCATACTGTGTGTGTACGTATATTCCATACTGTGTGTGTATATTCCATACTGTGTGTGTATATTCCATACTGTGTACACCCTGGATGTGGAGAGGACAGCAGATATCAGATATCATAGTTAGAGAGCAGGGAATGTTTTTTTGTTGGGAGAGGACAGTGTACACTGATGATGGAGCAAAGTTCAGTCAGTGGAGCTGCTAGTCACACTTTGGGAATCACATGCCATGCAAGAGAGTAAATCAGTCGGAGGGATTAAAGCCTTGCAGGTTGTGATGCCTTTCAGTGGACCGGGATAGTTTGTTTCTTTTCCTGCTGGGTTATTCTGTGTTTATAAATGCCTCCATATTTATTCTCCGCTGTGTGATTACTTGTACTCTAAGCAGTCGTCCCTCTCAGGCACACTTTCTGAATTGCATAGTTTTCTTGTAGCTCTGAGTTTAGCTCCTCCTACTTCAAATTCCATGCATACAGCTGTATGCTCAGCCATGTTTTGGACGTCTCCATGTTGCCCTCCTTGATTACTAATTATCTAGTTTCCCCTGGCACTTGCTGTGAATGAGAGCCATAGACGATGTGAACCTGATATTGTGAATAAATGTAACATATATTTAGATCTACAACTTCCAACAAATAAAAACATTTGTATAATGATTTAACTTTAAAAAGCAGATGGTTTACCAGTCAGAGTGGTCCTTTACAGGGGTCCTACCAACGGAAACACTGCTTATACTGCAAAAGTCTGGAGACTAAGGATCTATACATTGTGTGAGCAGAAATGTGTCAAATAAGAGAAATATGTATTAAATGTGTATCCCGCTGATGACATCACCTTGTGGCCTGATATGCAAATTACACATTTCCTATTGAAAAGTAGTTCGTTTGCATATCAGGCCACAGGTGACACATTTAAAACGTATTTCTCTTATCATTTGCTGCAGTTCTGCTGATACAATGTATAGATCATTTCTCATCATTCTCTACATTCACAGTATAATCAGTGTTTAGGTGACTGGGGCCCTTTAAACCTTCTCCTCTAGCTATGAAAAATGTGTTTCCTATAACAGAAGCCAGAGCTGTACTGATTTGCATAGTTCACTTTTATATTTTTGGGGCTGCATCCTGTTTTTTTGCACAGAAGCAACAGACCGTCTTGTGGATCAAACTGTGAGCAGAATCCTAGCTAGCACTAAACCACTTCCATTGGTTGTATGATATTTGTTTTTAGATATATCGTACAATTCCTTATCCCCCCCCCCCCCCCTTTTTAGCTTTTAAAATAAAAAAAGTTCAGATCTGCAGTTAAATAAAGTGATTGGTGAAATGGAATAACTTTGCGTTTCATATTAAATCCTGTGTTCCTATTTTGATCTCCCCTGGCCAAAACCAACCTTCTTACTCTCCTGCCTTACAAAGCAGTAGGGGGATGTGATCAAGGCAGCATCTGTCATCTGTTTAAAACCTCTGCAGAGTGAAAGCCATAAAGTAAGATCTTGCGTTAAACAGAATGAATTAAGGTAATGTGATCTGAACACAAACAGTCTGTAAAACAAGAGACAAACATGGAATAAACTATAAAGTAAGCATGAAAAATGTTTGAAGGACAACTGTCGGCAAAAGTTATTTTTATTTGAGAGATTGTGTCAAGTGTAGACATTTTGAATAGAAACGCTTTAATGTAACAATACAAATAAAGCACCTTATTGAGCCCATTCTGCATCAGGGGGCGGACATGTTGGGTCAGATCTCCCTTCATCTGACCTAACATTCTAAACAACATGTCCGCCCCTGATAGAGCTATACAGAGCACAGATTCTAAACAACATGTCCACCCTCTGATAGAGCTGTACAGAGCACAGATTGTAAAAAAACATGTCTGCCCCCTGATAGAGCTATACAGAGCAAAGATTCTAAACAACATGTCCGGCCCTGATAGAGCTATACAGAGCAAAGATTCTAAACAACATGTCCACCCCTGACAGAGCTATACAGAGCAAAGATTCTAAACAACATGTCCGCCCCCTGATAGAGCTATACAGAGCAAAGATTCTAAAAAACATGCCCATCCCCTGACAGAGCTATACAGAACAAAGATTCTAAACAACATGTCCGCCCCCTGATAGAGCTATACAGAGCAAAGATTCTAAAAAACATGCCCATCCCCTGACAGAGCTATACAGAACAAAGATTCTAAACAACATGTCCACCCCCTGATAGAGCTATACAGAGCAAAGATTCTAAACAACATGTCTGCCCGCTGATAGAGCTATACAGAGCAAAGATTCTAAATAACATGTCTGCCCGCTGATAGAGCTATACAGAGCAAAGATTCTAAATAACATGTCTGCCCGCTGATAGAGCTAAACAGAACAAAGATTCTAAACATGTCCTCCTCCTGATATAGCTATACAGAGCAAAAAGAGGGCTCAATAAGGTACTTTATTTGCATTCTTTCATTAAAAAAATGTAAATTTATAATGTCTGCACCTGATACATTTTTCAGTTAAACAGAAGTGAATATTTTGGTGACCGTTAGGATTATAGCATGTATCATGTTCCCTTTAAATCAGCGGGTTCAGGGTTAGGATGAGTCACTGTTTGTATCTCCTCTGTTACCATTAGGGGAGAGGGGTGATGCCGTGTTTGGAGTGGATGGGATATTTCTGGGAAATGGACTGGTCTTTACCCAGTTACCAAAAAGAGCCGAGACTGTTGATTTTGGAATTGACAAAAGGACGAGTTTGCTGCCCTGAAAATCCATTAATAACAATTATTATCCTTGGGGACCTCTGCTGGCCTCCCGTTCAACACCTGATCCTGTCACACATTGATTGACTAATCTGAGAAGAAATGCGTTGGGAGTTTAACCCTCTTCACAGGATAACTGGCGGGCTTTAAATGAAGCTCTTTTTAATTGAAAGATTGCATCAAGTGAACGTATTTGAAAAAATAATTCTTCAATAACTGGGAGATTTTTTTCAGTTTAGCTACTTTGGGCTGAAGTTTGCAATCCCTTTCCCAATTCCCTCGTTCATGAAAGAAGCCAATATTAATGCATCTCTCCTGAAGGATATGCTTCTGAGTCTGGTTCTCAACCTTCCTCCCGTGTCTTCCAGTGGTCTCACAGAGCAGCCTGGTGGTCCCATTGTCCTCTTCTGTGAATTTTACTTGCCCGGGATTTAAGGATTCTGTGAGCTGCAAGCACCACAACCAGAGGCGCCCAGTGAGTTTACTGACAAACGTGCAATACAAGGATGTGGCTAACTATTCCTGCCACAGCAGGGGAGGCTTCGGTTGTGAAGTGGAGCTGCTTGTGACGGGTGAGTAACACTCAGTGTGGTCAAGCAGGACAGTGAGTTGGGGAGGGGGAGAGGGGTGCCAAACTGGGTTCCACCCAGGGAATGGGATTATTGACATCTGTTTAATACCTCTCCTGAATGAAAGCCATCAAGTTGCTCTGGTCTGGGAGTGAGTGAGTGAGTAAGGAGGAGGAGGAGGACTACCTTCCACTGAGTAATAATATGTGTGCATTGTGCTGAACCGAGGACATCTGTTTAAAACCTCTGCCAAATGAACTCCATAAAGCTGATAGTGGTCTGACAGAAAGCGAGTGAGGGGTACTATCTTCCAGTGTGGGGCAATGAGTAAGTGAGTGAGCTAGTGGCACTATTTCACGTAACTGCCTCTCTCCCCAGAGGATCTGAAGACCCCTATTATTCTCTGCTATCTCCGGCACCCCACTAGTAACATCACCTGCGAGTGGACCACCACAGAGAAACTTCCCCCACGCACAAAGGCTGTGCTCCTATTCCAGTTGGGGTAAGAGAGGCGCCCGGGCCTAGATAAAGTATCGTTACCATGAACTGACTGACCAATTCTATGGCACCGTCTACTGGTTGTTATTAATTCGAGGGTGGGTTTGTGTGTCTGTTGGCAGACTTGACACCCGTCCAGAAAAGTACCCCTGCTCCTACCACAGAGTCGACAATCGGTACAAATGTCGGGTTATGAAGCATCACGAAGAGATGGATCCTACGACCAGGGTGTTCTTGTCCGTGTGCGTGACCAGCCAGACAGACAGCCGACAGAGCAAAATGATAAACAGCAACAGGAAAAAACTAGGTGCAGCTTATTTCAGTTCAGTTCACAGTCCTTTAGTGTCATCCTGACCACTGTATTAACGCATTTCGCATTTGTTTTCTCCCAGTTCAGCCGGATGTTCCGCTCAATGTGATCGTGTCTCCTCTGAGAGGTTCCCCTCGAAAGTTATCCATATCCTGGGATCCCCCCAAACGGTGGAGATCGAAGTTCCATGGATTAGTCTACGAAATCCAGTACCGAGCAGAGAATTTGCAGCATACATCCAATGTGAGTGCGGCCGGCCGCAAGCGGGGGCGGGGGGAACAGGATCATTTTTAATTTTCTTTTCTTTTCAAACTGTTTTTGTGCAAACAGATGACTTTCTGAATTTACCACAAGATGTGAGTTTTTACATCAAAATTGAAAGTGCAGAGTTATGGGAATAAAAGAAACTGCTTTGATGTTTGGCGTAGTTTACTAAGCCACTCTGTACCCCTCCTCTGCACTTGTTTTTGTCGACTTGGCCTTTTTTTCCGGTGTAGTTTTGATGTAGACACTATGACTTTCCTTAAAGAGAGAAAAGTGAAATCAGCCCAGAAGATTGGATATAAAAGAGCACATCTTAAGATGGTCACATATCTATAGAAATGATGTGAAATGTGCAGCAGATAGAGGCCGCCATTAGTGTATGTTCATCCTCTGGTCAGCGACCGTGACCTGAGCTATAGCTGTGTTCTGCAGCTGTGATTTCACTTGGGCCAGGAGGAACTCTTTACCAACCTGGTTCTTCTTATATTCAGGCTTGGTGCAGCAAGTCATGGAGAATATCACATACATCTCACCAGGCTCAGTTATATAACACACATCTCACCAGGCTCAGTTATATCACACACATCTCACCAGGCTCAGTTATATCACACACATCTCACCAGGCTCAGTTATATCACACACATCTCACCAGGCTCAGTTATATCACATACATCTCACCAGGCTCAGTTATATCATACACATCTCACCAGGCTCAGTTATATCACACACATCTCACCAGGCTCAGTTATATCACATACATCTCACCAGGCTCAGTTATATCACACACATCTCACCAGGCTCAGTTATATCACATACATCTCACCATGCTCAGTTATATCATACACATCTCACTAGGCTCAGTTATATCACACACATCTCACCAGGCTCAGTTATATCACATACATCTCACCAGGCTCAGTTATATCACACACATCTCACTAGGCTCAGTTATATCACACACATCTCACCAGGCTCAGTTATATCATACACATCTCGCCAGGCTCAGTTATATCATACACATCTCACTAGGCTCAGTTATATCACACACATCTCACCAGGCTCAGTTATATCACACACATCTCACCAGGCTCAGTTATATCACACACATCTCACCAGGCTCAGTTATATCACACACATCTCACCAGGCTCAGTTATATCACACACATCTCACCAGGCTCAGTTATATCACACACATCTCACCAGGCTCAGTTATATCACACACATCTCACTAGGCTCAGTTATATCACACACATCTCACCAGGCTCAGTTATATCACACACATCTCACCAGGCTCAGTTATATCACACACATCTCACCAGGCTCAGTTATATCACACACATCTCACCAGGCTCAGTTATATCATACACATCTCACCAGGCTCAGTTATATCACACACATCTCACCAGGCTCAGTTATATCACACACATCTCACCAGGCTCAGTTATATCATACACATCTCACCAGGCTCAGTTATATCACATACATCTCACCAGGCTCAGTTATATCACACACATCTCACTAGGCTCAGTTATATCACACACATCTCACTAGGCTCAGTTATATCACACACATCTCACCAGGCTCAGTTGTATCACACACATCTCAGTAGGCTCAGTTATATCACACACATCTCACCAGGCTCAGTTATATCACACACATCTCACCAGGCTCAGTTATATCACACACATCTCACCAGGCTCAGTTATATCACACACATCTCACCAGGCTCAGTTATATCACACACATCTCACCAGGCTCAGTTATATCACACACATCTCACCAGGCTCAGTTATATCACACACATCTCACCAGGCTCAGTTATATCACACACATCTCACCAGGCTCAGTTATATCACACACATCTCACCAGGCTCAGTTATATCACACACATCTCACCAGGCTCAGTTATATCACACACATCTCACCAGGCTCAGTTATATCATACACATCTCACCAGGCTCAGTTATATCATACACATCTCACCAGGCTCAGTTATATCACACACATCTCACCAGGCTCAGTTATATCACATACATCTCACCAGGCTCAGTTATATTATACACATCTCACCAGGCTCAGTTATATCATACACATCTTACCAGGCTCAGTTATATCATTCACATCTCAACAGGCTCAGTTATATCACACACATCTCACCAGGGTCAGTTATATCACACACATCTCACTAGGCTCAGTTATATCATACACATCTCACCAGGCTCAGTTATATCACACACATCTCACCAGGCTCAGTTATATCACATACATCTCACCAGGCTCAGTTATATTATACACATCTCACCAGGCTCAGTTATATCATACACATCTTACCAGGCTCAGTTATATCATTCACATCTCAACAGGCTCAGTTATATCACACACATCTCACCAGGGTCAGTTATATCACACACATCTCACTAGGCTCAGTTATATCATACACATCTCACCAGGCTCAGTTATATCACACACATCGCACCAGGCTCAGTTATATCAGTTATATCATACACATCTCACTAGGCTCAGTTATATCATACACATCTCACCAGGCTCAGTTATATCACACACATCTCACTAGGCTCAGTTATATCATACACATCTCACCAGGCTCAGTTATATCACACACATCGCACCAGGCTCAGTTATATCAGTTATATCATACACATCTCACTAGGCTCAGTTATATCACACACATCTCACCAGGCTCAGTTATATCATACACATCTCACCAGGCTCAGTTATATCACATACATCTCACTAGGCTCAGTTATATCACACACATCTCACCAGGCTCAGTTATATCACACACATCTCACTAGGCTCAGTTATATCATACACATCTCACCAGGCTCAGTTATATCACACACATCACACCAGGCTCAGTTATATCACATACATCTCACCAGGCTCAGTTATATCACATACATCTCACCATGCTCAGTTATATCATACACATCTCACCAGGCTCAGTTATATCATACACATCTCACCAGGCTCAGTTATATCACACACATCTCACCAGGCTCAGTTATATCACACACATCACACCAGGCTCAGTTATATCACACACATCACACCAGGCTCAGTTATATCACATACATCTCACCATGCTCAGTTATATCATACACATCTCACCAGGCTCAGTTATATCACATCCCTCCCCTGCTGTGCTAATAGTTACAGTACAGGTGGTCTGGACAGTCATTTAACCTATTTTACACATCTCTTGATTGTCCATTACGCAGGTAACAACCACAAACACCAGTTACGTGATGGAAGACGCTATCATGGAACGCAAACACTGCGTCAAAGTGCGCGCCAAGGATGAGTTCGGATATGGCCTCTGGAGCCGCTGGAGCCAGGAGGCAGAGGGCACCCCATGGACAGGTATGGCACCCCAGAATAATTACAGGCAAGATGGCTGAGCTGTGGAACTACCGCTGCACGCTCTATAAGTTTATCACCCTTGGAGCTTCCTGGGTGATCGTTAACTATTTTCACCTGCCCTGCACTAGTCACAGTGACTTTTAATTTAACATTTTAGCTTTACTTATGAAAGAGAGAATTGCAGGGCATTGAGAAGGGAATTTCCAACAGGTGAATGGGAGCAACGCGACTGCTTTGGCCTTATGTTTGTAATTCCAATCCCAATTTAGAGAAGCACTAGCATGCACACTGCACATGTACACATCACACAACTTTGCTGCCCCTCCTTTTGAGTGCTGTAAAAATCAAATCAGGAAGGCAATTACTAGTGTCTGAAGAAAGGTATTACTGCACAAGCTCAGGAACTGAGACCCAGTCCATTCGCACTGATCCTCTTGCAAGTAAGAAAAAGCAAAGGCAGGATAGAGCAAGAACCTTTAAAACTCTGTACAATCAAACCTGCCAAATTTCTCTTTGGTGGTCCTGAGACCTTAAAGGGGCAAAGTTACACTGACCCTGCAGCTTTGAGATCCAGGTTACCCAGTAGAGATACTGCTTTGGCTGTGTATCTCTGGAAGACACAATGGTGCCTGTACACAGTGCAATGCAGCATTAATGCCCAGACAGATCTGAAATTGACAGGACAGGATTAAAAAAACAGGACTGTCCAGGGAAATGTGTACAATGTACAAGTTAAACACTAACAGATGAACCAAAGCAGGTAAGCTGCTGATTTGTATAATATAGGTAACCTGGTCTCTCTCTCTTTTTTGTGTGCAGATATCCGTAAATCTTTCACAGAGGTGAGTGACTGAGAAGGAGACAGAATATTTGGGGACCCAGTACAAAATTAGCATTTTACCGAAAAAAATTCTATCTTCCAGGACCCACTAAATTCTGACATGACGTTCTACCTACCATCCGAAACGACAGAGTATGTCACTGACTCTCGCCTTCCGGACAATGACCCCACAAAATCTGCGCTGCGTCAGTACAGGTTCCTGGTGGTTGGTGTGAATTTGGGAATCCTCGTTTTCCTTCTCGCAGGGATATTGCTGAGGTGAGACGATACTGGGATCATCAGGTCTGATTAGAGGCTAGCAGCCCAGCCCGTAACACTTTCAGAGTTAGCGGTACCCTATATGAATGCTTCTAACGGGGGCTTGGAATAACTAGGCAGCCGCCCATGTGTCACAGAATTAAATTATTAAAAGCTGCTCTGATGGGGGTTTTTGTTTTTTTTCCAGGCGATTTTTTACAAGAGAGTACCAATTAAAGCACAGTAAACTGAGGTACTTATTACTACCATTCGCCAGAGGGGACGGAGCAGGAGCATTGTCCAACAGTTCCCTACATATGAGGCCGTGTGCATCACCAGCCGCAGAGAAATACACTGCCCCCAGAGATCCCGCCAGCACATGACGGGGAGGGCCAGTATGGACAATATCTGCAGAAATCATACAGCCTGGGACGTTTCCTTTTGGAGCGGATAGGACTGCCCTTTACACGTTACTGCCAGTTGGGAGAATGGTCGAGGCAGGTGTGTTTAGTTTTTTTTTATTGTAAATACATATTTTACTACAAGTGTCTGGAAAGAAGCCTGAAAATGCGTCGGGGTTACAGAGTTCTGTGCGCATTTGTCCGCAAAAGGCCACGTTAAATCTCTGGCTAGTTGTGTATAGAAGGCCTCAGCCTGGGCAGTATGAGGGGAAACCACAGCATTATAAAAGGAGCCCAGAACGTGGAGGATACACCGGGTTCACTGAGGGCTAGGGTGCTCTCTCTCCATAACCAGGAATTTAGGTCAGTGCGTGGTGGTTTGCATGATGTGGATTCAGGTTAGTACTGTGGTCAAGCTTTGCTCCTAAATAAAATCCATTCCCTGTACTATATACACAGTGCAAAGGAAAGGACCCTTCACAGCTAGATTACGGTAATTATATAGCACCGCCTGCCATGTTGTTTGGAAGGGCAAGGGTGGCACTGGTAAGCTGTTTGGGGCAAAGAGGTTTACCCCAAACAGCTTACCAGTTTAGTCATTAAACCCCATCTGTTTTGGCTTTGGAGAGAGTGTGATGGAAGGAAACAGGTTTGAAATGTCCTTCTCAGTTCCCATGAATAAAGGCCTAAATGCTTTAATTCCAAAACAGAAGGGGTCTGTTAACGTAACGGTGAATTGACTGCAGAGATGTGCGCGTTGGTCGATACTGATTTCTATTTTATATACGGTAATGTTGAGGAATGGCTTGTCAGCCGTAGATTAAATGACATATTTAGCAATAATACAAAAGCAATTCTAAACCAGTTTAACTTGATTTAAACAAAATGATACATTTCTAGGGATAATGAGAATAGGGGCAGCTAAGATAAGGTGGTCTCACCTTGGACCCCCCCTGGGCTAGTGCAGTACAAATAATCAGTCCAAAGTAGCTAAGGTGGAACAGTCAGCATGATGAATGATTCCAGATGAGTTTACTGAATAGACCTCACAGTGAGGTCTGTCTCTTTCCATAGACCATGATGTATATTAAATATAACCTTTTATTCTAGTGGTAAATAGAGCCAACATGTCATAGTTCCTCTTTAATCGGATGCAATAAAATGGTTTTATTTCTGAGAAGCCATGGATAATGACCTCTTATTTAATGTTTTTTTTGTTTTGTTTAAAAGCTGACTATTGATGTGAATTGGTGCGTCTGTGAATGCAGAAGTAACCAAAGCTGGCTATTAATAAACAGACACTCTAGAGGAACTGTTACAGGACAACGGTCAGCAAATTAGAAAGGTTTGTTTAAATGAAAGCATTTTAAGCATAAAGAATAGACATTAAGCACTGTGCGACTTCTCCGAATGTATAGCTCTATCAGGGGGCAGACATATTGTTTAGAATCTTTGCACTGTATAGCTCTATCAGGGGGTGGACATGTTGTTTAGAATATTTGCTCTGTATAGCTCTATCAGGGGGCAGACATGTTGTTTAGAATCTTTGCTCTGTATAGTTCTATCAGGGGTGGACATGTTGTTTAGAATCTTTGCTCTGTATAGCTCTATCACGGGGCAGACATGTTGTTTAGAATCTTTGCTCTGCATAGCTCTATTAGGGGGCGGACATGTTGTTTAGAATCTTTGCTCTGTATAGCTCTATCAGGGGGCGGACATGTTGTTTAGAATCTTTGCTCTGTATAGCTCTATCAGGGGGTGGACATGTTGCTTAGAATCTTTGCTCTGTATAGCTCTATCAGGAGACAGACATGTTGTTTAGAATCTTTGCTGTGTAGAGATCTATCAGGGCGCGGACATGTTGCTTAGAATCTTTGCTCTGTATAGCTCTATCAGGAGACAGACATGTTGTTTAGAATCTTTGCTGTGTAGAGCTCTATCAGGGGGCGGACATGTTGTTTAGAATCTTTGCTCTGTATAGCTCTATCAGGGGGCGGACATGTTGTTTAGAATCTTTGCTCTGTATAGCTCTATCAGGGGGCGGACATGTTGTTTAGAATCTTTGCTCTGTATAGCTCTATCAGGGGGAGGACATTTTGCTTAGAATCTTTGCTCTGTATAGCTCTATCAGGGGGCGGACATGTTGTTTAGAATCTTTGCTCTGTATAGCTCTATCAGGGGTGGACATGTTGTTTAGAATCTTTGCTCTGTATAGCTCTATCAGGGGTGGACATATTGTTTAGAATCTTTGCTCTGTATAGCTCTATCAGGGGGCGGACATGTTGTTTAGAATCTTTGCTCTGTATAGCTCTATCAGGGGGAGGACATTTTGCTTAGAATCTTTGCTCTGTATAGCTCTATCAGGGGGCGGACATGTTGTTTAGAATCTTTGCTCTGTATAGCTCTATCAGGGGTGGACATGTTGTTTAGAATCTTTGCTCTGTATAGCTCTATCAGGGGTGGACATATTGTTTAGAATCTTTGCTCTGTATAGCTCTATCAGGGGGCGGACATGTTGTTTAGAATCTTTGCTCTGTATAGCTCTATCAGGGGGCGGACATGTTGTTTAGAATCTTTGCTCTGTATAGCTCTATCAGGGGGCAGACATGTTGTTTAGAATCTTTGCTCTGTATAGCTCTATCAGGGGGCAGACATGTTGTTTAGAATCTTTGCTCTGTATAGCTCTATCAGGGGGTGGACATGTTGCTTAGAATCTTTGCTCTGTATAGCTCTATCAGGAGACAGACATGTTGTTTAGAATCTTTGCTGTGTAGAGCTCTATCAGGGCGCGGACATGTTGCTTAGAATCTTTGCTCTGTATAGCTCTATCAGGAGACAGACATGTTGTTTAGAATCTTTGCTGTGTAGAGCTCTATCAGGGGGCGGACATGTTGTTTAGAATCTTTGCTCTGTATAGCTCTATCAGGGGGAGGACATGTTGTTTAGAATCTTTGCTCTGTATAGCTCTATCAGGGGGCGGACATGTTGTTTAGAATCTTTGCTCTGTATAGCTCTATCAGGGGGCGGACATGTTGTTTAGAATCTTTGCTCTGTATAGCGCTATCAGGGGGCGGACATGTTGTTTAGAATCTTTGCTCTGTATAGCTCTATCAGGGGGCAGACATGTTGTTTAGAATCTTTGCTCTGTATAGCTCTATCAGGGGGCAGACATGTTGTTTAGAATCTTTGCTCTGTATAGCTCTATCAGGGGGCAGACATGTTGTTTAGAATCTTTGCTCTGTATAGCTCTATCAGGGGGTGGACATGTTGTTTAGAATCTTTGCTCTGTATAGCTCTATCAGGGGCAGACATGTTGTTTAGAATCTTTGTTCTGTATAGCTCTGTCAGGGGTGGACATATTGTTTAGAATCTTTGCTCTGTATAGCTCTATCAGGGGGCGGACATGTTGTTTAGAATCTTTGCTCTGTATAGCTCTATCAGGGGGCGGACATGTTGTTTAGAATCTTTGCTCTGTATAGCTCTATCAGGGGGCAGACATGTTGTTTAGAATCTTTGCTCTGTATAGCTCTATCAGGGGGCAGACATGTTGTTTAGAATCTTTGCTCTGTATAGCTCTATCAGGGGGTGGACATGTTGTTTAGAATCTTTGCTCTGTAAAACTCTATCAGGGGCAGATATGTTGTTTAGAATCTTTGTTCTGTATAGCTCTGTCAGGGGGTGGACATGTTGTTTAGAATCTTTGCTCTGTATAGCTCTATCAGGGGCAGACATCTTTGTTCTGTATAGCTCTATCAGGGGCGGACATGTTATTTAGAATCTTTGTTCTGTATAGCTCTATCAGGGGGTGGACATGTTGTTTAGAATCTTTGCTCTGTATAGCTCTATCAGGGGCGGACATGTTGTTTAGAATCTTTGCTCTGTATAGCTCTATCAGGGGCAGACATGTTGTTTAGAATCTTTGCTCTGTATAGCTCTATCAGGGGGTGGACATGTTGTTTAGAATCTTTGCTCTGTATAGCTCTATCAGGGGCGGACATGTTGTTTAGAATCTTTGCTCTGTATAGCTCTATCAGGGGCGGACATGTTGTTTAGAATCTTTTCTCTGTATAGCTCTATCAGGGGCGGACATGTTGTTTAGAATCTTTGCTCTGTATAGCTCTATCAGGGGCGGACATGTTGTTTAGAATCTTTGCTCTGTATAGCTCTATCAGGGGGCGGACATGTTGTTTAGAATTTTGGGTCAGATCAAGGAAGGTATGACCCAAGATGTCCGACCCCTGGTAGTTCAGTGCAGGCTGAGAGAGCTCAGTAAGCTATTTTATTTGGATCTTTCTTTAAAGCATTTCTATTTAAAATACACTTGATGCAATCTTTACATTTCTTTGTTGACAGTTGCCCTATAATGTGTTGTACAATACTGATCAGAACACCTTCTACACAGAATAATATTTTGGGCCCTATCTAAACATGGCTTATACTGTGAATAAAAAAAAGAAGAAGAATGATCTATACATTGTGTTATCAGAATTGGAGCAAATGCATAAAATAAGAGAAATGTATGTTATTAATGCATCCGCGGTGTCTCATGCTTATGACATCACTTTGTGGCCTTTCCCAGTGATTATCGCCACATCAAACACTGACTTTCCACCTATTAATCACGGCCTGTCTGTTACAGGTCACATTGCCTGTCTGTTACACGTCACATTGCCTGTCTGTTACACGTCACATTGCCTGTCTGTTACACGTCACATTGCCTGTCTGTTACAGGTCACATTGCCTGTCTGTTACACGTCACATTGCCTGCCTGCCTGTCTGTTACAGCTTACATTGCCTGCCTGTCTGTTACAGGTCACATTGCCTGCCTGTCTGTTACAGATCACATTGCCTGCCTGTCTGTTACAGATCACATTGCCTGTCTGTTACAGGTCACATTGCCTGCCTGTCTGTTACAGGTTCCATTGCCTGTCTGTTACAGGTCACATTGCCTGTCTGTTACAGCTTACATTGCCTGCCTGTCTGTTACAGGTCACATTGCCTGCCTGTCTGTTACAGGTCACATTGCCTGCCTGTCTGTTACAGCTTGCATTGCCTGCCTGTCTGTTACAGGTCACATTGCCTGCCTGTCTGTTACAGGTCACATTGCCTGCCTGTCTGTTACAGCTTGCATTGCCTGCCTGTCTGTTACAGGTCACATTGCCTGTCTGTTACACGTCACATTGCCTGCCTGTCTGTTACAGGTCACATTGCCTGTCTGTTACAGGTCACATTGCCTGTCTGTTACAGGTTACATTGCCTGTCTGTTACAGCTTGCATTGCCTGCCTGTCTGTTACAGCTTACATTGCCTGTCTGTTACACGTCACATTGCCTGCCTGTCTGTTACAGGTTTCATTGCCTGTCTGTTACAGGTCACATTGCCTGTCTGTTACAGGTCACATTGCCTGTCTGTTACAGGTCACATTGACTGTCTGTTACAGGTCACATTGCCTGTCTGTTACAACTTACATTGCCTGCCTGTCTGTTACAGGTCACATTGACTGTCTGTTACAGGTTACATTGCCTGTCTGTTACAGCTTACATTGCCTGTCTGTTACAGCTTACATTGCCTGCCTGTCTGTTACAGGTCACATTGCCTGTCTGTTACAGGTCACATTGACTGTCTGTTACAGGTTACATTGCCTGTCTGTTACAGGTCACATTGCCTGTCTGTTACAGGTCACATTGCCTGTCTGTTACACGTCACATTGCCTGTCTGTTACAGGTCACATTGCCTGCCTGTCTGTTACAGGTCACATTGCCTGCCTGTCTGTTACAGGTCACATTGCCTGTCTGTTACAGGTCACATTGCCTGTCTGTTACAGGTCACATTGCCTGTCTGTTACAGCTTACATTGCCTGTCTGTTACAGCTTACATTGCCTGCCTGTCTGTTACAGGTCACATTGCCTGTCTGTTACAGGTTACATTGCCTGTCTGTTACAGCTTACATTGCCTGCCTGTCTGTTACAGCTTACATTGCCTGCCTGTCTGTTACAGCTTACATTGAGGCAAGCGTTACAGGAGGGCTGCTGACACAAGGCATTTAGCCTGGCTATATACAGTCCCGGCCAGGGAAGTTAGCATTTGTTTTGTCAGCATCTTAGGACATGGCAAACAAACACCAGCCACACAGTGGATCTCATCACTGAACAGTACCACGGCCGTTTCTGCTTTTTTCCCTGCAGGCTCATCCACCACCGCAAGCAGAAGTCACAAAGGGGAACTAGGTTTTGAAAATGTATTTTTAGCCAGTGGAGATGTTCCAGAATTCCCAGTGTAACACGTCTGAAAGACAATAAACAGCACAATAGTTCACGCAAGGTCTGTATTTGCACAAAATGCACCAGATTCAGCTCAGTGGTGGGGGAAGATGTATTAACATCTGCATAGACAACTGCAGGGTACCTGCATTCTAATGGGGATAGCTAACCTTGGCACTGCAAGTGTTTTGGAAATACATATTCCATGATGCTTTGTCAGGTTGATTTAATCCATTATACTCCCTCACATATTTGGTAATAAACTGCGTAGCAGTGGAATCCCAGCATGCAATGCAAGGTCCAACCCAATAAAATAGCTATTGTTAACACGTTATTGATTAGTACTGAATTGGTAACCAGGGGACTGAGAGCGGGATGAGGAGAGAGACAGGGGGGAAACAGACTGGGTGAGAGCAGGGGGTACTGGCGATTATTGAAGGGGGGCGATTGGCAGAGAGAGGATGGGGGTTACTGGAGATAGTAAGGGGCTCTGTCAGCTTAATATACCTTATAATGTGAATTTAGAGAAAAAAAGATCTATATATTAAGGTAGTAGAAATGTATAACATGTAAGTGTATACAATAAGAGACATACAGGGCTGTGGTGTCGCCTGCTTATTACATCATCTGGGGTTTGCTAAGCAAATCACACATATTCAGTGTCATTTGCATATCAAGCCACAAGGTGATATCATAAGCAGACAGGAAGGAGCATGCTGGTGAGGCTGCCTGAGAGTGATCAGATGGTCCTGGGAAGAGGAAGACATGGATGTGCTTAGAGGTAACCTATATATATGTATATATACACATTACACTCACAAAGGACACTGCTGAATCAAGGTACACATTTACAATCTTTTATTTTGCATGTAATTCATTTATAGTACAAGTGAATATAAATGTTCTTGGTATCTGCACTTCATATGCAGAATGTCAGCGCCCTCTCTTGGTCGTTGAGCTGAAGTGCAGAAATAGTAGCAATGTGATATTTGGAGAGAGAGAGGAGGAAATTGGATTCAGGTCAGCAATGATCCGGCTCAATATTTCTTGTTATTTCTGAGGGTTTTGTTGCTTTTTACATGTGAAAATATATAGGTTTCTATTTGTTGAAAGCGTTGATTCATGCACATTAATGGCCTGACATCATCACTGATTGCTTGTCTCGTAGAGATGATGTCATCCTCACAATATCTGTGCCATCAGGACCCTTATATTGATTGGTCAGCTCAGATTAACGCATACATTCCCCAACCGTTCACTTACCAAAACTCTCTGAATATCTTCCACATAGGAACCAGAATCTGCTTCTGCCATTGGCCATTTAACCCACTACATAACCTTGCACGTCCAGTGCCCACCCCGACCTTACCCTTAATTTACTATAAAAACCACGTGCAAATGAATGTCTTACGTTGAGTTGAGCTGTGAAGCCATTTTGAACACGACCCAAATGACAGCCATCTTGTTGACCTGACGATGCGGTAGTGGGAGTTTCAGCCAGAGGAAAACCAAGGGTGGGGGGGAAAGGTTTACAAAAAAATGATAATCTGGAGCAGAACAGAAGACCCGGTATAAATGAGAGAGACTCTGAAGATTAGCTGGTGCCAAACTTTATACCAATGTCCAACGCGGTGCAGAGAGAGAGAGAGGACGCGGGAGATGCATGGAGAGGTATGTGGTTTCGGCGGGGATACACAGGGGGTAGACGGGTGCAGCGTGGGGGGGATCAGTGAAGTTTGCTGTGCACAGGGTATAACAGGCTCATATGCTCCGCATCTTTAAAGGGTAACTTCTGGCCGGAGTAGTAGCTGACTACCTCCGGGATACTGCTGAAAACGCCCCCTGTCTGCTGCAGAGTGAACTTGTTGTCTTTGGTTTGTGCAATGATGATGTGGACGCAACCCTGGCTGGTCCTAGAAGAGAGACAATGGTGAGAGGTGCCCCAGACAACATGGACTCCGTTTAACTACTTCTAATTTCCCATTCCTAACACTGAATGCATTCAACCAGTGCAAGTAAAGAACTAAACAGCCACCAAACTTATTCTTCACTTGTGCTTCAAATACAGAGCTATGGGCCCTGGTATGAGGATAAACTGGCAGGTATGTGTTACTGTACATGGCCAGCAACAGGGCTGTGTCTGTCCCTGACAGTCTGTCACTGCTAGTGCAGAGAGAGAGTTGAGGCACAAGCTGACACTGTCAGTACGCCAGCATCCAACACGCTCTGCCTCAGCTGAGAGGCACAGCTCAGCGTAAACCCGTGGGTATCTGCAAATATACATACAGGGTTTAATATAGGCAGTGGACAAAGGGCTTTTAACGTCTGCTTCTAGAAGCTAAGTAGGAGATGAAATAAACTTTAGCACCCTTTAATTCTAGTGTGAGGAATCTGGTAAAGCTTATCACGTAGGCTACAGCCACCAAATAAAACATTATATAAAAACCCTAATGGTTGTATGTGGCCCGTGGGCAACTCGTTGGACAGCTCTGATTTGCACAGTTGATAACAATCAATCGACACATTGAGAAATAGGTCTTTGAGCCTGTGTAGGATGCTGTACTCTCCCTCCTCTTTACAGCTTCAGTGGACACTGGGGTTAAACTGCCCGAGGAAGACCATTTTGCAGAGTGGGGCTATGCCGCGACCCCCCCCCCCCATACCACTCACTTCAAGGCGATGGAGTACTTGCTGTTTCCAGACTCACTGTTACGCAGCAAGTAACTGGCCTCTCTGCAGGACTGCAGCCGGGTCTCTGCTTCAGCTCGGGTCACAGCTCCGTGGTACCAGCTGTCGCCAAGAGAGGAAGCTAGAGTCACACACTGAATAGTGACACACTCACATGCACATTGAAACAGGAATCACTTCCATCACACACAGGCCAAAGCATAACATGCACACGCACTGCTGGCAGGTATAGGAAATGCTTTGCATGTAGTATAAGGTACACAGGGTAAATACAGTGACCCCAGGGAGTTGCCGTGGCCCTAATACCTTTGTTTCTCGAGTGGCACTGTGGGGTCCACCTTGTCACTCTGCTCTGGCTGCTGCTGCTGCTTCAGCACCTTGGGGGTCCAGCTCTTCTGCCGCTGGTGCATTCTGACAGCTTCCTCCTTGCTGGGAGACCGCTCGCTGTTCTCAAACTGAACTGTAGGCCGATAAGGAGGAAAGAGAGAGGTCAAAGACATTGCAAGAGCCATGCGATATAAACAGACCTTCCCAGGTCACTGTGTGTGTTCTATGAACCTGCCTTACCTGAGAGTGCCCTCACAATATGCTCCTTCTTCCACTCCCACGGCTGCTCATACTCCCCCGCCGGCCTCTCATCATTCTCAGGACTCACACCGCCATCCGCCACCCGCTGTTTCTTCTCTTGCCCCTCTCCTTCACTTCCGCCATCCGGGGGTTCGTAGGGCGTGTCGTACAGCTGAGGCGGCTTCGCCTGCCCATCTTGGGTGACTGGCTTCTTGGGATCGGCCTTTATATCCCCTGAAGGGCCTAGCTCCAGGAGCAGAAGATCTGTGGCCAGTTGATCCTTCGAGCCTCTGCGACGAATCTCTGCAATTCGCAAAAGGAAAGATAAAAAGGCAACAATGTTATCCCTATTTAAGAACAATGCTTTGTGGTGACATGTAACTTCTCGCTTACAAGAGCACGATGAAGGGTACACTGCACATGCCACAGACTGAGAACAAGGGTTACAAAAGCTTCAGACTGGCAAATGGTATGTAGCCAGTGGTCTAATGGCTAATCTCCCATTGGCTGCCCGGTGTTCTAACGTAGAATACCGAGATGCAGGTTTCAAGTCATCCAGCTTTATGTGTACACAGTAATATAATTAGATACACCCAATATCTTGGCCCAGGATGGAACAGGAAAAGTGATAAGAAAAGATGCCAGGAACATGTTATTTGGTAACAGGGCAGCCAGTGATTGGTCAGACCTATAACAATACGCGGGTCTCTGCCATTACTAGGACAGGATCTGGTCGGGAAACCATTGATAAGGGCTGCTAGGGAGAAATTCCTGAAAATAATGCAGGAAAAATAATTCTTTCAGGAACACCACACCCCTCCTCTCATTCCTGTGCCACCACCTGGCTATCCTATTCTCCTGGCGCCATGGCAACGAGGCCTATCCGGAGAGCCGCCACGGCATCCTTCCTGCCAATCCAACGAGCCGTCCACGGGAGGAAGCAAGTCCGAGAGTCAGGAAGCAGACACAGGAAGTCACACCCAGGCACAGAGAGGAGGCCAGCAACACAGAACGCAGGCCTGGGCAAGTGTGTGCACGTACAATGTACCCAAACACATGAACATCTATAGCACTCTGGGTATCCCCCCCCCCTTTCCAGCCTTGACTTGGCATTTCTAGTGACGTCACAATACAGCACAGTATCAATGTGGGACCAATGTAGCTTTAATATTAAGTAAATAATAGCAATGAAAATCAATGAAATAATACTTTCTATCGCTGTCAGGGGCCCCACAATAACTTTCCAGTTAGTGGTTTACTGAGACATGGGCCAAGAATCCCCACTAGTCCTAGGTTTCCGAGAGGAGTGAATTGTCCCAGACCAGTGGCAGCCAGACCCTCCCAGGGGTGCAGAGAGCTGAGCAGGATATTTGGACGTATTGTTTACTGCTGGGAAGAGAGATAAGAACCAGGGAGTATATAGTCACAGCAAACTATAGGGTCGGGAACTGTGACCTCTGCCCCGACGACCTGTAATCAAGTGAAGGATATCTCATTAACCCCTTCAGTGCTGAAGGAACTCAACGGTGTATGACTAGAAGGTCCAACACGGGACTAGCAGAGACCCACAGCAATGAAATGGTGATAATCAGGATGAATGACTCTCCCCCCCCCCCCCCCCCCCCCCCCGCTGCGAAAAAGGGGGGCAGTATGGAAGATCTGCCAAATACCAAGGGACTTCAAAACATGAACCGAAGAAGGGGGGATACACACTGAGAGGGGATTTGGGACAAGGGCAGCAAGCTGACTCAAGAGCAGAACGTGCAAAGTATCCTACGCACAGCACAGCCTTACAGCAGGGGAGGTGACATGTATGAAAGGAGATTCATGCATGAGGAAAGATAATTTATAAAACAAAGTTCCAAACATTGCAAAGTCTGGGTCAAAAGAAGATTTAGAGCTCTATTCACGAGGAAGGGAATTGACAAGGGAATTTCAAATGTAAGGCCAAAATAGCCGAGTTGGAATTTGTTTCCAGCCCATGGGACATTTTTTTTCCAACTCGGCTGCTTTGGTTTTAAGTCTGAAATTCCCTTGTCAATTCCCTGTGGTCCTCTCTTACATGAATAAAGCCGCGTCCTCCGCTTACAGACTGGCAGTCACCTGTTATAATCTGCTGGGCGTCGTACGGCTCCATGTAGCCATCATTCTCGCCGACGCGCTCCGCGTCACGCTGACCCTTTGTGCTTTTGGCATCGAAAGGGTCGGCATAATCATCCAGGATAATGATCTGAAAAGCCCCAAAAAAAAAACCCAGCCGGGAGAATGATAGTCAAACATCCGGTCTGTATAGAAGTGTACCTATAGAACGTGCTTTTTTACTCCCCCCCCCCCCCCCCCCGTCTTTCCTAATATAGCCAAGTCACTCACCATTTCCTCTCGGAGGACTTTCTCCTGCTCCTTCCCTGGTTGTGGCTCCTCTGATCCCTGGAAATTCTGGCCGTTCTTTTCCAGCAGGTTTGGATCCACTCGGATAAGGCGATTCCCATAGGTGCTGTGACCCTTGGCTGGCCGGCTGGCGACGGCATCGTCTTTAGAGTTTTTCCTGCTCTTGCCTTGAAGGAGGCTGTGCAGACTCTCCCTGGACAGGAGGGTTTCCTTAAAGCCTTTCCCATGCCCGTCTGAGGAGGAATTCTTGCGGTTTTTCACCGCAGGCCCAGTGGGTTCAGGGCAGGAGTTTTTCCGAGATGCACCAACTTTGGGCAGTGTTTTGGCCCCTGGAATCCCAGGCTTGGCTCTGTCTGAAACATTCTTCAGAGTCAGTGGCAGCTCTTTAAACCACTTTGCCATGGCCGGGAGAGAGGAAGGGAGGGCGCCAACAAGAAACAAAGAGATTCTTAGAGGCCGAGGGCCGCAGGGGCCCCAAGTCTTTGGCCTACACTATCCAGGTGTCCCCAGAATCCAGTGGCTGATACCTGCCTCTTTGGCCCCCACTGTTGCCAGGGTCTCTAGATTTATTTTTGAGATGGGCTCAGAAGTTTTTCTCGTGGGTGCCCTTCCCAGCCTTATCTTGGACACGGCAAATGGACCCAGGCTTTTCCTGAGGAGGATTATTTTGATTCCTGCCTGTGTCCTGCTACCTTCCTGCAGCTGAGCTAGCAATTCTCATGGAGGTGAAGTGGAGGGAGGTCCAAGTTTGCAGGGTCGGTCCTACTATGAGATGCTAAGATGGTGCAGAGATTTTGGGGTCCTCTTGTCTCGGTGGGTGTAAGGATGAGTCTCTCCGGCAGCACTCATACAGTGATGGACAGCTGCTAGTGGAGGTGGCTGGAGGCGATGTGGCAGGGAGTTGGACAATGAGTGAACTCAGTGGTATCCGATACAGCTCTGTAAAACAAACAATGCTATGTGATTACAATCCTGGACAGGAGAGGGGACTGCATCGGGAAGGAAGTGTCTGATTGTTCATTGAAAAGCAATCACTGTCTGTCACTGACTCTCTTCCCTTCACAGCACAATGCAATCTCACCCAGAGTCTGCACTCACCCTGAGCTTGCACTCACACCCACCCTGCACTCACCCTGAGCTTGCACTCACACACGCACCCTGCACTCACCCTGAGCTTGCACTTACACCCACCCTGCACTCACCCTGAGCTTGCACTCACACCCACCCTGCACTCACCCTGAGCTTGCACTTTCACCCACCCTGAGCTTGCACTCACACCCACCCTGCACTCACCCTGAGCTTGAACTCACACCCACCCTGCACTCACCCTGAGCTTGCACTCACACCCACCCTGCACTCACCCCGAGCTTGCACTCACACCGAGCTTTAACTCACACACGCACCCTGCACTCACCCTGAGCTTTAACTCACACACGCACCCTGCACTCACCCTGAGCTTTAACTCACACACGCACCCTGCACTCATCCTGAGCTTGCACTCACACGCACCCTGCACTCACCCTGAGCTTGCACTCACACCCACCCTGCACTCACCCTGAGCTTGCACTCACACCCACCCTGCACTCACCCTGAGCTTCCATTCTAGATAGACTGCTCTCACTCACTGTCCATTCTAGATAGACCACACTCACTCTCCAATCTAGATAGACTGCTCTCACTCACTGTCCATTCTAGATAGACCACACTCACTCTCCAATCTAGATAGACCACACTCACTCTCCAATCTGGATAGACCACACTCACTCTCCAATCTAGATAGACTGCTCTCACTCACTGTCCATTCTAGATAGACCACACTCACTCTCCAATCTAGATAGACTGCTCTCACTCACTGTCCATTCTAGATAGACCACACTCACTCTCCAATCTAGATAGACCACACTCACTCTCCAATCTAGATAGACCACACTCACTCTCCAATCTAGAGAGACCACACTCACTCTCCAATCTAGACAGACCACACTCACTCTCCAATCTAGACAGACCACACTCACTCTCCAATCTAGACAGACCACACTCACTCTCCAATCTAGAGAGACCACACTCACTCTCCAATCTAGACAGACCACACTCACTCTCCAATCTAGACAGACCACACTCACTCTCCAATCTAGACAGACCACACTCACTCTCCAATCTAGACAGACCACACTCACTCTATCACTCACTGTGCTGTCAGATTAGAGAGGTTTCTAGCTCAGTATTACTCCCCTCACACTAAGTGTCACTCACCCTGTCCACCTCCACACACCAGGGCAGGACCCACCTTGTGCCCGCTTACCAGCTCAGTGATGTCCAGTCCTCCACCCTATGCTGTTGGACAGCGCCCTGTCCCTTTCCCCAGACAGGACCCCCTAACCCCCTCCTCCTCCTCCTCCTCATCTCCCTCCCTCCCACTGCATCCTGCGCCGCCTGGCCCTCCACACGTGGCTCCCTCACTGGCTCACGTGGGCTGGGCGGGCGGCCGCCATCTTGTGGCTGGCAATGGCATCACCCGTTTCCCCTTCCCGCGCTGACGTCACGCGCCTCTGCAGAGTCCGCGAGCGGCGCGCGGGAAAGGTGATCCTGGGCTGGTAAATGGCGCCCTCAGATGATGGCATTTATTACCTAAAAACCTGTGCAAATCCTCAGTAATAACCATACATTCCCTCATAAATCCACATTAGCATGTCATGGGACTCTAACTATGGACTGCATCCTCAATCCCCAATAATCCCTTTAAATGATAATAGTTACACGGCTTCCTCTGTAACCTGCCGCTAATTCATTCCTATTGTAATAATATCTATAATAACAAGCGATTCTAAAGTAACATTACCTGTGCCACACAGGATAATAATATTTATAGTATATGTGATATGTGTGAGCTCCCTACAAGCATAAATAATGTCCTTGTAATAATGTTTTATATTAATGTTTTTATATAACTGGCTGCAGCATTGTTTACTACAAGTAGATTATTATTATTCCTGGTGTAAAACTAAATGTAACTTTATTGCTAGTGTTTAATAACATTAACCACAAGTATTAACCACAAGTAACTGCTATTGAATCTTATTCTCTTTTTACAGCATGTGCTTATTATTATTATTATTATTATTATTATTATTATTATTATTTAGTTTATCTATTGATAATGAGGATAGGACCTTTTTTTTCTTTTCTTAAAGGGACTGTAACACCCACACATTGTTTTTACTGTGAATGTAGAGCATAAAAAGGAATTTTACATTGTGTTAGCAAAACTGCAAGCAAATGCATAAAATAGGATAAACAGTTGTTTTCAATGTGTCTGTGGGGGTCTCCTGCTTATGACATCACCTGTGGCACGGTATGCAGATTACACATTTCCGCCTGTCATTTCAGATTTTTTCAGTTGCAAGGATCGTTGGAATACATGATGGAAGAAAATACAGACACAGGTAAACATCACATGCTGAAAGAAAGCCTCTGTTTTATTCTACAAGTGACCTTTTAATCAATATATTAAAAAAATAATAATAATAAACAAGATTCTGAGTCATGTGGCTTTAGGAGCCAAATTTCTTCTTCCTGTCGCTCCATACTGGGGCTGTGAAAGCTCACAACTGCTTTCATCCACTTTAATTGTCTCCTTTTAAATAAAACAATAAAGTGAAGGAGCGCAAATAACATTTCTTATATATTCTTTCCCTTTTGTATAATAATTTTTGATGGCCGCTCTCGCTTGAAGCTTCACGTCCAAGTTTCCCCAAAAGACAGAACAAAAGTACACAATAGTTGCTCATTGTTTCAAAATATATGTCACAGAAAACAGACCCTCTTACACACTCTTATTTTTAACGGAGTGACCAAGTAAAGAGAATGAGATTATTGACCAAAATAAATAAACCAGAGCAATTTTGGGTGACAATTGGAATATTTAAAGATAGTTAAAAAAAAAAAAAAAGGTTAATAAATGAGATGTTCCCCCTTAGTAGCTTTTTAAGGGTCTTGTTGTGTCTATATATAATAACACTTGCCACTTTTCGGATGTATAAAATGTACCTCTCCTTCTAGATTGCAGGACCGTGCAGCGAATATACATTGGAAATCTCCCATGTGACATGACCAAGGTAACTACAAACACAACCTTGGAACAGAGACTTGTGAGTGGGGAAAAATGATCTGTACATTGTGTTAGCAGAATTGCAGCAAATGCATCAATTCAGAGAAAAATAGGTTTTAGAAGGGTGTGTGGTGTCTCTGGTTAATGACATCGCCTGTGGCGTGAGATGCAAAGGAACTCTTTTTCGATAGGAAATGTGTAAATTGCATGTCAAGATGCAGGTGATGGCATACATTGGAGCACACCCTTTTAAAACTGATTGTTGTTTTGTTTTTTTTTATGATTTTGCATATGTGATATAAATATCAACCTGACATAAAATGCACTAGTAAATATAGGCACAGAGACATTCGGTAACACTAGATGGCAGGGATAAATCGAGAGCACAGCTGGAGCACAGAGGTTTTTCATTTCTTCAATAATAACTCTGCACCATGATATTTCAGTATGTACCAACATAAAGATAATATAAGACTTTCACATTGACAAATGTTTCCTAGGTGAACCCATATAAATTATGTTTAAAACCAAAAGGTATAACTATGAGGTTGCTACAATAGAACACCATATTTTGAACTACAGCAGACAAGACAAACTTAATGCCATCTAGTGGTCATTCTGAAAATCAGATCGGCATTACTTTTTATGCGATAGACATCGGTTCTTTGAATGTGGAAGTAAAAAGAATAAGAAGAGAAGAAGTTAAAAAGAGACGCAGAGTGAGGTGTAGAAGAAGAGCAAAGTGCGAATAAGGTACTCCAAGGGAGGGAGGAATTCTGTACCAGCCCCATAGCATTCCGTCATTATACCAGCCCCATAGCATTCTGTCATTATACCATCCCCATAGCATTCTGTCATTATACCAGCCCCATAGCATTCCGTCATTACACCAGCCCCTTAGCATTCTGTCATTATACCAGCCCCATAGCATTCTGTCATTACACCAACCCCATAGCATTCCATCATTACACCAGCCCCATAGCATTCTGTCATTACACCAGCCCCATAGCATTGCGTCATTATACCAGCCCCATAGAATTGCGTCATTATACCAACCCCATAGCATTGTGCCATTATACCAGCCCCATAGCATATCATATGTTTCTTGTTCATAAAAAATAAAACCAAACATTTTAAAAGCACATCTGAAGAGTGTATTATTTAGAGATAAGACTGATATATACCCCTGCCCAGGATGTACACAAGGTTATATCTCACACACTGCTTGATATATACCCCATGCACGGAGCAATACATAGGCCCTAGTATATACACAATATTATGTGAATTTCATGTGCAGGGACATATATATCGGAGCAGTGTGTGAGATATAACCATGTGTACATACTGGGTGGATGTGTTGACATACCCCAGCACCCAGATTGGCCTTATAAGACTTACCCCATCACCTAGGGCTTACTCCGTCACTTAGACTGCACTCACAGGACCTACCCCAGCCATTAGACTGCACTCACAGGACTTACCCCAGCCGTTAGACTGCACTCACAGGACTTGCCCCAGCCATTAGACTGCACTCACAGGACCTACCCCAGCCGTTAGACTGCACTCACAGGACTTACCCCAGCCATTAGACTGCACTCACAGGACTTACCCCAGCCATTAGACTGCACTCACAGGACTTGCCCCAGCCATTAGACTGCACTCACAGGACCTACCCCAGCCGTTAGACTGCACTCACAGGACTTACCCCAGCCGTTAGACTGCACTCACAGGACTTACCCCAGCCATTAGACTGCACTCACAGGACTAACCCCAGCCTTTAGACTGCACTCACAGGACTAACCCCAGCCGTTAGACTGCACTTACAGGACTCTACCCCAGCCGTTAGACTGCACTCACAGGACTTACCCCAGCCATTAGACTGCACTCACAGGACTTACCCCAGCCGTTAGACTGCACTTACATGACTTACCCCAGCCATTAGACTGCACTCACAGGACTTACCCCAGCCGTTAGACTGCACTCACAGGACTTACCACAGCCATTAGACTGCACTCACAGGACTAACCCCAGCCGTTAGACTGCACTCACAGGACTAACCCCAGCCGTTAGACTGCACTCACAGGACTTACCCCAGCCGTTAGACTGCACTTACAGGACTTACCCCAGCCGTTAGACTGCACTCACAGGACTTGCCCTAGCCATTAGACTGCACTCACAGGACTTGCCCTAGCCATTAGACTGCACTCACAGGACTTGCCCTAGCCATTAGACTGCACTCACAGGACTTGCCCTAGCCGTTAGACTGCACTCACAGGACTTACCCCAGCCGTTAGACTGCTCTCACAGGACTAACCCCAGCCGTTAGACTGCACTCACAGGACTAACCCCAGCCGTTAGACTGCACTCGCAGGACTTACCCCAGCCGTTAGACTGCACTCGCAGGACTAACCCCAGCCGTTAGACTGCACTCGCAGGACTTACCCCAGCCGTTAGACTGCACTCACAGGACTTACCCCAGCCGTTAGACTGCACTCACAGGACTTACCCCAGCCGTTAGACTGCACTCACAGGACTTACCCCAGCCGTTAGACTGCACTCACAGGACTAACCCCAGCCATTAGACTGCACTCACAGGACTTACCCCAGCCATTAGACTGCACTCACAGGACTTACCCCAGCCATTAGACTGCACTCACAGGACTTACCCCAGCCATTAGACTGCACTCACAGGACTTACCCCAGCCATTAGACTGCACTCACAGGACTTACCCCAGCCATTAGACTGCACTCACAGGACTTACCCCAGCCATTAGACTGCACTCACAGGACTTACCCCAGCCATTAGACTGCACTCACAGGACTTGCCCCAGCCATTAGACTGCACTCACAGGACCTACCCCAGCCGTTAGACTGCACTCACAGGACTTACCCCAGCCGTTAGACTGCACTCACAGGACTTGCCCCAGCCGTTAGACTGCACTCACAGGACTTACCCCAGGCTCCCAGCACCCAACCAAGACTTCAGTCACTAGTGTGAGCAGGAGCAAAATATGCCAGATATGACAAGGTGGGCAACTGTGCCGCCTTAAAATGGGCGCAGCCACTTGCAGTGGTTCAGTCGAGGAAGTATTCTGTGCTCATCTCTTGGAAAATATACTGTGTATAAACATCATTCAGTGAAGCAGATAATGAGCCGAGCCCCGCTTGCCAATGATTTCTCTCTTAATTTATGTCCAGATCATTTCTTATCTTTTTCTCTCTCTACATTCACAGTACAAACAATGTTTAGATGACAGACCCCCTTTCATTGATATTTAATGTATGTAGATGTATTTTTTTCGCCCTCCTTAGGAAGATCTGGAATCTCTATTGAAGGATTGTGAGCCATTGGATATAAGGAAACATCAGCACGGCATTAAATGGTAGTACATATTGCCCATTTTGGCCTGAGTTTAATTGGGGTCCTCGGACGTGCCCATAACGCTCCTCATTTTTCTTCTCTTTCTCTCTGAGTTTCGCCTTTGTGAAGTTGTGCTCCTCTGTGAAAGCCAAGTTCACCATTGATAAAATCAATAGGAGCTTCTATAAAGGACGCCAGTTAGTGTGTAGAGTGAACTCCAGGAGCATGACAGACCCTATTGCGGTATGCTGAACAGCTTTTTATTGTTTGTGTGTTTTTTATAACCAAGCAGTTTAATGAATTTGGCCTTGGGTAATTGTACAGATTGATACGAAGTTCCTTTAAACCTGTTGTAATATTTCTGTCCCTTTTTTTTTTCAGGAAGTGGAGAATGTCCCAGAGTCCCAAGCACATACAATAAAAAAAACCAAGAATTTCAAAGGTAAGAAGATTGTTTGGGTTGTCTGCTTTTACTGGGGAAATATTGGTAGAAGTTTACAAAAGCCATGACACATGGAATGGACTACCAGCAAAGTTAGGTCATGTTTAACCTCTTCCTGCCCGTTGGATGTCCTATGCTGTCCTAAAATACTGGGCTCAAATGCTCGATGGACGGTATATTTAAAAACACATAGGGCCCACTCCCTGCGATAAGCTGTACTGTGCATTTCTCTGCAGAGGGGTCCTAACTGTCAGTCTGTCAGGCAGTATGTTACCAAAGATGTGCAAGCATTCGGGCGTGCTTCCACGTCATCATTAGGTCCCAATAAAGACCCTGATCAGACCTCTGCCTGTGTATCCTCCTGATAACTCCGTGATCCAGACCAGGTACAGGAAGTCACTGTTTAGGTGCTCTGGTCTTTAAGGACTAAAGCACCCCTGAGCGTGAAGGGATTGGAGGACAGAAACCCCAATTTTGTTCTTCTTGTGAAACAGGCTGCTTCTCCTTCATTAGAGCAGTTAATTAACTAAGCTGTTTTCTGTTAGCTGCTTTGGAAGATTTAGCGCAAGCTTTGTAGAGTTTCTTTCAGGGAGATGTCGTTCCTGGAGGTGTAGTGTTTTAAAGTAAATCCCTGGCATCCTAGCAGAACCTGGAATTTAGTCTTGTATTTATCGCTCAAAGTATGTTTTATATATAAAATATTATAGTGTTTGTTACAGGCAGCCAATTGGACGAACAAATTTATATTGGAAATCTCCCTCATGACATGACTCAGGTATTTGGTTTGAGTTCCAATTCATATAAAAACTAAATTTTATCCTTTTAATGCAAGTAGTAAAATAGAGCTTAACCTGTGTTTGTCTTTTGTCAGGGGGAATTGTTTAACCTGTTTAATGAATACGACCCTGAATCTGTGCGAAAATGCCAGCATGAGCTAAAATGGTAATATCCTCTTGCTGACTGTGTGGGCTTCTGTTTGTTTAATCCAGTTCACTTTCCATTTAGTTTTTCCTGTGTCATTCTGCTTTTCAGTTTTGCCTTTGTGAAGTTGCGTTCGTCTGAGAAGGTCGAATTAGCCATCAACAAAATCAACGGAATTTTTTTCAAAGGACGGCGACTTTGCTGCAAGATTAACACACCCAGGATTGGACGAAACCCTGCAGTAGGTTCAGAGAAAACGCCACCATGGGTTAGTTACGCATGGCCTGCTGGGCCGCAAATGGTGCGGTTTTGCACTTCTTGCTGTGAAAGAATGAGACTAACCGGTCTGAAGTTGCCAGTGATACCTGTTTAGATGTTTTACAGACAAGTATACAGTTACAAAAACATAATTGTAGAGTTTATGTAGGCTTTAAATCTTAAGCTGGGGAATAAATGCTACAAGGTTATTTACTAAATATGTTACAATAGATGTTTAGAGAACGTGACTTTTTAGGATAAATTGTCGATATCACTGTTATACTGAAAGCTGATAGGGAAACCAAACAATTGTGATTCGCTTATTTGCTGCCAGTTTGTTTGTAAATGCCTGTGTTTAATTAATGAAAGCAAATAAGGTCTATCAGCACTCACTTTTCAAATAGTGCCACGTGTAGTACTCCACCGGGTCCCATATAATAACTCCCCCCACTTATCTCACTGCCTTAAGTGCAGTGTTTATTATCACCAAAAGTAGCGTGGCAGTGTTTCAACTCTTTGGTTTGACAAAGGCCCAACAGGGTTCAAACCTGGTCACACCACTTTGGTAATAATAAAACCCCCACTGTGTGATAAATCATTTTGTTTCTGTTTAATTAATGGCATCCATTCCAATATACACTTTAAGGAATTGATTGTACATTGTCAGATAAATGTAAATTTCTATTTTTAAGCCAATTTCTCTCTGTAAATGGACATATTTTCGAAAAAAATGTTCTCATGCGTTTTAGGAGATGAAAGTTAATCCTGACACCAATTTATATCAAAATGAGGTCCTGGATGATACAAAAGGTGAGGGGGAGACAAATAAGGGTTTTATTAATGATTTCTTAATGACCAGTAATAACTATTTGTAAAATGGCCTGTGAATTATGGGATGAATTTCTCTGAGATAAACTCATTTAGCAAAATCAACCGTGCCAATAGACAGTCCTTCCCTGTTTTATCAGAGACTTTTCCCTGCTTGTAACGCTTTTTGTTTAATTAAATCTCTTTCAGCTCTAATGAAAGTCTCTTATATTGCGCCGCTGCCAGACCACGTGCCTGCCATAACCCCATCTACAGGACATGTAATTAAATGAAATGAATCACCTAATTCCGGATTGTAATTATCTGTCTCTATATGTACATGTCGTTTCCAAATACCTGTGGAATCCTGTTGGATTTGGAGGGAAACTAATCTTTTATTACTGATAAATTCTTATTCTTTTTCCTTTCCACTTTCATTGCTTGTGAAGCCTGTTTCGTATTGAAACGTTGGTTGATGAGGTCATAGAACGCAGTCATGCATATCTGTAGGCCTATAATTTAAGAGCTCTGGGTACATTGGAAACGTGTAAGGCGTTTGTCCTTCCTTGCCTCTGCTGCTAGGATTATGTTTCCTGCACTTGTTGTGTATTCCTTGTATTTTATGGCCTTTTTTTGTTCCCTGTCAACTGCTGAGGACTTCTATCATCCAATGGATGGACAGGACAGGGGAAGCCCACCCAGCTATTTTAACTATTAAGCAGCTTTATTCTTGCCGGCCTTTTGTTGCAATTTTTGGGACTTGACAAACCCCAGTAGCCAGTCCCTGGCTTCTAAGATTAACTAGTTTGGCTCCTGATTTTGGTATATTTGTTGCCTAAAGCCACACATCTTAGTAAATCCCAGCTGTAGGCTTTACACTGTTTTTCATTCTAAAGGGAGCCAACAACTTGTTTTTTGCAGGTAATCGGTACAATACAAGAGATTGTAATGACCTTGTGTTCAGCATACCTCTTACATACCGCTTTATGGGATGTAACTTGTAGTGAACCTGTAGCATCAATTTTATTGTTTACATCATACATTTTGTGTACTCTTATATGTGTGTATACTGTCAGAATGTAGGTAATGAATTTTGGTGTGGTTATTTAAAGAATTGTCCTGTTTTTGTCTCAGGGGTCGCCACCTGCTGCAGAGCTCTATGAACAGTCTACCAATAAAGGTACTGAAAAGGTTTAAATGAAGAGAAAACGGCAAGAAGATGGCTACATTTGGAGAAAAAAAATGTTTTAAATGTGTCTGTGAAGTCTCCTGCTTATGACATCACCCATGGGCTGATATGCAAATTACACATTGTTATCCAGTTCATTTGCATAGCAAACCAGAGGTGATGTCATAAGCAGGAGAATCCACAGACACCTTTAAAACACATAGTTCCCCTAATAGATTATTTAAAATAACATCTTATTCATTCACAAGTGTTAAGGGCAACGGTCATGAAATAATGAACTGCTGTTTATTTGAAAGATTGAACAAAGTGTAGGATTTTTAATAGAAATAATTTAATGAAAGAATACAAATAAAGTATATTCTTGAGCCCACTTTGCTCCGTTGAAGGAAGATCTGAAGCCAAGATTCTAAACAACATGTCCGCCCCCTGATTGAGATAGATATTAGCAAAGAAAGCTCAAAAATGTACTTTATTTGTATTTTATTTTTAATTTCTAGTAAAAATGCTGACTTGATTTTTTAATAATGACTTTTCCAGGCACCAGAGCTGATTCACAGATCTACATTGGAAACCTTCCGTTTGATATCACGCAGGTATCCAGTCCTTCTCCGTCAGTGTCAGGCAGCCAGCTGCTCTCTCCCAGTCACTAACCTTGTTTGTGTGTTGTTGTGGTTAAGGGGTACCTGCGTGATCTGGTTAAAGAGCTTGAGGTGAGCGCTGTGACTATTCTCCAGAGAGACATGAAATGGTAATATTTGTTTACTTACTGCACGTGTCCGTGTTTCACCTCCTCGGGTGCAGCTCTCAAAGCCGTTTTTTATTTTCTGCTTTGCCAGTTTTGCCTTTGTGAGCTTGCGATTCTCTGAAGCAGTCCTGATCGCCGTCAGCAGGATCAATGGAAGTTTTTACAGAGGGCGCCGGTTAATCTGCAAAATGAAATCACTTCCAAGGGGTGTGCAGAACCCCACCGTGTGCGAAGACAACACCGCGCCACTGCCAGTAATCTCATTTAATTTCCTTATGTGTTTTGTGTGGTACATGATTATAAACTTAAAGAGACCCTGTCTCCTGAACACTGCTTATACTGTAACTGTACAGAAGAAAGGGACCCTGTCACCTAAACACTGCTTATACTGTGACTGTACAGAATAAAGGGACCCTGTCTGCTAACCACTACTTAGACTGTGACTGTACAGAATAAAGGGACTGTCACCTAAACACTGCTTATACTGTGACTGTACAGAATAAAGGGACCCTATCACCTAAACACGGCTTATACTGTGACTGTACAGAATAAAGGGACTGTCACCTAAACACTGCTTATACTGTGACTGTACAGAATAAAGGGACCCTGTCTGCTAACCACTGCTTATACTGTGACTGTACAGAATAAAGGGCTTGTCACCTAAACACGGCTTATACTGTAACTGTACAGAATAAAGGGACTGTCACCTAAACACTGCTTATACTGTGACTGTACAGAATAAAGGGACCCTGTCTGCTAACCACTGCTTATACTGTGACTGTACAGAATAAATGGACCCTGTTACCTAAACACTGCTTATACTGTGACTGTACAGAATAATGGGACTGTCACCTAAACACTGCTTATACTGTGACTGTACAGAATAATGGGACTGTCACCTAAACACTGCTTATACTGTGACTGTACAGAATAAAGGGACCCTGTTACCTAAACACTGCTCATACTGTGACTGTACAGAATAATGGGACTGTCACCTAAACATTGCTTATACTGTGACTACAGAATAAAGGGACTGTCACCTAAACATTGCTTATACTGTGACTGTACAGAATAAAGGGCCTCTGTAACCTAAACACGGCTTATACTGTGACTGTACAGAATAAAGGGACCCTGTCACCTAAACACGGCTTATACTGTGACTGTACAGAATAAAGGGACCCTGTCTGCTAACCACTGCTTATACTGTGACTGTACAGAATAAAGGGACCCTGTCTGCTAACAGTCTCAGTATAAGCAATGTTTATCAGATAGGGTCCCTTAATTCTGTACAGTCACAGTATAAGCAGTGTTTAGCAGACAGGGTCCCTTTATTCTCTACAGTCACTGTATAAGCCATGTTTAGGTGACAGGGTCCCTTTATTCTCTACAGTCACAGAATAAGCAGTGTTTAGGTGACAGTTTCCCTTTATTCTGTACAGTTACAGTATAAGCAGTGTTTAGCAGACAGGGTCCCTTTATTCTCTACAGTCACTGTATAAGCCATGTTTAGGTGACAGGGTCCCTTTATTCTCTACAGTCACAGAATAAGCAGTGTTTAGGTGACAGAGGCCCTTTATTCTGTACAGTCACAGTATAAGCCGTATTTACGTGACAGTCCCTTTATTCTGTACAGTCACAGTATAAGCAGTGTTTAGGTGACAGGGGCCCTTTATTCTGTACAGTCACAGTATAAGCAGTGTTTAGGTGACAGAGGCCCTTTATTCTGTACAGTCACAGTATAAGCCGTGTTTAGGTGACAGAGGCCCTTTATTCTGTACATTCACAGTATAAGCAGTGTTTAGGTGACAGCGGCCCTTTATTCTGTACATTCACAGTATGAGCAGTGTTTAGGTGACAGGGTCCCATTATTCTGTACAGTCACAGTATAAGCAGTGTTTAGGAGACAGGGTCCCTTTATTCTGTACAGTTACAGTATAAGCAGTGTTTAGGTGACAGTCCCATTAATATTATACAGTCACAGTATAAGCAGTGTTTAGGTGACAGATCCATTATTCTGTACAGTCACAGTATATGCAATGTTTAGGTGACAGTTCCATTATTCTGTACAGTCACAGTATAAGCAGTGTTTAGGTGACAGTCCCATTATTCTGTACAGTTACAGTATAAGCAGTGTTTAGGTGACAGGGTCCCATTATTCTGTACAGTCACGGTATAAGCAGTGTTTAGGAGACAGGGTCACTTTATTCTGTACAGTTACAGTATAAGCAGTGTTTAGGTGACAGTCCCATTATTCTGTACAGTCACAGTATAAGCAGTGTTTAGGTGACAGTTCCATTATTCTGTACAGTCACAGTATATGCAATGTTTAGGTGACAGTTCCATTATTCTGTACAGTCACAGTATAAGCAGTGTTTAGGTGACAGTCCCATTATTCTGTACAGTTACAGTATAAGCAGTGTTTAGGTGACAGGGTCCCTTTATTCTCTACAGTCACTGTATAAGCCGTGTTTAGGTGACAGGGTCCCTTTATTCTGTACAGTCACAGTATAAGCAGTGTTTAGCAGACAGGGTCCCTTTATTCTCTACAGTCACTGTATAAGCCGTGTTTAGGTGACAGGGTCCCTTTATTCTCTACAGTCACAGAATAAGCAGTGTTTAGGTGACAGGGTCCCTTTATTCTGTACAGTCACAGTATAAGCAGTGGTTAGGTGACAGTCCCTTTATTCTGTACAGTTACAGTATAAGCCGTGTTTAGGTGACAGAGGCCCTTTATTCTGTACAGACACAGTATAAGCAGTGGTTAGCAGACAGGGTCCCTTTATTCTGTACAGTTACAGTATAAGCAGTGTTTAGGAGACAGCGTCCCTTTATTCTCTACAGTCACAGAATAAGCAGTGTTTAGGTGACAGGGTCCCTTTATTCTGTACAGTCACAGTATAAGCAGTGGTTAGCAGACAGGGTCCCTTTATTCTCTACAGTCACTGTATAAGCCGTGTTTAGGTGACAGGGTCCCTTTATTCTCTACAGTCACAGAATAAGCAGTGTTTAGGTGACAGGGTCCCTTTATTCTGTACAGTCACAGTATAAGCAGTGTTTAGGTGACAGTCCCTTTATTCTCTACAGTCACAGAATAAGCAGTGTTTAGGTGACAGGGTCCCTTTATTCTGTACAGTCACAGTATAAGCAGTGGTTAGCAGACAGGGTCCCTTTATTCTGTACAGTCACAGTATAAGCAGTGTTTAGGTGACAGTCCCTTTATTCTGTACAGTTACAGTATAAGCCGTGTTTAGGTGACAAGCCCTTTATTCTGTACAGTCACAGTATAAGCAGTGGTTAGCAGACAGGGTCCCATTATTCTGTACAGTCACAGTATAAGCAGTGTTTAGGAGACAGGGTCCCTTTATTCTGTACAGTTACAGTATAAGCAGTGTTTAGGTGACAGTCCCATTATTCTGTACAGTCACAGTATAAGCAGTGTTTAGGTGACAGTCCCATTATTCTGTACAGTTACAGTATAAGCAGTGTTTAGGAGACAGGGTCCCTTTATTCTGTACAATTACAGTATAAGCAGTGTTTAGGTGACAGTCCCATTATTCTGTACAGTCACAGTATAAGCAGTGTTTAGGTGACAGTTCCATTATTCTGTACAGTCACAGTATATGCAATGTTTAGGTGACAGTTCCATTATTCTGTACAGTCACAGTATAAGCAGTGTTTAGGTGACAGTCCCATTATTCTGTACAGTTACAGTATAAGCAGTGTTTAGGTGACAGGGTCCCTTTATTCTGTACAGTCACAGTATAAGCAGTGTTTAGCAGACAGGGTCCCTTTATTCTCTACAGTCACTGTATAAGCCGTGTTTAGGTGACAGGGTCCCTTTATTCTCTACAGTCACAGAATAAGCAGTGTTTAGGTGACAGGGTCCCTTTATTCTGTACAGTCACAGAATAAGCAGTGTTTAGGTGACAGTCCCTTTATTCTCTACAGTCACAGAATAAGCAGTGTTTAGGTGACAGGGTCCCTTTATTCTGTACAGTCACAGTATAAGCAGTGGTTAGCAGACAGGGTCCCTTTATTCTGTACAGTCACAGTATAAGCAGTGTTTAGGTGACAGTCCCTTTATTCTGTACAGTTACAGTATAAGCCGTGTTTAGGTGACAAGCCCTTTATTCTGTACAGTCACAGTATAAGCAGTGGTTAGCAGACAGGGTCCCATTATTCTGTACAGTCACAGTATAAGCAGTGTTTAGGAGACAGGGTCCCTTTATTCTGTACAGTTACAGTATAAGCAGTGTTTAGGTGACAGTCCCATTATTCTGTACAGTCACAGTATAAGCAGTGTTTAGGTGACAGTCCCATTATTCTGTACAGTTACAGTATAAGCAGTGTTTAGGAGACAGGGTCCCTTTATTCTGTACAATTACAGTATAAGCAGTGTTTAGGTGACAGGGTCCCTTTATTCTCTACAGTCACTGTATAAGCCGTGTTTAGGTGACAGGGTCCCTTTATTCTCTACAGTCACAGAATAAGCAGTGTTTAGGTGACAGGGTCCCTTTATTCTCTACAGTCACTGTATAAGCCGTGTTTAGGTGACAGGGTCCCTTTATTCTGTACAGTCACAGTATAAGCAGTGGTTAGCAGACAGGGTCCCTTTATTCTGTACAGTCACAGTATAAGCAGTGTTTAGGTGACAGTCCCTTTATTCTGTACAGTTACAGTATAAGCCGTGTTTAGGTGACAAGCCCTTTATTCTGTACAGTCACAGTATAAGCAGTGGTTAGCAGACAGGGTCCCTTTATTCTGTACAGTCACAGTATAAGCAGTGGTTAGCAGACAGGGTCCCTTTATTCTGTACAGTCACAGTATAAGCAGTGTTTAGGTGACAGGGTCCCTTTATTCTGTACAGTCACAGTATAAGCAGTGTTTAGGTGACAGCGGCCCTTTATTCTCTACAGTCACAGTATAAGCCGTGTTTAGGTGACACAGTCCCTTTATTCTGTACAGTTACAGTATAAGCAGTGTTTAGGTGACAGGGTCCCTTTATTCTCTACAGTCACAGTATAAGCAGTGTTTAGGTGACAGGGTCCCTTTATTCTGTACAGTCACAGTATAAGCAGTGTTTAGGTGACAGTCCCATTATTCTGTACAGTCACAGTATAAGCAGTGTTTAGGTGACAGTCCCATTATTCTGTACAGTCACAGTATAAGCAGTGTTTAGGTGACAGTCCCATTATTCTGTACAGTCACAGTATAAGCAGTGTTTAGCAGACAGGGTCCCTTTATTCTGTACAGTCACAGTATAAGCAGTGTTTAGGAGACAGGGTCCCTTTATTCTGTACAGTTACAGTATAAGCAGTGTTTAGGTGACAGTCCCATTATTCTGTACAGTTACAGTATAAGCAGTGTTTAGGTGACAGTTCCATTATTCTGTACAGTCACAGTATAAGCAGTGTGAAGGTGACACAGTCCCTTTATTCTGTACAGTCACAGTATAAGCAGTGTTTAGGTGACAGTTCCATTATTCTGTACAGTCACAGTATAAGCAGTGTTTAGGTGACAGTTCCATTATTCTCTACAGTCACAGTATATGCAATGTTTAGGTGACAGTTCCATTATTCTGTACAGTCACAGTAAATGCAAAGTTTAGGTGACAGAGGCCCTTTATTCTGTACAGTCACATTATAAGCAGTGTTTAAGTGACAGTCCCATTATTCTGTACAGTATAAGCAGTGTTTAGGTGACAGTCCCATTATTTTGTACAGTCACAGTATAAGCAGTGTTTAGGTGACAGTCCCATTATTCTGTACAGTCACAGTATAAGCAGTGTTTAGGTGACAGTTCCATTATTCTGTACAGTCACAGTATAAGCAGTGTTTAGATGACAGTCCCATTATTCTGTACAGTCACAGTATAAGTAGTGTTTAGGTGACAGTTCCATTATTCTGTACAGTCACAGTATAAGCAGTGTTTAGGTGACAGTCCCATTATTCTGTACAGTCACAGTATAAGCAGTGTTTAGGTGACAGTCCCATTATTCTGTACAGTCACAGTATAAGCAGTGTTTAGGTGACAGTCCCATTATTCTGTACAGTCACAGTATAAGCAGTGTTTAGGTGACAGTCCCATTATTCTGTACAGTCACAGTATAAGCAGTGTTTAGGTGACAGTCCCATTATTCTGTACAGTCACAGTATAAGCAGTGTTTAGGTGACAGTCCCATTATTCTGTACAGTCACAGTATAAGCAGTGTTTAGGTGACAGTCCCTTTATTCTGTACAGTCACAGTATAAGCAGTGGTTAGCAGACAGGGTCCCATTATTCTGTACAGTCACAGTATAAGCAGTGTTTAGGTGACACAGTCCCTTTATTCTGTACAGTCACAGTATAAGCAGTGTTTAGGTGACAGTCCCATTATTCTGTACAGTCACAGTATAAGCAGTGTTTAGGTGACAGTCCCATTATTCTGTACAGTCACAGTATAAGCAGTGTTTAGGTGACAGTCCCATTATTCTGTACAGTCACAGTATAAGCAGTGTTTAGGTGACAGTTCCATTATTCTGTACAGTCACAGTATAAGTAGTGTTTAGGTGACAGAGGCCCTTTATTCTGTACAGTCACAGTATAAGCCATGTTTAGGTGACAGGCCCTTTATTCTGTACAGTCACAGTATAAGCAGTGTTTAGGTGACAGGGGCCCTTTATTCTGTACAGTCACAGTATAAGCAGTGTTTAGGTGACAGAGGCCCTTTATTCTGTACAGTCACAGTATAAGCCGTGTTTAGGTGACAGAGGCCCTTTATTCTGTACAGTCACAGTATAAGCCGTGTTTAGGTGACAGAGGCCCTTTATTCTTTACAGTCACAGTATAAGCAGTGTTTAGGTGACAGAGGCCCTTTATTCTGTACAGTCACAGTATAAGCCGTGTTTAGGTGACACAGGCCCTTTATTCTGTACAGTCACAGTATAAGCAGTGTTTAGGTGACAGAGGCCCTTTATTCTGTACAGTCACAGTATAAGCAGTGTTTAGGTGACAGAGGCCCTTTATTCTGTACAGTCACAGTATAAGCAGTGTTTAGGTGACAGGGTCCCTTTATTCTGTACAGTCACAGTATAAGCCGTGTTTAGGTGACAGGCCCTTTATTCTGTACAGTCACAGTATAAGCAGTGTTTAGGTGACAGAGGCCCTTTATTCTGTACAGTCACAGTATAAGCAGTGTTTAGGTGACACAGGCCCTTTATTCTGTACAGTCACAGTATAAGCCGTGTTTAGGTGACACAGGCCCTTTATTCTGTACAGTCACAGTATAAGCAATGTTTAGGTGACAGGGTCCCTTTATTCTGTACAGTCACAGTATAAGCAGTGTTTAGGTGACAGGCCCTTTATTCTGTACAGTCACAATATAAGCATTGTTTAGGTGACAGTCCCATTATTCTGTACAGTCACAGTATAAGCAGTGTTTAGCAGACAGGGTCCCTTTATTCTGTCCAGTCACAGTATAAGGAGTGTTTAGGTGACAGAGGCCCTTTATTCTGTACAGTCACAGTATAAGCCGTGTTTAGGTGACAGAGGCCCTTTATTCTGTACAGTCACAGTATAAGCCGTGTTTAGGTGACAGTCCCTTTATTCTGTACAGTCACAGTATAAGCCGTGTTTAGGTGACAGAGGCCCTTTATTCTGTACAGTCACAGTAAAAGCAGTGTTTAGGTGACAGGGTCCCTTTATTCTGTACAGTCACAGTATAAGCCGTGTTTAGGTGACAGTCCCTTTATTCTGTACAGTCACAGTATAAGCCGTGTTTAGGTGACAGAGGCCCTTTATTCTGTACAGTCACAGTATAAGCCGTGTTTAGGTGACAGAGGCCCTTTATTCTGTACAGTCACAGTATAAGCCGTGTTTAGGTGACAGTCCCTTTATTCTGTACAGTCACAGTATAAGCCGTGTTTAGGTGACAGAGGCCCTTTATTCTGTACAGTCACAGTAAAAGCAGTGTTTAGGTGACAGGGTCCCTTTATTCTGTACAGTCACAGTATATGCCGTGTTTAGGTGACAGTCCCTTTATTCTGTACAGTCACAGTATAAGCCGTGTTTAGGTGACAGCGGCCCTTTATTCTCTACAGTCACAGTATAAGCCGTGTTTAGGTGACACAGTCCCTTTATTCTGTACAGTCACAGTATAAGCAGTGTTTAGGTGACAGAGGCCCTTTATTCTGTACAGTCACAGTATAAGCAGTGTTTAGGTGACAGGGTCCCTTTATTCTGTACAGTCACAGTATAAGCCGTGTTTAGGTGACAGGCCCTTTATTCTGTACAGTCACAGTATAAGCAGTGTTTAGGTGACAGAGGCCCTTTATTCTGTACAGTCACAGTATAAGCAGTGTTTAGGTGACACAGGCCCTTTATTCTGTACAGTCACAGTATAAGCCGTGTTTAGGTGACACAGGCCCTTTATTCTGTACAGTCACAGTATAAGCAATGTTTAGGTGACAGGGTCCCTTTATTCTGTACAGTCACAGTATAAGCAGTGTTTAGGTGACAGGCCCTTTATTCTGTACAGTCACAATATAAGCATTGTTTAGGTGACAGTCCCATTATTCTGTACAGTCACAGTATAAGCAGTGTTTAGCAGACAGGGTCCCTTTATTCTGTCCAGTCACAGTATAAGGAGTGTTTAGGTGACAGAGGCCCTTTATTCTGTACAGTCACAGTATAAGCCGTGTTTAGGTGACAGAGGCCCTTTATTCTGTACAGTCACAGTATAAGCCGTGTTTAGGTGACAGTCCCTTTATTCTGTACAGTCACAGTATAAGCCGTGTTTAGGTGACAGAGGCCCTTTATTCTGTACAGTCACAGTAAAAGCAGTGTTTAGGTGACAGGGTCCCTTTATTCTGTACAGTCACAGTATAAGCCGTGTTTAGGTGACAGTCCCTTTATTCTGTACAGTCACAGTATAAGCCGTGTTTAGGTGACAGAGGCCCTTTATTCTGTACAGTCACAGTATAAGCCGTGTTTAGGTGACAGAGGCCCTTTATTCTGTACAGTCACAGTATAAGCCGTGTTTAGGTGACAGTCCCTTTATTCTGTACAGTCACAGTATAAGCCGTGTTTAGGTGACAGAGGCCCTTTATTCTGTACAGTCACAGTAAAAGCAGTGTTTAGGTGACAGGGTCCCTTTATTCTGTACAGTCACAGTATATGCCGTGTTTAGGTGACAGTCCCTTTATTCTGTACAGTCACAGTATAAGCCGTGTTTAGGTGACAGAGGCCCTTTATTCTGTACAGTCACAGTATAAGCAGTGTTTAGGTGACAGAGGCCCTTTATTCTGTACAGTCACAGTATAAGCCGTGTTTAGGTGACACAGGCCCTTTATTCTGTACAGTCACAGTATAAGCAGTGTTTAGGTGACAGAGTGCCTTTAAGAGAGAATAATGCTACAATACAGAGAGAGGAAAACTGGTACAAGTTATCATGCTTAATTCAAAGACCGAGTCAGATGTCTCACAGCAGAGTAACAAGTTAATGTGCATGGCATCTTTCACATGTTGGCTGATCACCTTTCACTTTGCACATTGAGGAGCAGGGCCTTCCTGCCTGTTATTGTTTTGCAATCAGAATTGATGGCTTTAGTATGAGTTCAGCTATACTTCAAACTCAGCTACTTTAGCCTTGAGTCTGAAATTCCCTCCTTCATGAAGCCTTAGCTTGCTACAGCCAGCAGATCTCTCCCCTTGTTCTTGCAGGATTTGGAAGACGTTCCCGACACCAGTTTAGGTGAGATCGGAGATGTGGAAGAAACAAAGGGTAAGAAGAGGACGTTTAGGGATCTTGATAATCAAAGTATTTTTTGTTGTTGTTCAAAAAAACATTTTTTATTGGTTATTTTTGAATAGATAAAACAGTATATATGAAGTTGGGGATCGGGAAGGGATACAGACGGACAGCCGGGGAGTTATTAGGTGAGTGTAGCATCAGGGTACAATTCCTTGGCCTACAGAAAATGTCGTACAGTATAAGCCTCCACAATCATATTGCTAGGATAATCCCTGTCTTAATGACATGAAAACTCTCTTTATAGAAGGGCTTGTGCAATTACAGAAATGGCTTTCTAGTGGGGATTAATTAGGGATTTCCAGCATAATGCCGGGAGAGAGACTGACTGGAGAAAGTTTAGTCCGTCAATGTCTCGTAGTGTACACTGCAACCACTGCACAGGGTTCATTATGTCTAGGGCTGAGGATTCGTTCTCCAGCACCAGGGGCTGGAGAGCAGTGCTTGCTGAAGACTGATAACACGCATGGTGTTTGTCCAGGGTATGAAAAAGACCTAAGACATGACCATAGCATGCAGAAATAAAGCTTTCCACAAAGCAGCCATAACTAAGACACTGAATAATGCTCCATTCCAACACATGGCAATACACAGAGTCCATGAAATGAAACCCCTGTTCTGTGCACAAATGGTACAACGAATATGGACTTTATTACAGAGGAAATTGCAAAATGAAAGTCAAAATAGCAGAGCTGGAAGTATTGCTGAATGGGAGAATTTTCCCAACTCAGCTACTATGGCCTTAAGTTTGTGAAATTCTTTCTCAATTCCCTGCAATTCACTCTTTTGTGAAAAAAGCCCTGTGTTTTCGGGGAACTTGTTTAAGTGTTTAATAGTAAACGCATCCCGTGTTTTATTCGTCCTGCAGATTCCCCGCCCAGAGAAGTGTGTGTGGCCAACCTGCCGGATCATGTGACTAAGGTAAAACCTTCTGCCTGTCAATGGGATTCAATTGTCTGTCCTGATCGGTCCATCTTACCACTGACATGAATTTCATCCCTTAATTACTCAAGTCAGAGAGAATGCACAGTGTACACTGTATAGCAGGACAGCATTACTTCACATCTGGAGGTGACATCCCTACATTATATGTTTAGATTTGTATATAACACATAGTGTGCCCTTATTACCATGTAGGTGATCCTTAGGGATATGTGACTATAACACACAAAATGTATGGAATAGTCTTCCAGTAGAGGTGGTAGAGGTTAATACATTGAAGGAGTTTAAGCATGCATGGGATAGGTATAAGGCTATCCTAGATATAAGATAAGGTCAGGGACTAATGAAAGTATTACATTACTGAGAGGGTAGTGGATGTATGGAATAGTCTTCCAGTAGAGGTGGTAGAGGTTAATACATTGAAGGAGTTTAAGCATGCATGGGATAGGTATAAGGCTATCCTAGATATAAGATAAGGCCAGGGACTAATGAAAGTATTACATTACTGAGAGGGTAGTGGATGTATGGAATAGTCTTCCAGTAGAAGTGGTAGAGGTTAATACAGTGAAGGAGTTTAAGCATGCATGGGATAGGTATAAGGCTATCCTAGATATAAGATAAGGCCAGGGACTAATGAAAGTATTACTTTACTGAGAGGGTAGTGGATGTATGGAATAGTCTTCCAGTAGAAGTTGTAGAGGTTAATACAGTGAAGGAGTTTAAGCATGTGTGGGATAGGTATAAGGCTATCCTAGATATAAGATAAGGCCAGGGACTAATGAAAGTATTACATTACTGAGAGGGTAGTGGATGCATGGAATAGTCTTCCAATAGAAGTGGTAGAGGTTAATACAGTGAAGGAGTTTAAGCATGCATGGGATAGGTATAAGGCTATCCTAGATATAAGATAAGGTCAGGGACTAATGATAGTATTACTTTACTGAGAGGGTAGTGGATGTATGGAATAGTCTTCCAGTAGAAGTGGTAGAGGTTAATACAGTGAAGGAGTTTAAGCATGCGTGGGATAGGTATAAGGCTATCCTAGATATAAGATAAGGCCAGGGACTAATGAAAGTATTACTGTACTGAGAGAGTAGTGGATGTATGGAATAGTCTTCCAATAGAAGTGGTAGAGGTTAATACAGTGAAGGAGTTTAAGCGTGCGTGGGATAGGTATAAGGCTATCCTAGATATAAGATAAGGCCAGGGACTAATGGAAGGATTCAGATTATTGGGCAGACTAGATGGCTGAATGGATCTTATCTGCCTGTGACACAGTCTATGTTTCTTTTGATGCTTCCTGTTAAAACTTATAATAAACTTTGTAGTTTTATTGGTCTTCTCATTAGAAGGAGATCTTGTCGCTGCTGGGGAGCTTTGGACCGGTATGTGTTCGGAAGCAGCAGAGTTGTGAGTCTCGGTACGTTGGTTTCCACTAAAGAGGTCCTGACTGTGCATGTCTCTGACGGTGGATGTGCCTTACGGTGCATGTCCATGACTGTGCATGTCCCTGACTGTGCATGTCCCTGACGGTGGATGTCCCTGACGGTGGATGTCCCTGACGGTGGATGTCCCTGACGGTGGATGTCCCTGACTGTGGATGTCCCTGACTGTGGATGTCCCTGACGGTGGATGTCCCTGACGGTGGATGTCCCTGACTGTGGATGTCCCCGACTGTGGATGTCCCCGACTGTGGATGTCCCCGACGGTGCATGTCCCCGACGGTGCATGTCCCCGACGGTGCATGTCCCCGACTGTGCATGTCCCTTACGGTGCATGTCCCCGAGGGGGGATGTCCCCGACGGTGCATGTCCCCGACGGTGGATGTCCCCGACGTTGGATGTCCCTTACGGTGCATGGCATTATGGGCAATTGAAGGATCTTCGAGCTTGGCTTATGCATTTCAAGATGTTTTTAGTAGCTCAGTAGTGCAGGGATATCCTGGTGGCCTCTAAGTAAAGACTGTCCCCAGAATACTTGTGCCTGGTTGTCCCCATCATGTCTTGATATTTTGCTTTGCTCCAGTGTGTTCCTTGGTGGGTTTCAAATCTAAAAGTTCAGCTCCCCTTAAAGTGCTGTGGATCACAAGTACTTGTCTCCGTTTTCTCCCACCACCTAGTATGTCCAGACACACACACACAGGCGCTGTCAGAGAGGAGAATTAGGATTATTTGTGCCGTTGATTTAGGCCTTTTTCTCCTCGTGGATCCAGTGTTACCCATCTCTCCAGCAGCAGCAGCTCCAGTGCCCTTCTCAATTCCCTGCAAATCGCTCTTTCCTTAATAGTGGTCCTTAGTGACTCTCCTGGTATCCCACCTGTGCTAGTGGTGTGATATTACATGCAGCATGATTATTCTTTCCAGCAGTGCCGTGGTGGAGCTGATTTCCTCTGAAAGAGTAATCCAAGCAGTGGAGCAGCTAAATGGCACCATGTTTAAGGGACAACAGTTGACTCTCCAGCCCATGTCCTCTGTGAACAATGGAGAACAGGCCGAATCTCCAGACTCGCTCAGCCCGATGCCTGTAAGTTCTATGTCTTTACTTTGAATCGTGTTCAATGTTCATAGATCCGACTTATGAGGTTTCACTGTTTCTTTACAGGAACTGGAGAATGTACCTTCTGATTCAACTGAAGACTTTTTAGGTGAGTCCTTTCACATTCGCAGCGGTCCCTATTTGGAGGTTCTGTCCTGCATTTCAGGAGAGAGATATAGCTCGGCAGGTTTCAGGACACAAAATTATGATTATGGTGGTAGTGCCAACGCGATTCACCGGGGGCAGAAGTTTGGAGGTATGCATTCATTTACACCAGTCCCTATTTTCGACCCCATAAATACTTTTCATTCTAATAGCTTTATATGTGTAATACCGCGATAAATCCCTGGCCTCAGCCACACCGGTAAAGCGAAAAAAGTGTTTCTCTTTGGCCTTTAACAAAGCTTTAGTGTTATTTGACCAGTGCTTGACAGTTCCCGCTATTGCTGGCTCCTAAGATCCCTACTGCTGGCTCCTAACGTTTTTAGTTGTTTTACATAGAACTCAATGGAAGTTTCCATTACAAATACCCATGCTGGCTCCTGGTCTGCCTTGCTCCTAAAGACTCCAGGAATGTGTCAAGCCCTGTATTAGACGGATTACCGGGGAAAACACACAAACAGGTTTAATTTCCCATTTCCAAGAGACCTGGCTGGATCATATAATCCTGTCTGTCTGTTCCACTCTGAATGGATTAATAATTAATATCCCTCCAGTGTGACTTGGAACTAATGTATTATCTGTGCATTGCACGTAGCAGTGTGATTTCAGCCTCTACTCTATAGAACTGCCGGAGAAGAGGTTAGCGTGGTGTGGAGAGCTTACACTCTAAAATGGCATCTCTTCTGATTCGTCTTCTGAGTGACTGATGAACACTCAGCAGTAGAAGGTTTTAAGATGACACATTTGTTGTAGTTTTTTTTTTTCTTCATACACCATGAAAAATGCAGGTAGTGCAATTACTTTTAGCACTTGGCATGCTAGTGTGAGGTTTTGTTTTCTCTCCTGTGTCCGCCGGGGGTTATATGCCCTTCTCTGGGAGGTTGAGAAATGCTTATAAATAAGTGGCAGCTTTCCTGCTTGCTCTATCATTCCTTAGAGTTGGTTTTAAAGATCCAGTAAACACTTATTGGCACTTTTCAGTGTATTTGCCAGTTTGTCCTTTCATGGGCAGCCATAATGCCCTCTGTTGGTGGCAATCTAAAACAAAGGCTTCATGGCATCAGACAGGCCGGGGTGTGCCCCCGCTTCCAGCTCAGAGGCAGAGCTCAGAATAGTGGGCCACTATTTTTTAACATTTCAGGGGGACACTGTATTTTACTTCCTATAAGGAAGCAAGGGGTAAAAAAAAAAGCTATCCTTTTTAACCAAATACAATCAGCCATGGGGATGTGCAAGGTTTCTATTCTGAGAACGAACATGATATTATTATTATCCAGTCTTATGTTATTGAGATTTCCCCCCCTCAGGCCCTATTTAATCAGTGATATACATTCTGTTACACTTCCTAGATTTTCTCTTCACATATTGCATTTAGAATGCATAGAAATGCATTTTGATTTGTATGTGTTTATTTGTATTTTTTTTTTTTTAAATTGAACAATAATAGAAACATATAATCACAGTAAATGCTCCAAGCCCCTCGTATAATAAACATTGGTGGCGAGGGCTTTCCCTGACCTCTCATATGATGAACAGGGCTTGGGAGCCGGCTACATGGCTCCTAGCCACCAGAATAATGCACTATTGGCTATATGGACCCCCATATATGAAAATAAATACCTGTCCAGAGGCTGGACAAATGCCTTTGGCCCCCGCACGCCCTTAAAATCAATAACAGTGTCTTGCTAGAATTACCAATCCTGTGAGGCTAACTCCATTGCATTTATTTTTAGCTTATTTTGGAAACGTGATTGCACCCTTGAACAAGAACTCAATCTCCGCTGTTCCCATGGAAATGAGGTAATTGTAGTGCAATGTGTGTTTGTGCAAGTTGTGCTACGCTGCTAGTCACTAGTCCTTGTTTATTTTTTATGGTGTCTGTTATTAAGAAAGGGGGTGATTCAAATCACTAGTCAGTAACACTCAATTAAAATCACTAGTCAGTAACGCTCAATTCAAATCACTAGTCAGTAACGCTCGATTCAAATCACTAGTCAGTAACGCTCGATTCAAATCACTAGTCAGTAACGCTCGATTCAAATCACTAGTCAGTAACGCTCGATTCAAATCACTAGTCAGTAACGCTTGATTCAAATCACTAGTCAGTAACGCTCGATTCAAATCACTAGTCAGTAACGCTCGATTCAAATCACTAGTCAGTAACGCTCGATTCAAATCACTAGTCAGTAACGCTCGATTCAAATCACTAGTCAGTAACGCTCGATTCAAATCACTAGTCAGTAACGCTCGATTCAAATCACTAGTCAGTAACGCTCGATTCAAATCACTAGTCAGTAACGCTCGATTCAAATCACTAGTCAGTAACGCTCGATTCAAATCACTAGTCAGTAACGCTCGATTCAAATCACTAGTCAGTAACGCTCGATTCAAATCACTAGTCAGTAACGCTCGATTCAAATCACTAGTCAGTAACGCTCGATTCAAATCACTAGTCAGTAACGCTCGATTCAAATCACTAGTCAGTAACGCTCGATTCAAATCACTAGTCAGTAACGCTCGATTCAAATCACTAGTCAGTAACGCTCGATTCAAATCACTAGTCAGTAACACTCGATTCAAATCACTAGTCAGTAACACTCGATTCAAATCACTAGTCCATAAGGCTGAATTCAAATCATGATAATTAAATATAAACACTCATTTTCTCTGGTTGTTATAATCTGTAATATTTGCAGTCAGATGAGGATTTCATATGTAGAATAACCAGCTAGATCAGAACTGATTGTACTTTAATATGTTAATAACACATATTTAGACAACTTAAATACTTTTATTTAAAACATTAACATTATATAGTATCGCTATTCTTGTATTTGTTTAAACGTTCATGTTTATTAACTGAAGTGGAAGTAAAATGTGTTCTTTTGTTTGTACAAAGATTTGCAGAACAACAATGGGAATAAGGTCTTTTCCTAAACCCCTTTTTTACCTTAGGTAACCTTGATTATTTAAATTAGTTTACCAAAAATGTAACTATTGTAGGAATATCCAGCCTCATGCTACATAACTAACCTCTATTTCATGCTGAATTACCTTTTTTCACTTTTTTACTCTTTTTATTTTTTTTTAATTCATTCATTTTAATCCACCCTGGAAGTTTTCCAACTCGGCTACTTTGGCCTCAAGTTTGAAATTCCCTTCTCAATTGCTTGCAATTCTCTCTTTCATGAATAAAGCCCTGATTGTTTTGTTTTGCTGGCAGAGGGGTGTTTATGTCGAGCATGCTGAGAGACTGCATTAAAGAGTTGAACTGGCTGGCAGCCATCATGAACTTGAGCGGGGAGGTAGCTCTTCTTGTGACTAACATCTTCCCTCGGATGCCGTACTTCTGGGCTGTGCTCATGGATAAGGTGAGGACAGGTGGGAAGAATGCTGGCCTTGCCACCCCTCTTATCTACTAACAGAATAAAGTTTTTTTACTCAGCTCTTCCAAAAGATAGACGCTGCCGTTTCTATAGTTACAGTCCTCCCCAAGTCCCTCCTTACTGGATATCACTGAATTTAGAAGCCCCGTTTAAATTATGTAAAACTACAGGAGATCTGGAAATAGTTTTAATATAGAAATAAGTTGAAATGCCCCTTTTAATAACTAATTTTAGTTTTGCTTTTTTTTTCCAGGCTGTCTGTGCCAATATGACAAATCTGTTCCATGAACTTACAAAGCAAAAGGACCAGCTACCATTCCTCTCCAAAAATGAAGTGACAAGGGGGACCCGGTGCCTGGCTCAATGCTTTCTTTATGATGGAGGAGAGGCCACTTGTAACAGGTTTGATGCCAGAGTATGTTATAATAGAGAGGATGTGGCATCACAGTGCTAACCCTGAGCACTAATCCTCTCCACTCCTCACAGGTGCTGGGTGGTTGACGTCATCCTGGACCTCGCCATAGTCTACATGCTGGACTCCGGTATCACGGCTAATGTTCCTATAAAGTCTCTGCGTCGGCTGGATGGCGACCATTTCTGGGCAATACCTCCCCTCGCTCAGCCTTTCCTTTTACACGAAGGTAGGACGGCTTTTATTCATTGATTTATTTCTGCAAAGCAATTCAATATTAGCACGGGGGGGGGGGGGTAAAGTGTCAGGAAGTGTAAGAATAAAATAGGCACAATATGGATAACGGTGATTTAACAATCGCGATGCTGTCTGGCAGAGGTTCTCCCACTCTCCAATCAGGCACCTGATTCTTTATATAAGGAGCTGCACATTCAGTGCTCAGACTCATGGCATCTGTCGGCTCACGCATGTGCGGCATCTTTATACATCAGCCCCTTTGTTTTTCCATTGTATTTTAAAGGGTCCGACTGCAGAGATCTCCTCGGGACCATCGTCCAGGGTAAAATCTGCGGATCTTGTAGGAATGAGGTAACATGTTACAAAGAGTCTCTAAATGTCACTCTTGCCTTAATCTGATTTGGCTGGTTATGGGCAGAAGGAACTTACTGGCAGAAGGAATCAAATAATGTGCATTGAATGTTGTCTGGGAAATAAATGTATATTCACTTCTTATAAAAAGAAAAATAACCTGGCAAGAGAAATGTGTGAGCAATGTTTACAGGCCAAATCCCCGGTGAGTTAGCTTCCTTATTTATTTTAACATTTACCGATATATTATTTTACCGCTATTAATCTTTTGTCAAATAATGACTTGCCCGAGAACATGCGTTACCCAGATCCTGTTTCAGAGGCGATCCCAGCCAAGGCTTTCTGGGTCTTACAGCAGACACAGTTATTTCTGTATTTAGTGTAGGTTGATGCTGTTTCGGTGGGGTATCTTTTAAAAAAACAGTATGTGTTAATTTTTGAAGAGATTTCCTATTACAGACAGGAATTTTTCAGAGACGAGCGTTGCTGCTCTTTACATTCTCTAAAGATAATGTGGAGAAACGAAGAGATTAGAGAGGAATAGACAAGATGTGGATAAAGCCCAGCTCTAGTGACGGGAGGTTTTACTTTTTGTTTTACCGGAGCCGATGCTCAGACCTTTTCCCGTTTTTCTTTTCTTTTCCCTTCTCCACACAGCGCCACATTTTGATGTTCTGGAAGCGTACAGTTGAAGAATAACTACGGAAGACTCCTCTGCCTGAGGACTATCTCCCCCATCCTCTCTGGCTGTCTCCATTACTTCGGGGAGGGAGTTATATACCAAGCTGACTTTGTCATTCTCACATTGGGAGATTCTAGTGGCCCAGACTTAATTATCCCAAATGTTTTCTTTTGTTAAAATGCTTCAGTTTGATATAATCCTCTTTCTAGCCTGTGGCTGCACAGATTCTTTGGATCAACAGATTTGTTAAATTATCTTGCAAAATAAGATATACTTTTTTGGGGGGTCTGTGACATCTCTTTTCTTAGTTTTTGATGTTCTATAAGATATAATTTACATAACAGACTTTTTTGTAAATAAAATCTTTTTCTTTCCCCCTGTTGCAAGCTACAGAGTGCTAGTCTGTAAAGCGGGTGCATTGCTGTTGGATGTCAAGTTCTCACAATCTCTACCTATTTTGAAATTAAAAGATGGGATTTAAATTGACTGAAATACGAGGGTCAGTGTTTAATCCAACTCAGCTCCATATCTTCACCTAGCAGTTTCTGGTTTTCACAATCTTATTTTGTTACAATATCTACCGCTGAAGAAATGAAAACAATGCAAAATATCCCATCCACTGTCACCTTGTCCAAAGAAGCTTACAATCTATTGGAATGAAAGACCATGCCTGGTAGTGCTGACTGCTTAGTGGGCTGTCAGTTGACCCTATTCCGAGGAGCTAACAATCTAGCAGGTTAATGGTAGACCCAGTCCCGAGGAGCTTGCAATCTAGTGGTTAAATGAGAGAAACTATTCTAAGGAGCTTACAGTCTAGCAGGATAATGGTAGACCCAGTCCCCAGGAGCATAATATCTAGCGGAATAATGGGAGACCCTGTCCCAAGGAGCTTACAGTCTAGTGGTATAATGGGAGACCCAGTCCCCAAGAGCATAATATCTAGCGGTATAATGGGAGGCCCTGTCCCAAGGAGCTTACAGTCTAGCGGTATAATGGGAGACCCTGTCCCGTGGAGCTTACAGTCTAGTGGTATAATGGGAGACCCTGTCCCAAGGAGCTTACACTCTAGTGGTATAATGGGAGGCCCTGTCCCAAGAAGCTTACAGTCTAGTGGTATAATGGAATACCCTGTCCCAAGAAGCTTACAGTCTAGTGGTATTATGGGAGACAATGCCCCAAGGAGCTTACACTCTAGTGGTATAATGAGCAACTCTGTGCCAAGAAGCTTACAATCCAATGGTATAATGAGAGACCCTGTCCCAAGGAGCTTACAGACTATCGATATAATGGAGACCCTGTTCCAAGGAGCTTACAGACTATCGATATAATGGGAGACCCTGTCCCAAGGAGCTTACAGTCTAGTGGTATATTGGGAGATCCTGTGGCTCAGTTTCAAGGAATGTTGTTATCTGTTTAGAAGCTGATGCAGGATATTATTTACACAGATCAGTTTTTCTTGCTGTATTTGAGAGATGTCTTTATCCCTCTGTGTGAATCAGCCTGCAGATTTGACAAGTGATGTCGGAGTGAGTACTTAGCACCACTCTCTTGTTTTTTTTCTGGCTTTAAATAGTGGGAGAAGGCAGTGGGCACAAAATAATGGTATATTTTCCTTTGCGCATTTATTTGAACATGTATTTCTGAACCCTCGATGTCCCTTTAAGATTCATTATTAGATAAACAAAGTTGGTTGCTTTATTGTGTTACAGAGAGATGCATTGAAGTCGGATAATTCCTATTGTGTGTAACGATTTCTATATAAATATCTGCTGCCTCTGATGGATGCCATTGGATATCGGTGACTGGTGGTGTTAAGTTATAATAAGTCATCCAATTGAACCAAGTCCCTTGCTGCACCGGTAACAATTGCCCTAAGTGACAGCAGACTCGTTAGCTCAAAGTAAAAAGAGCACAGGGATCCATACGGCAATATATCAGGCCTGTGCAGGTGTTTAAATTGGATTTACAACTGAGGCAGCGCCAGCAATTGGCAGGATATTAATCGTGATGATTGGGTATTTTTATCTGGCGCAGACAGCCATATGTCAGCCGTGAGTTGCACGTTGATTGGTGGTCTCTGAACAGGTCATTACTCCTGATAATTGAGTGCTTTCAGGCTTGCGGCGTCTGCCACCAGCTTCACAGGAGAGAGGAGTGTATCATGTGCATTTTGGCAGACACAGAGAGGCAAGCCGTGTTCTGCGCAGAATACTTTATTTCTATTTTCTAGAAAGCGTCTCAACGATTTAACTATAAAAGTCATCGGCTGTGAATGGACCGAAGATGCGGGAGCGGTTACCTAGCAACCGGCCGCGTGACACAGCTGGCCTCTTTTAAAGAGAGGGGGGAGGGTCTCACAGGACCTCCCTCATCTGCTTAAGACATATACCTCTTTCTTGTTTTACTATGTGGCAGAGGTGATACCACGCAGCAGGTTACAGAGATTGCAGTCCTTGTTCAGATGTCTGATTTGGACCTTGTCGGATGCTCAAAGCCAGGGAAGTGGATCCCATCAAACCAAACAAGAAATATGTTTGGTTTTTTTTTCCTCATTACAATAATAAAAGTAGAAATGCAGGGAAAATGTGACAGAATTATCTGAATAAAATCCCGACGTCGGAGGTAAACGACCTTCCGTTACTCGCACTCCGCGTATAAATTAATTTCTGGATCCAAAATGTTACACTGGTTTATTTTAGTTCCTTTTTTTTAAGAAAGTTTTTATTTTTAGAAATCAACATCAGCAAGGAGCCCAACATTAAACTCAGAATGTAAAACCTCATTTAAAAAATTGACAGTACAATTGATGGGCTTTAATTCCTGTGTTGGGAACAGACTCCTGCATTACTTATTGTCCCTGACACTGCATGACTTGAATGATCTATCTTCTCCTCTATTAAAGAATAATAATTAATATTCACTAATTAAGATACTGGGACAAGGATTCCTCTCTCCTGTCTGTTTCACCAGTGTGGAAGATACCTTCACATGTTCTGAGTTGAAGCATCCGGGATAATGAATCATGATACGGTCCTACAGCCGGACACTTGCTCAAGATCTTACAGAGGCCATCATTGTATCTGTGAAGCCTATGGTCCAAACCAAATTGAAAATGCACTCTGACCGCTTCTTAAACCACTGCCATATTTGGTGACAAGATCTTGTCAAGATAAGTGTTATCTCGAAATCCACGTCAGTCCTTGAATGTAGGAGTTGGTCTCTCAATGTGGATCCCAATTCTGTGAGTCCTAATCCTGACCTAGAAGTTTGGACCTCCTGGTGCTTGATCTGGAACTCTTCTCTTAGGTCTGATCCCCTGCTGCCAAAAAGCTCAGTTTTCCTAACCTCTTCTCCTTTTATCATAGTGGGCCGTGTGGCAGCCTTGAAGAGGGGCCTTCCACCTTCTGAACAGTAGGCCAGGCTTGACAAATGATGCAGGATTCAGGAATAGCCTAGTTACATGGAAAGGACAACAGCCATCAAAAAATAATTTCTGTTTGATAGAGAGATTACGTTAAATAGAAGTAATGAAAGAATCAAGCTCTCTCTGCTTGTCTAGCTCTATCAGGAGGCGGACATGTTGTGCAGAACCTTGGGTCAGAGGAAGAAAGATCTTACCCAATATGTCTGCCCCGTTAGTGCTAGAGAAGCAGAAAGGGCTCAATAAGGTGCTTTATTTGTATTATTTCGCTTCTTCTTCAAATGCCTACACTTGATATAATCTTTCAATTAACAAGAACTTCATTTTTTCCCCAACTGTTGTCCATTAAGAGCCAGAGCAAATTGTACTTCCATAGCGGTCGATAAGCACACCCCAATGCTTCACATGTCACAAAGCCTTGTAAAGTTGACGGATTAAAGGCTGTGCTCCTGAAAGCCTCTACTCCCTGGCCTTGCATCTAGGAGAGATCAGAGCTTTGACTGGATTCAATATGATCGTGTCAACAGTCGAATGGTTCTGTAGTCAGCTGTCATTAGCAAACGGTTCTCAACTGTGCGTAAATGATAAGGTTGGGAAGCGAAGATCGAGATCTATTTGTTTATTTTGATTTCTGGCCTGTCCCACCGTCTCATGTCACCATTCTCCGAGCGCACATTGTAGATTGGCAGGGATAAGGGTTTGTACCTTCTTGGTGCAGGAAGAGATCCCAGGCTGCTGCGTATTGGGAGAACAGAATAATGTGCCACAGGGATCCACTCCACCCCCATTTAGTCTTACCTGCTGTAAAATCCTCAGACCTTATTATTTCTTGGTCCAGATTTATCCCTATCCCATGCAGGATTAGTGGGACTCTGCCTCATAATCATTACTTATACTACGAATGTAGAGAACAAAAAACTGATCTATAAATTATAATAGCAAATTTGCAATGATATGCATGAATTAGGAGAAAAACAAAATGTATTTCAAGTACAGTTCAATTTGAGATACAAATAAACCTTAATTCCTTGCCATTCCCTCTTTCATGGATCCACAGGTCTGAGCAATTTGTATGAAATATGCCTGCTATAGAAACTGCTTCTTCTATTATTTCAACATTCAGCTCCCTGAGAGGTAGATTTTTAATTTGCTCCCCCCCCCCTCTCCCCCCTCTTCTAGTCCAGTGGTAACGAGCAGGTGCCTGACCTTCAAACTCTGCCAGGGTGACTGATGTCAGGCTTCGCTCACTGCAGTAAAGCTTTACATTAGCAGCTCTTTTCATCACAGGAAACCATCAAAGGCCAGTCTGGCACAATCAGATCAGCTGCCACTCACAGGTCTTTAGTTCTAGTCCCCTGGGGAATCCCTACACCTCGCACGATGCCGCGCTGAGCCAGGGATGGGAGAAAGGAAAGCGCTGGGGTGCTGGGAAGGTTAAAGGTCATTAATTATGGAATGTGGGGCATGTAACCTCGTTACTTGCAGCATGCACCTATAGTGACCAATCATCACTGCTGCGTTATCCAATGTATTGCAGCATGCACCTATAGTGACCAATCATCACTGCTGCGTTATCCAATGTATTGCAGCATGCACCTATAGTGACCAATCATCACTGCTGCGTTATCCAATGTATTGCAGCATGCACCTATAGTGACCAATCATCACTGCTGCGTTATCCAATGTATTGCAGCAAGCACCTATAGTGACCAATCATCACTGCTGCGTTATCCAATGTATTGCAGCATGCACCTATAGTGACCAATCATTACTGCTGCGTTATCCAATGTATTGCAGCATGCACCTATAGTGACCAATCATTACTGCTGCGTTATCCAATGTATTGCAGCATGCACCTATAGTGACCAATCATTACTGCTGCGTTATCCAATGTATTGCAGCATGCACCTATAGTGACCAATCATTACTGCTGCGTTATCCAATGTATTGCAGCAAGCACCTATAGTGACCAATCATTACTGCTGCGTTATCCAATGTATTGCAGCATGCACCTATAGTGACCAATCATTACTGCTGCGTTATCCAATGTATTGCAGCATGCACCTATAGTGACCAATCATTACTGCTGCGTTATCCAATGTATTGCAGCATGCACCTATAGTGACCAATCATTACTGCTGCGTTATCCAATGTATTGCAGCATGCACCTATAGTGACCAATCATTACTGCTGCGTTATCCAATGTATTGCAGCATGCACCTATAGTGACCAATCATTACTGCTGCGTTATCCAATGTATTGCAGCAAGCACCTATAGTGACCAATCATTACTGCTGCGTTATCCAATGTATTGCAGCATGCACCTATAGTGACCAATCATTACTGCTGCGTTATCCAATGTATTGCAGCAAGCACCTATAGTGACCAATCATTACTGCTGCGTTATCCAATGTATTGCAGCATGCACCTATAGTGACCAATCATCACTGCTGCGTTATCCAATGTATTGCAGCATGCACCTATAGTGACCAATCATCACTGCTGCGTTATCCAATGTATTGCAGCATGCACCTATAGTGACCAATCATCACTGCTGCGTTATCCAATGTATTGCAGCATGCACCTATAGTGACCAATCATCACTGCTGCGTTATCCAATGTATTGCAGCATGCACCTATAGTGACCAATCATCACTGCTGCGTTATCCAATGTATTGCAGCAAGCACCTATAGTGACCAATCATTACTGCTGCGTTATCCAATGTATTGCAGCATGCACCTATAGTGACCAATCATTACTGCTGCGTTATCCAATGTATTGCAGCATGCACCTATAGTGACCAATCATTACTGCTGCGTTATCCAATGTATTGCAGCATGCACCTATAGTGACCAATCATTACTGCTGCGTTATCCAATGTATTGCAGCATGCACCTATAGTGACCAATCATTACTGCTGCGTTATCCAATGTATTGCAGCAAGCACCTATTGTGACCAATCATTACTGCTGCGTTATCCAATGTATTGCAGCATGCACCTATAGTGACCAATCATTACTGCTGCGTTATCCAATGTATTGCAGCATGCACCTATAGTGACCAATCATTACTGCTGCGTTATCCAATGTATTGCAGCATGCACCTATAGTGACCAATCATTACTGCTGCGTTATCCAATGTATTGCAGCATGCACCTATAGTGACCAATCATTACTGCTGCGTTATCCAATGTATTGCAGCATGCACCTATAGTGACCAATCATTACTGCTGCGTTATCCAATGTATTGCAGCATGCACCTATAGTGACCAATCATTACTGCTGCGTTATCCAATGTATTGCAGCAAGCACCTATAGTGACCAATCATTACTGCTGCGTTATCCAATGTATTGCAGCATGCACCTATAGTGACCAATCATTACTGCTGCGTTATCCAATGTATTGCAGCAAGCACCTATAGTGACCAATCATTACTGCTGCGTTATCCAATGTATTGCAGCATGCACCTATAGTGACCAATCATCACTGCTGCGTTATCCAATGTATTGCAGCATGCACCTATAGTGACCAATCATTACTGCTGCGTTATCCAATGTATTGCAGCATGCACCTATAGTGACCAATCATTACTGCTGCGTTATCCAATGTATTGCAGCATGCACCTATAGTGACCAATCATCACTGCTGCGTTATCCAATGTATTGCAGCATGCACCTATAGTGACCAATCATTACTGCTGCGTTATCCAATGTATTGCAGCATGCACCTATAGTGACCAATCATTACTGCTGCGTTATCCAATGTATTGCAGCATGCACCTATAGTGACCAATCATTACTGCTGCGTTATCCAATGTATTGCAGCATGCACCTATAGTGACCAATCATTACTGCTGCGTTATCCAATGTATTGCAGCATGCACCTATAGTGACCAATCATTACTGCTGCGTTATCCAATGTATTGCAGCATGCACCTATAGTGACCAATCATTACTGCTGCGTTATCCAATGTATTGCAGCATGCACCTATAGTGACCAATCATTACTGCTGCGTTATCCAATGTATTGCAGCATGCACCTATAGTGACCAATCATTACTGCTGCGTTATCCAATGTATTGCAGCAAGCACCTATAGTGACCAATCATTACTGCTGCGTTATCCAATGTATTGCAGCATGCACCTATAGTGACCAATCATTACTGCTGCGTTATCCAATGTATTGCAGCATGCACCTATAGTGACCAATCATTACTGCTGCGTTATCCAATGTATTGCAGCATGCACCTATAGTGACCAATCATTACTGCTGCGTTATCCAATGTATTGCAGCATGCACCTATAGTGACCAATCATTACTGCTGCGTTATCCAATGTATTGCAGCATGCACCTATAGTGACCAATCATTACTGCTGCGTTATCCAATGTATTGCAGCATGCACCTATAGTGACCAATCATTACTGCTGCGTTATCCAATGTATTGCAGCATGCACCTATAGTGACCAATCATTACTGCTGCGTTATCCAATGTATTGCAGCATGCACCTATAGTGACCAATCATTACTGCTGCGTTATCCAATGTATTGCAGCATGCACCTATAGTGACCAATCATTACTGGTGCGTTATCCAATGTATTGCAGCATGGTGTCGGGGCCCAATTTGCCATTCAGCAGAGCTGTACAGGTGTCTAAGGCACCTCACTGAGGTTTTGGGGACTGGTGACTAAGACCAGACATTTAAATTAGGGCAAGGCTTTTCAAAGGCATCTTCCCCACCTGTGACAATCAAGTGAGATTTGACCTCTCCTTTCTGTTTATTTCATTTGTAAACACAAAAGATGGAGGGGGCTTTGAAGCCCTGAGTGTGTAGCATGTTAATCTGATCTCCACCGCTCTGTTGTTGCTGTTTATAAATACCCCCCTTTCACCACCTAGATTACCTGGTCTCAGGCCGGAGAGCGACATTACTTTTGCTTTGTCAATGGGAGTTATTACATATCAGAGGCTGGTGTGGGGTTGTTTTGGCTGGGAATAGATGCCTTGTCCCATGGTGGTGGAATACATGCGTGTTTTATGTATGTATCATTTGCACATCCTGCCTGTGGCTTTTTATTCGTTTCAGGAGCCTTGCCTATGTGTCGTTCAGATAGACCAAGTGCGAGGAGATTGAGAGAGGCACTGGAACAAAGCCATTCGCACTTCAGTCAATGGACATTGTCATCAAATGATCATTACAGACCTCCAGGGACCGGATAACTACCAGAGCATTCTGGGATGCGGCCTTCTCTGGTAAGTGAGATTTGAAATACTCTAAAGAGGGGCCACTGAATACCACAAAGTGTTTTAAGGTGATTGGTACAGTAGGGCTGGACTAATTACCAGTGAGGTCTGAACTCCCAGCATGTACTATTCTAGACCTGATTCTAGAACGGGGAGACTTGTGTTCTAGAGCAGGCGTCGTCCTCATAAGAATCCCAATTTGTCCTACTTTGTAGAATCCTTCTGATTTCTATCACCTTTTCCTTCTCCGCTGTAAATATTACTTTGCACTTACTGTTTTATAACTACTGTATAATCACCTAAACTTTGTATAGTGAAGTTGGACAAACAGATATATTTAGATACAACCGTTTTCCATATGCATTGGCAGTGTCTCTTGTTGATGACATCACTTTGCGGCTTTATATGCAGATACAACACTTCAGTGTACAATGTCAAATTTGCAAACCAGGCCACAAAGTGATGTCATCAACAGACCCCTTTAAATGACCCACAAAGTGTATTTTTTCACAGGCCTTTCCATATTCCCAGCAGGAAGCAATACATTTAACATGTCTTATTTCATGGCCAGATATACCCTCCCTCCTTGTGGGACCAGCCGGTTTGCTGGACTCTGAAGGTCAAAGGTTGGTCCCATGGGGTGTGTTGTTAAATATTAATGACATTTCATTAGTCAGACTCGCTCTATCAGAGGTATGGCTAGGAAAAGATTAAAGGTATGGAACAATTCTGACTGGAGATACTTATTTAACCCTTTAAGATTACGTATTGGTTATAAGTACGTCATAAATGTGCTTTATAATAATAAATATGTATTTTTATAAAAAAAATGTATAGTTAGTACGAGTACACTATATTATAAAGATGGAAATTGCAGTTAAAGGACCACTGTCTGCATACAATAATGTTCTGTTTAATGAAAGATTGCATCAAGTGTAGACATTTTTAATAGAAATGCTTTAATAAAACACCTTATTGATCTCTCTTTGCTCTTTATAGCTCTATCAGGAGGCAGACATCTTTGGTCAGATGGGTCACATCTTCCTTCATCTGACCCAAGATTCTGGAGAGCATGTCTGCCTCCTGATAGAGCTACACAGAGCAGAGAGGGCTCAATAAGGTACTTTAATAATATTCTTTCTATAAATCATTTCTATTTAATATCAAGCGTTAAATTAAACACATCTTTATATTTTTTTTACTGACCGTGTTCCTTTATACACACACCCAACAACAACAAAAAAGAAAATCTTTTCCTTAAGGGATTAAATTCCACTCTTGTTTGTAACCATCTCAATAAGTATTGATTTAAACCTTTCTGTTCACCCAAGACATGTAGCTCTCATTTGCTAAGACTTTTAAATAATTGAAAGGCATGTGTTTTTGCAGAAACTACCATACTGAGTGTGAACTGGGGGTTCGTGGAGAGAACTAATGGCCTGTCTCCTCCCAATAGACTATGGACCCTCTCTGGGGATGTACTAGGTTCGGGGGTACAAACTTTGAAGGCCCCAGCAGAACCCTGTTTTCATCTTGACTTGAATGTCAGAATGTATAGAAGCAGCCTGGCTCTGTCTGTTTACATGCTGTGAAATATCTGCCCAATTCCCTGTCCACTGGCAAATACCCATGCTGATATTGGATTGGCGTGGGTACCATTAATAGGCTGGGAGGGGGATGAAGAAGTACTTGAAAGCCAAGCTATCTGTTCTTTTTGCGGAAGCTGATAGCACGAGAGCGATTCCTGCCAATTATGATAAAGCTTTCTCAAATGATCTGCAGAGACGATGGAACTTCGCAAACCTATTTATGTTCTCATTATATCTCAGCACTGCTCCTCAGATCTTTTAATTCCCATTACATTCTCAGACTGCACTGCACATAATAGACTGAGAAGCCAATTTGGATTTGTTCAGCACAATAAGATGCCCCCTACTTCTTCTGCACCCCCCACCTCTCTCCTCTATGAGAATCAGAAGGAAGGGGGCTCGAGGGTGGGGGGTGATATGTGTGTAGATCAAGCGATTACCAATAGACTACGATTGATTGATGAGAGTTAACCTCCCAGGCCATGTTACCAGGACATTATAGTGACTGAGCAATTGCCCCTACTTATTGATCTGTGTCTTCAGCATCCGTGGTACATAAACCGTCCTGTTATTTGTCAGCTAAGTGAAGACTTTCATCAGATGTGCAATCTGGTCCCTATTTAAGAAACCGCTAGTTTGTGTGTCAGGAGACTGCCCAGGCAAAATACACTCTGAATTCTCATTATTATTATGATTTTGGTATGTTGGCTAAGGCAGTTGTGCAGTGATTAGTCCCAGGTAGCAAGTTGGGTAATAACAGAAAAATACAATATTTCATTGTGTTAATTTAAAATTGCTTTTAATCCCCATGAAGGGAAATAAACACGATTTGTTTCCTTCAAATTAAAGCAGTGTTAGAATTGAATAGCAGATGAATGAAGATTCAGATAGACCTGATTTTAGACTTTGGAATCACAAGAATTCCTATGTCAGACCAGACTGAATTCAGTATAGCTGAAGATACAATCAGAGATGTGTTTTACAGCAGTTTGCATGAGTGGGGTGTTGAGTATTGTGGCAGACACAGCATTGGAATGTTCCTGCTGATTGTTCCACTTTTAGAAATCACTATGGAAACCATTGGAATGTTCCTGCTGATTGTTACACTTTTAGAAATCACTATGGAAACCATTGGAATGTTCCTGCTGATTGTTCCACTTTTAGAAATCACTGTGGAAACCATTGGAATGTTCCTGTCGATTGTTCCACTTTTAGAAATCACTATGGAAACCATTGGAATGTTCCTGCTGATTGTTCCACTTTTAGAAATCACTATGGAAACCATTGGAATGTTCCTGCTGATTGTTCCACTTTTAGAAATCACTGTGGAAACCATTGGAATGTTCCTGTCGATTGTTCCACTTTTAGAAATCACTATGGAAACCATTGGAATGTTCCTGCTGATTGTTCCACTTTTAGAAATCACTATGGAAACCATTGGAATGTTCCTGCCGATTGTTCCACTTTTAGAAATCACTGTGGAAACCATTGGAATGTTCCTGCCGATTGTTCCACTTTTAGAAATCACTGTGGAAACCATAGGAATGTTCCTGCTGATTGTTCCACTTTTAGGAATCACTTTGGAAACCATAGGAATGTTACTGTTGGCTTTTCATACATATCCCGATAGAGTCAGTCTGGTATTAGCACACAGAATGTAAGGAATTGCGTGGATGTAGGACTGTATTCATGTAAGAAGGGATTACAGGGCATTGAGAAGGGAATTGCAAACGTAATGCTAAAGATGCGGTGTTTCCAGTATAACTGAATTGGGGAATGTTTCCAACCCGTGTCCTTCTGCAGTCTCTCCTCTGTCACGGACAGAGCCCATAAGGTGCATGTAGTGTACAGAGATTAAGGGGGAGGCAGTGAGCAGATCTGAGGGTACTGCCTGTCAGGTAGATCCTCCTCTATCATCCCCTGCGCCTGCGCACTGACAGCTTGAAGAGCTGGAGTCAGGGGGAGCACCTAGCAGGGAAACCCTGCCGTATAGCAGCGCCGAGTATGACTCCCTGGATGCATCCCTGCAAGATCAGCACCGAGCAGGCTGTGGATTAATGCCTGGGACCTGCAGCAGCTCTGCACCTTGTACATGGACTAGACCCCTGTGGATCCAGCATCGGGGGGGATTACCTTACAAAAGGAGTCTTCACGGCACCCTGGATAGCGATTCCTATAGTAGATTCCTATAGATCTTCGCAGAACCCTGCAAAGGGAGTAGATCCCTGGAGATCCTGACATCACCCTGAAAAGGAGTAGATCACTAGACATCCTCAAGGCACTCAGTAAGTTTATTCAGCACCAAGGAGAGCGCCCTGGTTAGGGGGTAAATCTCTGGGGATCTGCATTACACCCTGTAAGTGGATTCAGCACCTCGGATAGCGGCCGCACAGCTCATTTACAGGGTTAATTTACGTAGCGGCCGTGCAGGGGATTCAGCACCACGGACAGAGGCTGCAGAGCACTGCAGGGGATTTAGCACCACGGACAGAGGCTGCAGAGCACTGCAGGGGATTCAGCACCACGGACAGAGGTTGCAGAGCACTGCAGGGGATTCAGCACCACGGACAGAGGTTGCAGAGCACTGCAGGGGATTCAGCACCACGGACAGAGGCTGCAGAGCACTGCAGGGGATTCAGCACCACGGACAGAGGCTGCAGAGCACTGCAGGGGATTAAGCACAACGGACAGAGGCTGCAGAGCACTGCAGGGGATTCAGCACCACGGATACCGGCTGCAGAGCACTGCAGGGGATTCAGCACCACGGATACCGGCTGCAGAGCACTGCAGGGGATTTAGCACCACGGATACCGGCTGCAGAGCACTGCAGGGGATTCAGCACCACGGACAGAGGCTGCAGAGCACTGCAGGGGATTCAGCACCACGGACAGAGGCTGCAGAGCACTGCAGGGGATTCAGCACCACGGACAGAGGCTGCAGAGCACTGCAGGGGATTCAGCACCACGGACAGAGGCTGCAGAGCACTGCAGGGGATTCAGCACCACGGACAGAGGCTGCAGAGCACTGCAGGGGATTCAGCACCACGGACAGAGGCTGCAGAGCACTGCAGGGGATTCAGCACCACGGACAGAGGCTGCAGAGCACTGCAGGGGATTCAGCACCACGGATACCGACTGAAGGGGATTTAGCATCACAGTTACCGGCTGCAGAGCACTGCAGGGGATTTAGCATCACGGTTACCGGCTGCAGAGCACTGCAGGGGATTCAGCACCACGGTTACCGGCTGCAGAGCACTGCAGGGGATTTAGCATCCCGGTTACCGGCTGCAGAGCACTGCAGGGGATTTAGCATCACGGTTACCGGCTGCAGAGCACTGCAGGGGATTTAGCATCACGGTTACCGGCTGCAGAGCACTGCAGGGGATTTAGCACCACGGTTACCGGCTGCAGAGCACTGCAGGAGATTTAGCATCACGGATAGCAGCTGGGAGGACATGAGATTATGAACGCAGGATGATGGCCCCTCTCTTCATGCAGCTCTGTCTGCTCGGGCTCCTGAGAAGTGAGTAGTGGGTGAGAGATGTGCTGGGGCCTGAGCCATACAACCCCTGGATGGCATTACAAGGCCCAGATAGGTTCCCAGGCTGATCACCATAATACAGAGAAAATGAGTCACTATACACTGTGTGCAGCACATCACAATAGAGACAGAGTGCTATATATTGCATTTCGATATATTATGTATATGGGCAGCATGCTATATGTCACATTATAGGTATAGTCTGTATATGGGCAGCATGCTATATGTCACATTATAGGTATAGTCTGTAAATGGGTAGCATGCTATTTGTCACATTATAGGTATATTCTGTAAATGGGTAGCATGCTAAATGTCACATTATAGGTATAGTCTGTAAATGGGTAGCATGCTATATGTCACATTATAGGTATATTCTGTAAATGGGTAGCATGCTAAATGTCACATTATAGGTATAGTCTGTATATGGGCAGCATGCTATATGTCACATAGGTATATTCTGTAAATGGGTAGCATGCTAAATGTCACATTATAGGTATAGTCTGTAAATGGGTAGCATGCTAAATGTCACATTATAGGTATAGTCTGTATATGGGCAGCATGCTGTATGTCACATTATAGGTATAGTCTGTATATGGGCAGCATGCTATATGTCACATTATAGGTATATTCTGTAAATGGGTAGCATGCTAAATGTCACATTATAGGTATAGTCTGTATATGGGCAGCATGCTATATGTCACATTATAGGTATATTCTGTAAATGGGTAGCATGCTAAATGTCACATTATAGGTATAGTCTGTATATGGGCAGCATGCTGTATGTCACATTATAGGTATAGTCTGTATATGGGCAGCATGCTATATGTCACATTATAGGTATATTCTGTAAATGGGTAGCATGCTAAATGTCACATTATAGGTATAGTCTGTATATGGGCAGCATGCTATATGTCACATTATAGGTATATTCTGTAAATGGGTAGCATGCTAAATGTCACATTATAGGTATAGTCTGTATATGGGCAGCATGCTGTATGTCACATTATAGGTATAGTCTGTATATGGGCAGCATGCTATATGTCACATTATAGGTATAGTCTGTAAATGGGTAGCATGCTAAATGTCACATTATAGGTATAGTCTGTATATGGGCAGCATGCTATATGTCACATTATAGGTATAGTCTGTATATGGGCAGCATGCTATATGTCACATTATAGTTATAGTCTGTATATAGGCAGCATGATATATGTCACATTATAGGTATAGTCTGTATATGGGCCAGATGCTATTTGTCACATTATAGATATAGTCTGTATATGGGCAGCATGCTGTATGTCACATTATAAGTATAGTGTGTATAAAGGCAGAATGCTATATGTCACATTATAGGTGTAGTCTGTATATGGGCAGCATGCTATATGTAAACATTATAGGTATATTCTGTATTATGGGCTGCATGCAATATGTCACAATGTAGGCATAGTCTTTATATGGGTAGCATGCTATATGTCACATTATAGGTATATTCTGTATATGGTCAACATGCTATATGTCACATTATAGGTATAGTCTGTATTATGGGCAGCATGATATATGTCACATTATAGGTATAGTCTGTATATGGGCCAGATGCTATTTGTCACATTATAGGTATAGTCTGTATATGGGCAGCATGCTGTATGTCACATTATAGGTATAGTCTGTATATGGGCAGCATGCTATATGTCACATTATAGGTATATTCTGTAAATGGGTAGCATGCTAAATGTCACATTATAGGTATAGTCTGTATATGGGCAGCATGCTATATGTCACATTATAGGTATATTCTGTAAATGGGTAGCATGCTAAATGTCACATTATAGGTATAGTCTGTATATGGGCAGCATGCTGTATGTCACATTATAGGTATAGTCTGTATATGGGCAGCATGCTATATGTCACATTATAGGTATATTCTGTAAATGGGTAGCATGCTAAATGTCACATTATAGGTATAGTCTGTATATGGGCAGCATGCTATATGTCACATTATAGGTATATTCTGTAAATGGGTAGCATGCTAAATGTCACATTATAGGTATAGTCTGTATATGGGCAGCATGCTGTATGTCACATTATAGGTATAGTCTGTATATGGGCAGCATGCTATATGTCACATTATAGGTATAGTCTGTAAATGGGTAGCATGCTAAATGTCACATTATAGGTATAGTCTGTATATGGGCAGCATGCTATATGTCACATTATAGGTATAGTCTGTATATGGGCAGCATGCTATATGTCACATTATAGTTATAGTCTGTATATAGGCAGCATGATATATGTCACATTATAGGTATAGTCTGTATATGGGCCAGATGCTATTTGTCACATTATAGATATAGTCTGTATATGGGCAGCATGCTGTATGTCACTTTATAAGTATAGTGTGTATAAAGGCAGAATGCTATATGTCACATTATAGGTGTAGTCTGTATATGGGCAGCATGCTATATGTAAACATTATAGGTATATTCTGTATTATGGGCTGCATGCAATATGTCACAATGTAGGCATAGTCTTTATATGGGTAGCATGCTATATGTCACATTATAGGTATATTCTGTATATGGTCAACATGCTATATGTCACATTATAGGTATAGTCTGTATTATGGGCAGCATGATATATGTCACATTATAGGTATAGTCTGTATATGGGCCAGATGCTATTTGTCACATTATAGGTATAGTCTGTATATGGGCAGCATGCTGTATGTCACATTATAGGTATAGTGTGTATAAAGGCAGAATGCTATATGTCACATTATAGGTATAGTCTGTATATGGGCAGCATGCTATATGTCAACATTATAGGTATATTCTGTATTATGGGCTGCATGCAATATGTCACAATGTAGGCATAGTCTTTATATGGGTAGCATGCTATATGTCACATTATAGGTATATTCTGTATATGGTCAACATGCTATATGTCACATTCTAGGTAAAGTCTGTATATGGGTAGCATGCTATATGTCACATTATAGGTATATTCTGTATATGGTCAACATGCTATATGTCACATTATAGGTATATTATGTAAATGGGCAGCATGCTATATGTCACATTATAGGTATAGTCTTTATTTGGGCAGCATGCTATATGTCACATTATAGGTATAGTAGTCTGTATATGGGCAGCATGCTATATGTCACATTATAGGTATAGTCTGTATATGGGCAGCATGATATATGTCACATTATAGGTATAGTCTGTATATGGGCCAGATGCTATATGTCACATTATAGGTATAGTCTGTATATGGGCAGCATGCTATATGTCACATTATAGGTGTAGTCTGTATATGGGCAGCATGATATATGTCACATTATAGGTATAGTCTGTATATGGGCCAGATTCTATGTGTCACATTATAGGTATAGTCTGTATATGGGCCAGATTCTATGTGTCACATTATAGGTATAGTCTGTATATGGGCAGCATGCTATATTTCACATTATAGGTGTAGTCTGTATATGGGCAGCATGCTATATGTCACATTATAGGTATAGTCTGTATATGGGCCAGATGCTCTATGTCACATTATAGGTATAGTCTGTATATGGGCCAGATGCTATGTGTCACATTATAGGTATAGTCTGTATATGGGCAGCATGCTATATGTCACATTATAGGTATATTCTGTATTATGGGCTGCATGCAATATGTCACATTATAGGTATCGTCTGTATATCGGCCAGATGCTATGTGTCACATTATAGATATATTCTGTATTATGGCCTGCATACAATATGTCACATTATATGTATAGTCTGTATATGGGCAGCATGATATATGTCAATTTATAGGTGTAGTCTGTATATGGGCCAGCTGCTATATGTCACATTATAGGTATAGTCTGTATATGGGCCAGATGCTATATGTCACATTATAGGTGTAGTCTGTATATGGGCAGCATGCTATGTGTCACATTATAGTTATAGTCTGTATATGGGCAGCATGATATATGTCACATCATAGGTATAGTTTGTTTGTATATGGGCCAGATTCTATGTGTCACATTATAGGTATAGTTTGTTTGTATATGGGCCAGATTCTATGTGTCACATTATAGGTATAGTCTGTATATGGGCAGCATGATATATGTCACATTATAGGTATAGTCTGTATATGGGCCAGATGCTATATGTCACATTATAGGTATAGTCTGTATATGGGCAGCATGCTATATGTCACATTATAGGTATATTCTGTATATGGGCCAGATGCTATATGTCACATTATAGGTATACTTTGTAAATCGGCAGTGCGCTGTATGTAACAGCTGTAATTTGTAGGTATGCTCTGTCTACAAACATGATATTATGGATAGGGTAGTATACAACCTGTACACAGGATATTATGGACAGAGTAGTATACAACCTGTATACAGGATATTATGGACAGGGTAGTATACCCCCTGTATACAGGATATTATGGACAGGGTAGTATACCCCCTGTATACAGGATATTATGGACAGGGTAGTATACCCCCTGTATACAGGATTTTATGGACAGGATAGTATACCCCCTGTATACAGGATATTATGGACAGGGTAGTATACCCCCTTTTATAATTTTTGATGATATATTTAAATTGCTGTGTTTGAAACTATATGATTTATATTAACCTTTAGCTTAACATAACAAGTAGATGTTAAAATTAAATAATTAGAGGGGGCTTAATCTGAACCTCATCTAGATTAAACGCTTTACTTATGTATTTCACATAACATTTTTACTTTATTATTTGCTCTTTGTTATTTTCATCCTCTCTGTATTCTGCATTTGAATGGACAGTCTAGGCATTAAATTCACTGCATCAGATAGTGTTCACTCTGTACACTGTACAGAATGCATGCCAGGAATCCTGTGGAATATCTTTTATGGTTTCTTCATCTAGTCCTTATTTGTTTTACATATGCTTTTGTGTACATTACAAGAGGATCTGTGCAGATGACTTGGGTATATTTGTACTGAGCAGGTGCAGTAACAGCTTCATGCTGTGTAATATTTAGCTCTTTATGGAAAGTTATTTTTTTAATCTGGTTTAACAATTGTATTCACACGTGTGTATCTGCAGCAAGTCGGTCTTGATACTTCGATTTGGGCGCAGAGTATAGTTGGAAATGAATCTGATATTCCTCAAGTTTTAGCTGTAAAACAAACTGCATTGTCTCTGTCTTTGCACTCTGCGTGGCTATGCTCAAAATGGCGACATTATTTTGCGTGTGCTAACGAACTATTAATGGCTCTTGTGAATCCAAATGACAAATAGCGGTCATTATATTTCCGTTTGTTACTTTGAGATGAAAACACTTTTGTCTGTTGTTCAGCTAATCAGAGCTAGTCTGAGAGCTGATCACAGGAAACACTGCTAGAAAAGAAATGGACGATGCTCGGTTTCCTTTGGACGGTTAAATGTTGCCCCATCGCTTATATCTGGCGGCTCATACATTATATTGTAGGAAATGACCACCTTGTGACTTTACTATAGGAAATGGGCATCTTTGCTCTGTATAGCTCTATCAGTGTGCGGACATGTTGTTTAGAATCTTTGCTCTGTATAGCTCTATCAGGGGGTGGACATGTTGTTTAGAATCTTTGCTCTGTATAGCTCTATCAGGGGGCGGACATGTTGTTTAGAATCTTTGCTCTGTATAGCTCTATCAGGGGGCGGACATGTTGTTTAATATCTTTGCTCTGTTTAGCTCTATCAGGGAGCAGACATATTGTTTAGAATCTTTGCTCTGTATAGCTCTATCAGGGAGCAGACATGTTGTTTAGAATATTTGCTCTGTATAGCTCTATCAGGGAGCAGGCATGTTGTTTAGAATCTTTGCTCTGTATAACTCTATCAGAGAGCAGACATGTAGTTTAGAATCTTTGCTCTGTATAGCTCTATCAGGGATGGACATGTTGTTTGGAATCTTTGCTCTGTATAGCTCTATCAGGGGTTATACTTGTTGTTTAGAATCTTTGCTCTGTATAGCTCTATCAGGGGGTGGACATGTTGCTTAGAATCTTTGCTCTGTATAACGCTATCAGGGGATGGACATGATGTTTAGAATCTTTGCTATGTATAGCTCTATCAGGGGGCAGACATGTTGTTTAGAATCTTACGCTGTATAACGCTATCAGGGGATGGACATGCTGTTTAGAATCTTTGCTCTGTATAGCTCTGTCAGGGGGCGGACATGTTGTTTAGAATCCGATGATGTAAGATCTGACTCGAGATTCTAAACAGCATGTTCTCCATGAGATGCTTTATTTCTATTCTTTCATTAAATCGTTTCTGGGATGTAGAGGTACAGGGCCGGGCAGAGGGAGATCAGGGAGATCTTGGGTGACTCATTTTGCACTGGGCAGGATGCAGGGGGATCAGTTTGGGATGTAGAGGTACAGGGCCGGGCAGAGGGAGATCAGGGAGATCTTGGGTGACTCATTTTGAACCCGGGATTGCTGCTTTAGACTGTCAGGGAAGTTTAGTTCAGCCGAGCAGAAGACAGAGCAGGAGGCTGTGTATAATTTATAGACTGTACGTATCATGTGCATTATCTGCTTGTATGATATCTCTCCTACTCGCACACACACCGGTAGCATGTTACTGCGTGACGTGACGTGACCACGGGAGGAGGATTGGAGGCGCAGAGCGTGCCACAGGCACAAGATAGACCCTAACCCTTTCCCAAGCTGGCCTGGGGGGAGGACATCCTGGTACTTAATGAGTTAAAGGGGCTCTGTCACCTAAATTATGTTTATACCTTAAACGTAGAGAATAAAAATGATCAGAACTGATGTATTCATTGCGCAAATTACAGGACATTATTAAGAAGACATTACATTTTATTCCGAGTTTGGTATATACACAGGGCTTTATTCACAGAGCTGAAATCCACTGAATGGGAGAAGGTTTCAAACTCGTCTACTTTGGCCTTAAGTTTGAAATCACCTTCACAAATCCCTCATTCTTGGCTGCTACAGATTCTCTGTGCATAGACCGGCTGAGTATTTCCATTAATGCTCGTGTTCGTGTGTGCTGTCGGAGGCTGCTCAATGTCACACTGAGGGGGGTGATAGACAGTCGTGAAGGCAGCAGCAGCAGAGGCCTCATTCTGTGTTTGAAAGCCTCCTGGCTGTGTCAGCGGAGGGGCTTGTAGCATTTCCTGGTGATCCCACTGGAGGCTGACACCATTATAGGCCTCGAGTAAATCCATCAATCTGTAACAGGCTGCAGGAGTGTTTACCCATAGGGTATATACCTGTGGGACAAATACATCTATATTCAGTTATGAGTAAGAGGGTGGGTGGCAGGAGAGTTAACACTTTCTATCTCATAGTTTTTTTAATGTATAATTCCAATCCTGGACCCGGAGACAGGTAGAGGTTAATACAGTGAAGGAGTTTAAGCATGCATGGGATAGGTATAAGGCTATCCTAGATATAAGATGAGGCCAGGGACTAATGGGAATAGCCTTCCAGTAGAAGTGGTAGAGGTTAATACAATGAAGGAGTTTAAGCATGCGTGGGATAGGTGTAAGCCTATCCTAGATATAAGATAAGGCCAGGGACTAATGAAAGTATTACATTACTGAGAGGGTAGTGGATGCATGGAATAGTCTTCCAGTAGAAGTGGTAGAGGTTAATACAGTGAAGGAGTTTAAGCATGCATGGGATAGGTATAAGGCTATCCTAGATATACGATAAGGCCAGGGACTACTTTACTGAGAGGGTAGTGGATGCATGGAATAGTCTTCCAGTAGAAGTGGTAGAGGTAAATACAGTGATGGAGTTTAAGCATGCATGGGATAGGTATAAGGCTATCCTAGATATAAGATAAGGCCAGGTACTAATGAAAGTATTACTTTACTGAGAGGGTAGTGGATGCATGGAATAGTCTTCCAGTAGAAGTGGTAGAGGTTAATACAGTGAAGGAGTTTAAGCATGCATGGGATAGGTATAAGGCTATCCTAGATATAAGATAAGGCCAGGGACTAATGAAAGTATTACATTACTGAGAGGGTAGTGGATGCATGGAATAGTCTTCCAGTAGAAGTGGTAGAGGTTAATACAGTGATGGAGTTTAAGCATGCATGTGATAGGTATAAGGCTATCCTAGATGTATGATAAGGCCAGGGACTAATGAAAGTATTACATTACTGAGAGGGTAGTGGATGCATGAAATAGTCTTCCAGAAGAAGTGGTAGAGGTTAATACAGTGAAGGAGTTTAAGCATGCATGGGATAGGTATAAGGCTATCCTGGATATAAGATAAGGCCAGGGACTAATGAAAGTATTACATTACTGAGAGGGTAGTGGATGCATGGAATAGTCTTCCAGTAGAAGTGGTAGAGGTTAATACAGTGATGGAGTTCAAGCATGCATGGGATAGGTATAAGGCTATCCTAGATATAAGATAAGGCCAGGTACTAATGAAAGTATTACTTTACTGAGAGGGTAGTGGATGCATGGAATAGTCTTCCAGTAGAAGTGGTAGAGGTTAATACAGTGAAGGAGTTTAAGCATGCATGGGATAGGTATAAGGCTATCCTAGATATAAGATAAGGCCAGGGACTAATGAAAGTATTACATTACTGAGAGGGTAGTGGATGCATGGAATAGTCTTCCAGTAGAAGTGGTAGAGGTTAATACAGTGATGGAGTTTAAGCATGCATGTGATAGGTATAAGGCTATCCTAGATGTATGATAAGGCCAGGGACTAATGAAAGTATTACATTACTGAGAGGGTAGTGGATGCATGGAATAGTCTTCCAGAAGAAGTGGTAGAGGTTAATACAGTGAAGGAGTTTAAGCATGCATGGGATAGGTATAAGGCTATCCTGGATATAAGATAAGGCCAGGGACTAATGAAAGTATTACATTACTGAGAGGGTAGTGGATGCATGGAATGGTCTTCCAGTAGAAGTGGTAGAGGTTATTACAGTGAAGGAGTTTAAGCATGCATGGGATAGGTATAAGGCTATCCTAGATATAAGATAAGGCCAGGGACTAATGATAGTATTACATTACTGAGAGGGTAGTGGATGTATGGAATAGTCTCCCAGTAGAAGTGGTAGAGGTTAATACAGTGAAGGAGTTTAAGCATGCATGGGATAGGTATAAGGCTATCCTAGATATAAGATAAGGCCAGGGACTAATGAGTGTATTACTTTACTGAGAGGGTAGTGGATGCATGGAATAGTCTTCCAGTAGAAGTGGTAGAGGTTAATACAGTGAAGGAGTTTAAGCATGCATGGGATAGGTATAAGGCTATCCTAGATATAAGATAAGGCCAGGGACTAATGAAAGTATTACATTACTGAGAGGGTAGTGGATGCATGGAATAGTCTTCCAGTAGAAGTGGTAGAGGTTAATACAGTGATGGAGTTTAAGCATGCATGTGATAGGTATAAGGCTATCCTAGATGTATGATAAGGCCAGGGACTAATGAAAGTATTACATTACTGAGAGGGTAGTGGATGCATGGAATAGTCTTCCAGAAGAAGTGGTAGAGGTTAATACAGTGAAGGAGTTTAAGCATGCATGGGATAGGTATAAGGCTATCCTAGATATAAGATGAGGCCAGGGACTAATGGGAATAGCCTTCCAGTAGAAGTGGTAGAGGTTAATACAATGAAGGAGTTTAAGCATGCGTGGGATAGGTGTAAGCCTATCCTAGATATAAGATAAGGCCAGGGACTAATGAAAGTATTACATTACTGAGAGGGTAGTGGGTGCATGGAATAGTCTTCCAGTAGAAGTGGTAGAGGTTAATACAGTGAAGGAGGTTAAGCATGCATGGGATAGGTATAAGGCTATCCTAGATATACGATAAGGCCAGGGACTAATGAAAGTATTACTTTACTGAGAGGGTAGTGGATGCATGGAATAGTCTTCCAGTAGAAGTGGTAGAGGTAAATACAGTGATGGAGTTTAAGCATGCATGGGATAGGTATAAGGCTATCCTAGATATAAGATAAGGCCAGGTACTAATGAAAGTATTACTTTACTGAGAGGGTAGTGGATGCATGGAATAGTCTTCCAGTAGAAGTGGTAGAGGTTAATACAGTGAAGGAGTTTAAGCATGCATGGGATAGGTATAAGGCTATCCTAGATATAAGATAAGGCCAGGGACTAATGAAAGTATTACATTACTGAGAGGGTAGTGGATGCATGGAATAGTCTTCCAGTAGAAGTGGTAGAGGTTAATACAGTGATGGAGTTTAAGCATGCATGTGATAGGTATAAGGCTATCCTAGATGTATGATAAGGCCAGGGACTAATGAAAGTATTACATTACTGAGAGGGTAGTGGATGCATGGAATAGTCTTCCAGAAGAAGTGGTAGAGGTTAATACAGTGAAGGAGTTTAAGCATGCATGGGATAGGTATAAGGCTATCCTGGATATAAGATAAGGCCAGGGACTAATGAAAGTATTACATTACTGAGAGGGTAGTGGATGCATGGAATGGTCTTCCAGTAGAAGTGGTAGAGGTTATTACAGTGAAGGAGTTTAAGCATGCATGGGATAGGTATAAGGCTATCCTAGATATAAGATAAGGACAGGGACTAATGAGTGTATTACTTTACTGAGAGGGTAGTGGATGCATGGAATAGTCTTCCAGTAGAAGTGGTAGAGGTTAATACAGTGAAGGAGTTTAAGCATGCATGGGATAGGTATAAGGCTATCCTAGATATAAGATAAGGCCAGGGACTAATGAAAGTATTACATTACTGAGAGGGTAGTGGATGCATGGAATAGTCTTCCAGTAGAAGTGGTAGAGGTTAATACAGTGATGGAGTTTAAGCATGCATGTGATAGGTATAAGGCTATCCTAGATGTATGATAAGGCCAGGGACTAATGAAAGTATTACATTACTGAGAGGGTAGTGGATGCATGGAATAGTCTTCCAGAAGAAGTGGTAGAGGTTAATACAGTGAAGGAGTTTAAGCATGCATGGGATAGGTATAAGGCTATCTTGGATATAAGATAAGGCCAGGGACTAATGAAAGTATTACATTACTGAGAGGGTAGTGGATGCATGGAATGGTCTTCCAGTAGAAGTGGTAGAGGTTATTACAGTGAAGGAGTTTAAGCATGAATGGGATAGGTATAAGGCTATCCTAGATATAAGATAAGGCCAGGGACTAATGATAGTATTACATTACTGAGAGGGTAGTGGATGTATGGAATAGTCTTCCAGTAGAAGTGGTATAGGTTAATACAGTGAAGGAGTTTAAGCATGCGTGGGATAGGTATAAGGCTATCCTAGATATAAGATAAGGCCAGGGACTAATGAAAGTATTACATTACTGAGAGGGTAGTGGATGCATGGAATAGCCTTCCAGTAGAAGTGGTAGAGGTTAATACAGTGAAGGAGTTTAAGCATGCATGGGATAGGTATAAGGCTATCCTAGATATAAGATAAGGCCAGGGACTAATGAAAGTATTACATTACTGAGAGGGTAGTGGATGCATGGAATAGTCTTCCAGTAGAAGTGGTAGAGGTTAATACAGTGAAGGAGTTTAAGCATGCATGGGATAGGTATAAGGCTATCCTAGATATAAGATAAGGCCAGGGACTAATGAAAGTATTACATTACTGAGAGGGTAGTGGATGTATGGAATAGTCTTCCAGTAGAAGTGGTAGAGGTTAATACAGTGAAGGAGTTTAAGCATGCATGGGATAGGTATAAGGCTATCCTAGATATAAGATAAGGCCAGGGACTAATGAAAGGATTCAGATGTGCCATGCCCAGCCTAAGCTTGCTCTGAAACTCCCTGTGTTTCCAGGTGCAAGCATTGCCCTTGGTGACAACATGTCCGTCCGCTGATAGAGCTATACAGAGCAGAGAGGGATTAATAAGATGCTTTAATTATATTCTTTCATTAAAGCATTTCTAATGAAAATGCCTACACTTATTGTATGCAGACAGTGGTCCTTTAACTGTAATTCCTCTCTTTATAGATTAGTGTACTCATACAAACTATACACTTTTTAAAAGAAACCCTTTGGCTTTCTTTTGAAGCCATATTTAGCCTTATACAGCAGAATCTAGTCCACACCCCTTCTTTACATTCATGATGTTAATATACAATATGAGTCCCTAAGGGGTTAAATAAATGTCTCCAGCTAGGAACACGCAAACCGGCGTGTGCTTCGTGTAAATAAGAAGGCTAAATAACGCGCTTTATTTGTATCTTTCATTCTATGGAAAATGTCAGGGCTGCAATCTAGCAATTTAAACAGAACTTATCTCGTTGTTGTCAGCTGTCCTTTAAGTACAGTGTTTGGTAGAGCTTTGTCTGTCTGGAGCCTGACTGTGCCACTGTGTGTTTCCCATTTCAGGAAGCGTGGCTACTGACACAGAGGAGAGGCTTGTGGAATTCCTTCTCGATCCGTCCCATTACAACAAGCTGATCCGCCCAGCGACTAATGGTTCAGAGCAGGTCACTGTGCAGCTGATGGTGTCCCTGGCACAGCTCATCAGTGTGGTAAGAGCACTGACTCACCTGTGCACAAGCAGGGATTACTCTCTGAGGGTGGGGTTTTATTTGCCTTAAATGGACTCTGTCAACCTAAACATTGCCTTTACTGTAAATGTAGAGAACCGGTAATGAACTAGTTTTCAATGGGAAATGTTTAATTTGCATATCAAGCCACAAGGTGATGTCATAAGCAGGGGACGCCACAGAAACTTTTAAAACACATATCTTTCTTAGTCAATGCATTTGCTGCAATTCTGCAAACACAATGTATAGATCATTCTTCATTCACAGTATAAGCAATGTTTGAAATGTTGATGTTTGATAGTTTCTCTCTGGGGTGGCCACTACACACAAACCACCTATCATTCCTTTGTGAGAGTAAACGCAAGCATTCGGGGTTATAACGGTCACTCATGTGATGTTTCTATAAACCTGATCCTTTTCATTTGCAGCATGAACGGGAACAGATAATGACTACAAATGTGTGGCTGACCCAGGTAATTATTTTACTTACACCTTATTAAATGTATTAATCCCAGGAAGGCTCCATATCCTCTCCGAGTGTACAAATCCAACATTAAAACACTATGTGTGTATGTGAGGAGAATGCAGCATCCAACGCATTACACTTTAGACTGCATAGAAGTTAAAGTTAGAGGAAGCAATTGTTAAAACATAGTGTCCCTTTTCCTCAAATAAACATGATCTGTATCAGATTTACTCTCGACTTTAGGACATTTTTATTACTTTTCTGCACATGCCTTAGCTGTAAGTGTGAGTGTTGCTAGTACAATATGTGTCATACATTGTATCCCTGCCCTCCCACCTCTGGTAATTATATAACCACCCTTTCACTGTTCAAGGTGACTGTGTCCTTGTTTTATCCTGCTCTCCTCTCACATTAGACCCATGGGAATTTCCTGGCACAGTCTTTGCTTTTAAACACCTCTCTCTATCTTGACTGTATTAATTCCGCCCTCCATGTCTACACAAAACCTTTTCCCCATAATGTGCAGCTCTCCAGACACTGCGTTCCTGCATAGAAATCTAATAAATGTGCCACTATAAAGGCTCCAGCATTGGTTCCTATTCAATAGCATTGTTTCCCCGATCTTGACTGGTACAGTCACAGCACCCTCACATTGCTCAATTCATTACAGGTATATACACAGCACCCTCACACTGCTCAATATATTAGAGGCACAGGATCCTCGCATTGCTCAGTCCATTACAGGTATATACACAGTACCCTCACACTGCTCAATATATTACAGGCACAGTCACAGTATCCTCGCATTTCTCAGTCCATTACAGGTACAATCACAGTGCCCTCACACTGCTCATAATATTACAGGCACAGTCACAGCATCCTTGCACTACTCGATCCATTACAGGTACAATCACAGTACCCTCACATTGCTAAATCCATTACAGGCACAGTCATAGCATCCTCGCACTGCTCAGTCCATTACAGGTATATACACAGCATCCTCACACTGCTCAATATATTACAGGCACAGTCACAGCACCCTCACACTGCTCAATATATTACGGGCACAGTCACAGCACCTTCACACTGCTCAATATATTACAGGCACAGTCACAGCACCCTCACACTGCTCAATATATTACAGGCACAGTCACAGCACCCTCACACTGCTCAATATATTACAGGCACAGTCACAGCACCCTCACACTGCTCAATATATTACAGGCACAGTCACAGCACCCTCACACTGCTCAATATATTACAGGCACAGTCACAGCACCTTCACACTGCTCAATATATTACAGGCACAGTCACAGCACCCTCACACTGCTCAATATATTACAGGCACAGTCACAGCACCCTCACACTGCTCAATATATTACAGGCACAGTCACAGCACCCTCACACTGCTCAATATATTACAGGCACAGTCACAGCACCCTCACACTGCTCAATATATTACAGGCACAGTCACAGCACCCTCACACTGCTCAATATATTACAGGCACAGTCACAGCACCCTCACACTGCTCAATATATTACAGGCACAGTCACAGCACTCCTACCTTAAATTGCAGAGAAACATTTCTTACATATCCTTCTTGCATTGCCTTGTTTCCTGGAGAAGGGATGCATATTACTCCCTCTGTCTGTATGGACCGTTCAAGAATGATGATAGGGGAGGGGTGCTTTTGTTTTAACCTTGCTGTCTTTGTTCTCACAGGAATGGGAAGATTACAGATTGACCTGGAACCCAGCCGAGTTTGACCATATGAAGAAGGTTAGGCTCCCCTCCAAACATATCTGGCTCCCAGATGTCGTCCTGTACAATAAGTAAGTATTGGGTGCCACCATCGAATGGGAACATTTAAATCTATGAGGCCTTCTCCTCACTGCTAGACTCCTTGTTCCTATGTAGTGTAACTGGAACTTTTGATTCAATTCTGGTATCAAGTTCTTTCTATGTTTCTATGGATCAATCGATGGTGTGTGGAACTTTGTCCCAGACTTGCTCTTGATTCGTATACTCTCTGATGGTGTCGTAAGTGAAGGATGCCCAGAAATGAACTTTCTACTCTCTCTCAACTAATCTGACCCATTCTGTCTACTTCCAGTGCTGACGGGATGTACGAGGTGTCCTTCTACTCCAATGCGGTGGTGTCCTATGACGGAAGCATCTTCTGGCTACCCCCCGCCATCTACAAGAGTGCCTGCAAAATTGAGGTCAAGCACTTTCCTTTTGACCAGCAGAACTGCACCATGAAGTTCCGCTCCTGGACCTACGATCGCACAGAGATTGACCTGGTGCTGAAGAGCGACGTGGCCAGCCTAGACGACTTCACACCCAGTGGGGAATGGGACATCATCGCGCTGCCTGGAAGGAGGAATGAGAATCCGGAGGATACCACCTACGTGGACATCACTTACGACTTCATCATCCGACGCAAGCCCCTCTTCTACACCATCAACCTCATCATACCCTGTATCCTCATCACATCCTTGGCCATACTCGTCTTTTACTTGCCGTCAGACTGCGGGGAGAAGATGACGCTGTGCATCTCCGTGCTGCTTGCCCTGACCGTCTTCCTGCTCCTGATTTCCAAGATTGTCCCTCCCACCTCACTGGATGTGCCACTGGTGGGGAAGTACCTGATGTTCACCATGGTCCTAGTGACTTTTTCTATCGTGACCAGCGTCTGTGTGTTAAACGTGCACCACCGCTCCCCTACCACGCACACCATGCCTCCGTGGGTCAAAGTGGTATTCCTGGACAAGTTGCCCACTTTCCTATTTATGAAACAGCCAAGGGAGAACTGTGCCCGCCAGAGGCTCCGTCAGCAGAGGCAGAGCCAGGAGAGGGCCACTGGCAGCTTCTTCCTGAGGGATAGCGCCAAGACCTGCACCTGCTATGTTAACCAAGCCACGGTGAAAAAGTACGGTGGGCAGCTCCCCGAGCTCCCCGAGGGGGTGAACGGATTTCGGGACAGGCAAGGCAAAGTGCGGCAGTGTCTTTGTGGTCTGGAGGAGGCTGTGGATGGAGTACGATTTATAGCGGATCACATGAAGAGTGAAGATGACGACCAGAGTGTAAGTGACGCGGCTTGTACTGTGATTGGGGATTGCCCTATATGTTGGCCATTATTCATGAGAAAGGCAATCGCTGGGAATTTTACACTTAAGGCCAAAGTAGCAGAACAATTCTCCCATTCGGCTGTATGTCAAACTACACCATTTTGTCCTTATGTTTGAAATTCCTTCTTTCGTGAATGAAGCCCCTTGTGTTAGCAGAATTGCAGCAAATGCATGGATTAAGAGAAATAAAGGTTTTAAATATATATCTGCGATGTCTCCTGTTTCTGTATATGAAGACACAAGGTGATGTCATAAACAGAGCAAATAAAAACACATATTTCTCTGGCGCTATCCATTTGCTTGCGATTGTGCAATACTCTGCATTCATAGTGTAATGCTGCTCGGTATGAGACTAATAGACTGAGGGTCAATGGGAGGCTGACTGATCTCTGATATGAATGATGGAAGTGTAACAAATGGAGCAGTTGGGGAATAGAAGAGGGAGGTTTGGGTCCCCTGATCCAGCCCCATCTGTTTCCAGAAGTCTTTTATTTATTCTGATGCTGCTGAATTTGATGTAGGACAGATGTGATACCCTTACTGCATGCTTATTGGTTGTATTTCAATTTAAGTGTAGGGATATTAAAATTGAAATGATTTAATGAAAGAATATAAATAAAGCAGCTTATTGAGCCCTCATTGCTCTGTATAGCTCTATCAGGGGGCGGACATGTTGTTTAGAATCTTTTCTCTGTATAGCTCTATCAGGGGGCGGACATGTTGTTTAGAATCTTTGCTCTGTATAGCTCTATCGGGGCAGACATGTTGTTTAGAATCTTTGCTCTGTATAGCTCTATCGGGGCAGACATGTTGTTTAGAATCTTTTCTCTGTATAGCTCTATCAGGGGGCGGACATGTTGTTTAGAATCTTTGCTCTGTATAGCTCTATCAGGGGGCAGACATGTTGTTTAGAATCTTTGCTCTGTATAGCTCTATCAGGGGGCGGACATGTTTTTTAGAATCTTTGCTCTGTATAGCTCTATCAGGGGGCAGACATGTTGTTTAGAATCTTTGCTCTCTATAGCTCTAGACAACATGTCCTCCCCGATAGAGCTATACAGAGCAAAGATTCTAAACAGCATGTCCGCCCCCTGATAGAGCTATACAGAGCAAAGATTCTAAACAACATGTCCGCCTCCTGATAGAGCTATACAGAGCAAAGATTCTAAACAACATGTCTGCCCCCTGATAGAGCTAAACACTGCTTATACTGTGACTGTACAGATTAAAGGGACTCTGTAACCTAAACACTGCATATACTGTGACTGGACAGAATAAAGGGCCTCTGTCACCTAAACACGGCTTATACCGTGACTGTACAGAATAAAGGGCCTCTGTCACCTAAACACTGCTTATACTGTAACTGTACAGAATAAAGGGCCTCTGTCACCTAAACACTGCTTATACTGTGACTGTACAGAATAAAGGGCCGCTGTCACCTAAACACTGCTTATACTGTGACTGTACAGAATAAAGGGCCTCTGTCACCTAAACACGGCTTATACTGTGACTGTACAGAATAAAGGGCCTCTGTCACCTAAACACGGCTTATACCGTGACTGTACAGAATAAAGGGCCTCTGTCACCTAAACACTGCTTATACTGTGACTGTACAGAATAAAGGGCCTCTGTCACCTAAACACTGCTTATACTGTGACTGTACAGAATAAAGGGCCTCTGTCACCTAAACACTGCTTATACTGTGACTGGACAGAATAAAGGGACTCTGTCACCTAAACACTGCTTATACTGTGACTGTACAGAATAAAGGGCCTCTGTCACCTAAACACTGCTTATACTGTGACTGTACAGAATAAAGGGCCTGTCACCTAAACACTGCTTATACTGTAACGGTACAGAATAAAGGGCCTCTGTCACCTAAACACGGCTTATACCGTGACTGTACAGAATAAAGGGCCTCTGTCACCTAAACACTGCTTATACTGTAACTGTACAGAATAAAGGGCCTCTGTCACCTAAACACTGCTTATACTGTGACTGTACAGAATAAAGGGGCACTGTCACCTAAACACTGCTTATACTGTGACTGTACAGAATAATGGAACTGTCACCTAAACACTGCTTATACTGTGACTGTACAGAATAAAGGGCCTCTGTCACCTAAACACTGCTTATACTGTGACTGTACAGAATAAAGGGCCTCTGTCACCTAAACACGGCTTATACTGTGACTGTACAGAATAAAGGGCCTCTGTCACCTAAACACTGCTTATACTGTGACTGTACAGAATAAAGGGCCTCTGTCACCTAAACACTGCTTATACTGTGAGTGTACAGAATAAAGGGCCTCTGTCACCTAAACACGGCTTATACTGTGACTGTACAGAATAATGGGACTGTCACCTAAACACTGCTTATACTGTGACTGTACAGAATAAAGGGACTGTTACCTAAACACTGCTTATACTGTGACTGTACAGAATAAAGGGACCCTGTTACCTAAACACTGCTTATACTGTGACTGTACAGAATAATGGGACTGTCACCTAAACACTGCTTATACTGTGACTGTACAGAATAAAGGGACCCTGTTACCTAAACACTGCTTATACTGTGACTGTACAGAATAATGGGACTGTCACCTAAACACTGCTTATACTGTGACTGTACAGAATAATGGGACTGTCACCTAAACACTGCTTATACTGTGACTGTACAGAATAAAGGGCATCTGTCACCTAAACACGGCTTATACTGTGACTGTACAGAATAAAGGGCCTCTGTCACCTAAACACTGCTTATACTGTGACTGTACAGAATAAAGGGCCTGTCACCTAAACACTGCTTATACTGTGACTGTACAGAATAATGGGACTGTCACCTAAACACTGCTTATATTGTGACTGTACAGAATAATGGGACTGTCACCTAAACACTGCTTATATTGTGACTGTACAGAATAATGGGACTGTCACCTAAACACTGCTTATATTGTGACTGTACAGAATAATGGGACTGTCACCTAAACACTGCTCATACTGTGACTGTACAGAATAATGGGACTGTCACCTAAACACTGCTTATACTGTGACTGTACAGAATAATGGGACTGTCACCTAAACACGGCTTATACTGTGACTGTACAGAATAAAAAACAATGTAAAATGATCTACACATTGTGTTAGCAGAATTGCAAATGCAAACAAATGGAGAAAATGTGTGTTAAACGTGCCTGTGGAGTCTCCTGTTTATGACATCACCTGGCATGATATGCAAATCAACTACTATTCAATGGGAAATGTGTAATTTGCATTTCATGCCATGAGATGTATAGCTCATGTTTCATAGTCTACAGTCACAGTATAATAGGTGTTGAGGTATGGCCGCTTTGTGTTGGGGGGGGAGGATGGTTGGTCCTTTTATTGGGGTAGTAAATACTTTCCTTCCTCTTGTCCCGCAGGTGAGTGAAGACTGGAAATACGTTGCCATGGTGATTGACCGGCTCTTTCTGTGGATCTTTATATTCGTTTGTGTTTTTGGGACGGTCGGCATGTTCCTGCAGCCACTGTTCCAGAATTACACGACAAACACCCTACTACAGCTGAACCATGCTGCCCCCAACTAAGTCTTGGGAGGAGAGAAGGGTGTCGGGGGGGCCTCTGCACGGGACTGCCGCTTGTACACGTCAGTTTGCCGGTCTGGTAGGAGATGCAGATTCCCCACTGAGCTGGCTAGTGCTCTGGGAATGGAGCTCCCCCCCCCCCCCCCCCCTGTATTCACTAACGAAATAGTATCATGCCAAGCTCTTGACATCAAATTCTACCACGTTTATGTTCTTTGCACCCTCAGTGACGTTTACTTCACTGCGGCAAGCCACGCGCACTTTGTAATACTAGGGCTGGTGGGCACCGCGCCAGCGTCTCCATGTGGAGCAATAAAGATAACAGACCGCTGGATCCAAAGCCATTCAGTCTGTGTCGCTAACGCCATCTTTAAACAACAACAACAAAAAAAGGATTTTGCTTTTAGATTTTAGAAGGTCGATGGGTCACACGTTATTATTCTGGGGGAGGAGAGGGGGGAAAAAAAAGTATTGATCCCCCTGTTTCTGTATTTTATTTTAATTAGCCACTAACAATTAAAGGCCAGGCTGCATTTTGGAAATGAGTCCTGTACAAAAAAATAATAATTTCCGTTTTGAGTTTGTCTTGTTTGTTTTCTGTAGCTGTGACAGTGCAGGTTTACAGTGAGGATGTGCATGCAGCTTAGTACGAGGGAAGCCCTCGCATGTCAGACAAGGCGTTTGGTAAAGGTAGGTGCAGTTGGCACCTTGATGACCCTGATGTGGGGCATCATCGGGGCTCCACTCTCCTGATTGCACCATTCTATCACAGGGTCAGTGATGGCTAACCTGGGCATTGCAGATGTTTGGGAGCTACATCTCCCATGATGATCATCAGTTAGTCCTCACTGCTACAATCATTTCATAGATAAATATAAAATCTATACATTAGAATAACAAAGTTGGCAGATGTCAGTGCAGACATGTTGGAGGGGTATGAAAACAGACAGACATGACAGAGGGAATTTCAAACATAAGGCCAAAGTAATATTCCAACTCGGCTACTTTGGCCTTTAATTTGAAAGGCACTTGTTAATTTCCTCTATGAATGAATCCCCTAATTTATAGATAGGGTTCCCATTGTGTGCCTATATAATAGTGTTGTAGATGATCTCTCTCTGCTAGTATCCCACTCCCACCAGTATAAATACCGAACTCTGGTGTGGATGACATCACTTTGTAGCACGGTATGCAAATGACCCACTGTCCAATAGTTTATTTGCGTCTCAAACCACAAGGTGATGTCATCACCAGGAGACAGCGCAGGCAAGTTTAGAACACATTGTATGTTTAAATGAGGCCGTGCCTTTAGCCTCGGGGTTAAATCTAGTAAAGATACATAACAAAGGTTTATTTGAACAGATTAATCACACAGGTACAAGGCCTCCGCAAGTACACATACCATGCTGCCCCGCACATTGTATAATTACTATGTGTGCAGAGGAAAAATCAATACATTCATTAAATCAGTCAATGAACTGCTTCCCCCCTGGACACGTGCATTCTACATGTAAATGTTAAATGTGTCCAGAAAAACACTGTCTGACAACCCTGAAAGGACAACGGTCAGGAAAAAGAAAATGATGTAACCGATCAATTAAACAGAATGATAGTGTAGACATTTTAAATAGAAATGTTTTGCTAAAGGAATAGAAGTTAAGAACCTTATTGAGATCTCTGCTTGAATAGCAATATTAAGAGGCCGACATCTTGGGTCAGATCTTCCTTCAGCTGACCCAAAATACTAAACAACATGTCCTCCCCCTGATAGAGCTATACAGAGCAAAGATTCTAAACAACATGTCCGCCCCTGATAGAGCTATACAGAGCAAAGATTCTAAACAACATGTCCTCCCCCTGATTGAGCTATACAGAGCAAAGATTCTAAACAACATGTCTGCCCCTGATAGAGCTATACAGAGCAAAGATTCTAAACAACATGTCTGCCCCCTGATAGAGCTATACAGAGCAAAGATTCTAAACAACATGTCCGCCCCTGATAGAGCTATACAGAGCAAAGATTCTAAACAACATGTCCTCCCCCTGATAGTTATATTGGACAAAGCGGGCTCAATTCGATGATTTATTTATTTCATTAAAGCATTTCTATTTAAAATTCCTGCACTTGATACATTCAATTTAACTTCATTTATCTCCCCCCCCCCCCCCCCCCCCCCCCAAAGCTTTGATGTGGCTTAATGAAGGATAATTTGAGTCAATGCAGGAGATTTAATGTTCACGCAGGAGGTTATTAGCTAACAGAGGGATAACTAGCAGGAGATTTGTCACAACTGATAATTTTGCAACTAGAATGAACAGTTTAATTAATAAACCTCTAATTACTCAGCTGTAGGGAGTCTGGTTGCACAGTCTCTGGGTTCTGATCTGTTCATTTACTGGAGCTCTTCTCATGGCGTAATGATCTGTATGTATCTGTATCAGCATGCCAAACTAAAAGGTGCTGGTGCAATAGGACTTGTAAAAGTGATGGTATATTACTCTTATTACTATAAGACCTGCTTTGGTCTCATTATAAAGCTGGTAACGAGAATTGGAGATGCACAAAACGAGAAAACAAATCCCAAATTGTCCTAAGTCCAAGTAGCACTGACCATAACATGCAGGCACCAGAGCACATTCTCCAATTCAAACACAAATACTGGAAATTAAAGGGACTGTGACCAATGATATTTACACCAGTAATTACAATATAAATACGACTTATACAAGGTGGTAACAGAAATGCTAGAAAAATGCGTCCTCCCTCCTGTGTGGGGTCATATGATAATCTCTATTGTAGTAATTATATATATAAATATACACACACACACATTTATATTTAAATCTGCAGCAGGAGATAGAATTTAAAGAACAGCTGCCAGAAAAAATATGTTCTGTTTAATTGAAAGATTGTATTAAGTGCAGCCATTTTAAATAGAAATGCTATAATGATATAAATAAAGAACCTTACTGAGCGCTGTGTTCTGTATAGCTCTATCAGGGGGCATTCATCTTCTGTCCACGTGATAGAGCTATACAGATTTCATTAAAGCATTTCTACTTAAAATATATAGGATGCATCTTTTAATTAAACTTATTTTGTCATTTATAACATTTTTGCTGATATGTGCATAGATTTATTTAATGCTTTATATTAACCACAAGTTTCAAATCTTTACCGATGTTCTGATTTGGTTGTGTACTCCTCCCCCTCAGATAGAAACGCACACTTACCGCCAGACTTAGAAACCGCGAGAAGGGAGGTGCCCTCTACTTGGGTGAGTTATTGTACAGATGCTGCTCGGAGGCTACATTTTTCCTCCCCAATTTGTAGTCCTCCCCAATTTTAAAAGTATTTATTGTCTATATATCTCATATACTCTAGTATATAATGCTCTAGTGCAACTTCGAAGGACAACTGCGTGAAAAAAATCTGTTTGTTGGGAAGATTACATCAAGTGTAGGCATGTTGGGTCAGATCTTTCTTCATCCGATTCAAGATTCTAAACAATATGTCCGCCTCCTGATAGAGCTATACAGAGCAAAGATTCTAAACAACATGTCTGCCCCCTGTTAGAGCTATACAGAGCAAAGATTCTAAACAACATGTCCATCCCCTGATAGAGCTATACAGAGCAAAGATTCTAAACAACATGTCGGCTCCCTGATAGAGCTATACAGAGCAAAGATTCTAAACAACATGTCGGCTCCCTGATAGAGCTATACAGAGCAAAGATTCTAAACAGCATGTCCATCCCCTGATAGAGCTATACAGAGCAAAGATTATAAACATGTCCACCATGGATAGAGCTATACAGAGCAAAAACAATCAGGCACTTTATTTGTATTTTTTCATTAAAGCATTTCTATTTAAAATGCTTACATGTGATGTCATCTGTCGATTAAAAATACATTTTATTTATTTGCTGAAAATTGTCCTTTAAGCAAATACAGACCCTGCTTGAGAAATGCAATACCTAGGGGGTGAGAGGAATGGAATCTAATTAAAGACCAGAGGGTTCCATACAGAGAAGGATGTCAGACCTTTTATTGTGTCAACAGAATTCCTTCATAGCGTATACATCTCCAGTGTTTCAGGACATAGAAGCCCTGTAAAGCTCACAAAGAATACATGTTTAAATTCTGATTCTTCCAGAGAAAGTCCATAAACACCCAAAGTATCCCGAAAAATCCTACACGCAAGGCCCAGAGTAGTCAAACATACTGAGAGATCAGAGAGGAGACTAATGGAATTCTACAGATTTAATATGGAATGTTATAAACCCCCTTTTGCCTCCACCCACCTCCCACACCCCCAAAACAAGAAATGAACAAAAGAAATCTATTTGTGTAGACAAAATGTGCATTTACAGGTACAGCAGCAATCAGACATGCACTGGTACACAATGCTTTACTAATTTACACAACTGCAAAATGCAACCAGAGAGAAGTAAAAAATATATTGCACTGTCACTCTAGTAACTGTGAATCCAGCCAGGCCCTGCTACCATGCTGACACACTGATCTTTAAAACCCACCGGCGTGCAGAAAGGGGGGTGGGAATACCATAAACCAAGGGTGATTAACCCCGGCTAATTCTGTGGTTTGATTTATGCCACAGGAAACCAGCATCTGTGATTAGATTTCAAAATATCACTAATAGCCCAATCCAAACAGATTAACCCAGGACTATTTAGAAAAGCCTTCTATGGCTACAAAATGAAATTCATCTGGTCATTCTCTACTCTCAGCCCTATCATATAAAAACACAAAAGCCTCCTGCAGAGTACGTACAACACAGCTTTATTCTGGGCATGGGAAGCTGGGATCTTTCTGCTGGAATTTCTAGAACTACTTAAAAATTATAAAAAAAAAAAAAAAAAAAAATTATAAAGAAATGTACACATATATTAAACCTGATGTCAGAATGACTCTCCAAACTCTTACATTTGATTGGTGGAAAGATGTCTGTGGTAAGTACAACTTATAGAAACGATTCTCAAATAAGAGAAAAAATAATAATAATATTAATCATTTTGTTTATAGACTATCAGAATAGACAATATGTCAATATATTTGTTTTGTCTCTTAAAGCCACGGAACTAAATTAAAAATGTGTCAGGGAGAGACGGTGAGGATTCCAGCATGAAACCTGACTGCTTGGACGTGATGCACCCGGTAGTAACATTCTCTTACAAAAATAAAACAAAAAAAGAAATGCATGAAGACAACTTAAAATCCAGTCAGGCTAAAGCTTTTTTCCTCCTGTGGTTTGCTGATCCAGTTGCCGTAGCCCATATTTTCCAGAGTTTTAAAGAACAGTCCTCTGGCTTCCTGATACACCCTCGCCGCTACCTTGATGTCACTGTACGTGCTGAACTTTAATAGTTCCTCCCGATTTCGCTGGCGACAAAGTTCTTGAAACAAGGTGAACATGTGGAGCTTGGATACGCGGGAGACTTCCAGCTTGGCCCTGGGAGACAAAGGTACCAACATTTATTATTAATGGACAGCTGGTGGCAAAAAATGAAGGTCTGTTTAACTGAAGTGTTGGCATTTTAAGTATAAATGCTTTAAAGAGAGAACACACATATAGCACCTTATTAAGCCATCACTGGTTTGTATATCACAGGGCAGACATTATTAGGAAGAACACGGATCTTACCCTTCCACTTTGCCCTTGGTACCGTCCAGTACTTCCACTTCCTCGTCAGGGAGGCTCCAATTCACACTGGATTCCTTGGTCTTTCCAGTCTGCCGATGGGAGTCGTAGACACTGACACGGCCAACCTGCATCAAGGAGAGGAAACTGATAAGTCATGCGAGGCCAGTGATGAAGCTCTCATTCCACCCTGCTCGTTCACGAATGCCTTCCATTACTAGAATTTCTCGTGCTACCAAGTAAAGTGCGTAATATCCACTAACATCGGTCTTCAATCATAACATTTACTGGCGCCACCATTGATGGCAATACTGTAAGCACGTAACAAGTGCCAGCTGAGAGGTCTCAAAGTGCCACCTGTGACATCACACCGCTAGGATGTCTGTGAACCTCTCTCAGCTGATTGGCCAGGGTTTTCCTTACGCTGTCTGACCACGAAACAGAGCCTGGTTTAGGCCCATGTGACTGAACGATGATGGGAAAAACCAGATACTCCAAACCCTGAATATTTCCCACAATGACCAGACTATGAATGGAGATCCTAGCAGACTGAATTCACAGGGATAAAATGGACTCCTTATCACCACCCCCTCTCCCGCCGTACCTCTGGGTGATTGACGACAAAGACGTTTGGTAACTGCTCCTGAAAAGAAGTGCCATCCCGTGTGAGGCGACAGCAGATTGCCCGCGATAGATGCCCCTGGCTGAAAAGATAACCTGCGACAAAAAAACACAGCTGAGTCGCAGAGATGAAGAAAGTAGTGACATTTACACACAGTATGTCAGAGGGGCAACGGCAGGAAATGGCAGCTTGGAGATGTTTGCATCACATCAAAGGGAATCTGTCACCGAAAAACTGCTCATTCTGTGAATGAAATGATCTATCCATTGTGTCGGCAGAATTGCAGCAAATGTATAAAATAAGAGAAAAATATGGTTTAAATGCGTCTGTGAAGTTTTCAATGTATAGGACATCTGAATAGGACAGACGTAAGGTTATCCTAGATATAAGATAAGGACTAATGAAAGTATTCAGAATATTGGACTGAATGGTTCTTATCTGCCACATTCTATGTCATAAGCAGGAGGCCCATTTAAGCCATATATTGCTTTTATTTCAGGCATTTGCTGCAATTGTATAGATATCTCATGTATTCTCTACAGTCATAGTATAAGCAATGTTTAGGTGACAGAGTCCATTTAAAGACACCCCTGTTTCCCAGTACTCGGCTGTGTGAGATGGACAGGAGATACGTACCGAGAGTGAGGGAGCTGAGGTACACTGGCTCCATGAAGTGGGTGAGGATGGCTCCCTGCAGACCAAGTACGTTCCAGCGCATGATCTTATCACTGCAAGACATGGTGCGCAGCCTCTCACCATGCTGGATCCCATCCCAAGTGGGCACAATATCGCTCGATTCCACAGGAATTGTTCCTTCTCCTAGTGAATGAGAAACACATAACCCATAATACAGACTCTATTGCCAGCTGTGCTCTCACCAGGTCACAAACTCAATATGCCCGGATCATCATCAGGACATTCAACAAATGCTGAGAAATCTACATTTCACCCGCTCGCTATGCCAAAAATCCCCAAAGCCATCCGACTGGCTCCGAAACTCAGAGCTCCGATATTCTCAAAGAAGTCAGAGCTCCTGAGTCGACCCTTATATTAAAAAGAAGAAAAACTACCACAACAAGAGGAGGTCTTAAAATATGGGGGCAAAGGTTTAAAAGTAATATCATGAAGTATTACTTTACTGAGAGGGTAGTGGATGCAGGGAATAGCCTACCAGTAGAAGTGGTAGAGGTTATTACAGTGAAGGAGTTTAAGCATGCATGGGATAGGTATAAGGCTATCCTATATATGAGATAAGGCCAGGGACTAATGAAAGTATTACATTACTGAGAGGGTAGTGGATGTGTGGAATAGTCTTCCAGTAGAAGTGGTAGAGGTTAATACAGTGAAGGAGTTTAAGCATGCATGGGATAGGTATAAGGCTATCCTAGATATAAGATAAGGCCAGGGACTAATGAAAGTATTACATTACTGAGAGGGTAGTGGATGTGTGGAATAGTCTTCCAGTAGAAGTGGTAGAGGTTAATACAGTGAAGGAGTTTAAGCATGCGTGGGATAGGTATAAGGCTATCCTAGATATAAGATAAGGCCAGGGACTAATGATAGTATTACATTACTGAGAGGGTAGTGGATGTATGGAATAGCCTTCCAGTAGAAGTGGTAGAGGTTAATACAGTGAAGGAGTTTAAGCATGCATGGGATAGGTATAAGGCTATCCTAGATATAAGATAAGGTCAGGGACTAATGATAGTATTACATTACTGAGAGGGTAGTGGATGCATGGAATAGCCTTCCAGTAGAAGTGGTAGAGGTTATTACAGTGAAGGAGTTTAAGCATGCATGGGATAGGTATAAGGCTATCCTAGATATAAGATAAGGCCAGGGACTAATGAAAGTATTACATTACTGAGAGGGTAGTGGATGTATGGAATAGTCTTCCAGTAGAAGTGGTAGAGGTTAATACAGTGAAGGAGTTTAAGCATGCATGGGATAGGTATAAGGCCAGGGACTAATGAATCTATCCAGATAATTAGGCAGATTAGATGACACACTATCTTTCTAGGAGGCAACATTTGAAAAAGCTTCCTTAGGGTTTTTTTGCCTTCTTTTGGATCAAAACGCTGAAATGATAGGTATAAGGGTTGAACTTGATGGACTTGTGTCTTTTTTCAACCTAAATTACTATGTTACTATTCTGTTTTATCCTTGCTGTATAAGGCTGTTATTATAGTGCAGAGTGTGTTACGTACCATTTTCCACCTTGGTCCGCAGCTTGCCCTGCTTGGGGTTCTCAAACAGCGGATAGTGCTTGTGATCTCCATCAATACTGGGTTGGTCACTGCAGGACTTGTCAAACAGCGCCCCATCACCACAAGGAGCGGTACTGCAAAACAAAAAAAACTACTAGTAAAGCACAGGCCATGCGATGAGGAGTCCCGGTCTGTCAGGATTAGACTGGAGCACGAAGGGGTTACGTTTTGTAAAGGTTTCCGCTGGACTGACGAGACGGAGAGCTGCTGGAAGCCTCACTCTCTGTAAGACACACTAAAAGGTATTTATCAAATCCTTGCTTTAAGAGTGTGATAACGGGGGGTGGGTGGGGGGTTTGTTAAGTTCGAATCCTTGCTTTAAGAGTGTGATGCGGGGGGTGGTAGGTTTGGTTTGATACAGTTAACTATACAAGTTTCATTTCATGTATTACTGGGACCTTCACAACCTTGGTGGGAATGTCATTCTCAGGAAGAGCAGAGCCCACACAGCACTGAGGACACTTAAAGGGGCTTTATTCATCAAACAGGGAATTTCAAACTAAAAGCCAAAAGTAGAGTTGGAAACATTCTCCCATTCAGCTGTACTCAGTCAGTAATCCCCATCTCAATTCCCTCATGAGTAAAGCTCTAGTAGATGACAGGTACATTAACAGCATTAGAGCACTCGCTTACAGACCCTTTAGGAAAGCTGTAGATAAGTCTGCTCGGATGTGTTAAATCAACTTTCACCATTTTTCTAACACTTTCAGACCTGTGAATCAGGCGACAGATCAGGGATGGCTAACCTTGGCATTGCAAATATATTGGAACTATGTAACCCATGATGCTCATCCAAATTACCGACCATTGTGTAATATTTAGTTCCTAAAAAAAAGTAAAGTGCAAAGGTTACCCACCCCGGCGCTAGAGGCTCATCATTGTCCTTTAAATAACAAACCTCTAGCAGTTTGTGTTCTGTAACAGTGGGGAAGATTTATTTTACTTGATATACAAGTCTGGAAGAAGTCTGATCAATAAAGGACGACCTCCCCTAACTTCCTTGAGGGGAAGCTCTGCCCCTACAGATTTCCACTGACCTGATGTAAAGGTGAAAGGTCACGCCTGGTCGGATTCGCACCAGGTCACCTTCAGCCTTCTCAAATATACTTTCTTCTGGCAACTCCGAGTTATATTTCATAAGCTGGCTGTACAGAAACCTGGGAGGGAAGAGAGATTGAACGATCACAATCCATCTATTCTAAAAGGATCTGAGTAAGCAGGACCACAAGGAAGGGGAATATCTCATTCTGGGGGGGGAGGACAAGAAAAAGGACAAAAAACTGAATTTCTACAACACCCCCGACAAATGCAAAATGAAGTGCACGCCCTTTTATAGTATCTGTACAAGCTCTTAATGATGTCATTTCAACAGGTCACACGACTGCAGCTTTTGATGTCATATGGCCCAAGTTTCACCAACCAGCTGGTATCGCTTAAGGGAGTATGGCAACGGGACCACTCACCTTATGAACCCCCTCCGGGAAATAACCTCCGCGTGACAATCGTTCACAGTCTCTCCTCGCAAGCTCAGCTCCTCCCCCTTTACACAGCGGTTTCCTATGAGAAGGACAGTCGTGAGTCGCGGAACAAGTTACGGACAGGCAGAGAGGCACAAGGTGAAAAGGTTACCTGTTCCGATGCTGACCACGGTCCCCAGATCATCGCTGCCTTTCCTCATGATAATGGCAGCCAGGATCTTTCTGCCCAGGAGGCTGTTCTGGATCCTTGCCGTCAAGCTGTTGAATTTCTGATGGCTGAGCATGGCAATCTGGTCGTGGATGGTGCTTCCCGTTACAGGGAGCTGTGAAGACATCGACTGAACATGTAAATCTCCAGGGAAATCAGAGGAGGCAACCCTCGCCTGAAAAACATCTTGTTTATTTCTATTGTGGACCGCTCACCTCAGCGGTAAGGTCTCCCCCTTCCAGGATAGCCTTTTCACCCTCTGCAATCAGAACTCGCAGTGCGGCGTCTGCTGCCTCAGCTTTGGCCTGCTTCTTGTTGGATGCAGTGACTGGCGGAAACCATCTGCCCCCGACTTTCGCTTGGAAAACAAACCTAGGTGGACGGAGGACATAATTTAGTTTTTTTTTTCGCAGGAACATTGATTGTGCGTTAGAGGCTGAGACTTTGGGCTTTATTCATGAAAGAGAGAATTGTAGGGAACTGAGTGGCTAAAATGGTTTATGATCTGCCCCATTGTGACGAGTCACCATCCAGAACCCAACAGCTACATAGGAAAACCTTGGTATTTGCATGTGGGTACTCACAGGGGAAATGTGCCCCAATCTTCCCTTTGGATCTATACATTAGGTTGTAACACCTTCTATACAGGTTGGATGCCCTGCTTTAACACTCCTCAAAGGACATCTGTTATGAAAGAAACAAATAAAGCACCTTACTGAGCCCTCTTTGCTTGTATCTTTCATTAAAGCATTTGTAAACTGTCTACATTTCATGAAATCTTTCAAACTACACAGAACTTTCAGTTTTCAACAATAGCCCTTCAACTGATGCAGTCCCTTTCAGGAGTGTTGGGCCTTTACAGGGACGTTACTGGTGAAGAGCCGTGACTACATAACTTGCTAGCCTTGAAGAATAGGGTTAGACAGTGAATGGTGCCCACTCTGGGCTGGCCCCTGGTCATGCTGGGATAGAAAATTGTAGCCAAGTACCCAAGTGGTAGTCCGTCCAGGAGACATGAACTTACTTGGGATCATGTGGAGGGCCGGTTTGATTGACCATCTTAAACTCTGCTGCAAAACCTTTGGCGCGAGAATATTCTAGAAGGCCGCTGACTGGGTTGGCGTTGAGATACTTGATGAAGTCCCGCACGCCAGACCCCTGAGCCATCTTTAGATCTTCTGCTGAAAGTTCTGGGACGCTGGGAAACTCGGACATGTTGGCATCTGAGACCGGTTCATACTGTTATAAAAAAAGGGAAAATGTGAGTTATGTCTGTATTTTGGACAGCGGGTTCCCATGTCTGAGTCGCAGTATATTCCCCACAGCATGGTTATATTGTGAGTTATGTCTGTATTTTGGACAGCTGGTTCCCATGTCTGAGTCGCAGTATATTCCCCACAGCACGGTTATATTGTGAGTGATTATGTCTGTATTTTGGACAGCTGGTTCCCATGTCTGAGTCGCAGTATATTCCCCACAGCACGGTGATATTGTGAGTGATTATGTCTGTATTTTGGACAGCTGGTTCCCATCTCTGATTCGCAGTATATTCCCCACAGCAATGTTATATTGTGAGTGATTATGTCTGTATTTTGGACAGCTGGTTCCCATCTCTGAGTCGCAGTATATTCCCCACAGCACGGTTATATTGTGAGTGATTATGTCTGTATTTTGGACAGCGGGTTCTCATGTCTGAGTCGCAGTATATTCCCCACAGCACGGTTATATTGTGAGTGATTATGTCTGTATTTTGGACAGCTGGTTCCCATGTCTGAGTCGCAGTATATTCCCCACAGCACGGTGATATTGTGAGTGATTATGTCTGTATTTTGGACAGCTGGTTCCCATCTCTGATTCGCAGTATATTCCCCACAGCAATGTTATATTGTGAGTGATTATGTCTGTATTTTGGACAGCTGGTTCCCATCTCTGAGTCGCAGTATATTCCCCACAGCACGGTTATATTGTGAGTGATTATGTCTGTATTTTGGACAGCGGGTTCTCATGTCTGAGTCGCAGTATATTCCCCACAGCACGGTTATATTGTGAGTGATTATGTCTGTATTTTGGACAGCGGGTTCCCATGTCTGATTCGCAGTATATTCCCCACAGCAATGTTATATTGTGAGTGATTATGTCTGTATTTTGGACAGCTGGTTCCCATGTCTGAGTCGCAGTATATTCCCCACAGCACGGTTATATTGTGAGTGATTATGTCTGTATTTTGGACAGCGGGTTCCCATGTCTGATTCGCAGTATATTCCCCACAGCAATGTTATATTGTGAGTGATTATGTCTGTATTTTGGACAGCTGGTTCCCATGTCTGAGTCGCAGTATATTCCCCACAGCAATGTTATATTGTGAGTGATTATGTCTGTATTTTGGACAGCGGGTTCCCATCTCTCAGTCGCAGTATATTCCCCACAGCACGGTTATATTGTGAGTGATTATGTCTGTATTTTGGACAGCTGGTTCCCATGTCTGATTCGCAGTATATTCCCCACAGCAATGTTATATTGTGAGTGATTATGTCTGTATTTTGGACAGCTGGTTCCCATCTCTCAGTCGCAGTATATTCCCCACAGCACGGTTATATTGTGAGTGATTATGTCTGTATTTTGGACAGCGGGTTCCCATGTCTGAGTCGCAGTATATGCCCCACAGCACAGTTATATTGTGAGTGATTATGTCTGTATTTTGGACAGCTGGTTCCCATCTCTCAGTCGCAGTATATTCCCCACAGCACGGTTATATTGTGAGTGATTATGTCTTTATTTTGGACAGCTGGTCCCCATGTCTGATTCGCAGTATATTCCCCACAGCACGGTTATATTGTGAGTGATTATGTCTTTATTTTGGACAGCTGGTTCCCATGTCTGATTCGCAGTATATTCCCCACAGCAATGTTATATTGTGAGTGATTATGTCTGTATTTTGGACAGCTGGTTCCCATGTCTGAGTCGCAGTATATTCCCCACAGCACGGTTATATTGTGAGTGATTATGTCTGTATTTTGGACAGCGGGTTCTCACGTCTGATTCGCAGTATATTCCCCACAGCAATGTTATATTGTGAGTGATTATGTCTGTATTTTGGACAGCTGGTTCCCATGTCTGAGTCGCAGTATATTCCCCACAGCACGGTTATATTGTGAGTTATGTCTGTATTTTGGACAGCTGGTTCCCATGTCTGATTCGCAGTATATTCCCCACAGCAATGTTATATTGTGAGTGATTATGTCTGTATTTTGGACAGCGGGTTCTCATGTCTGATTCGCAGTATATTCCCCACAGCAATGTTATATTGTGAGTGATTATGTCTGTATTTTGGACAGCTGGTTCCCATGTCTGAGTCGCAGTATATTCCCCACAGCACGGTTATATTGTGAGTGATTATGTCTGTATTTTGGACAGCTGGTTCCCATGTCTGATTCGCAGTATATTCCCCACAGCAATGTTATATTGTGAGTGATTATGTCTGTATTTTGGACAGCTGGTTCCCATCTCTGAGTCGCAGTATATTCCCCACAGCATGGTTATATTGTGAGTGATTATGTCTGTATTTTGGACAGCTGGTTCCCATCTCTGAGTCGCAGTATATTCCCCACAGCACGGTTATATTGTGAGTGATTATGTCTGTATTTTGGACAGCGGGTTCTCATGTCTGATTCGCAGTATATTCCCCACAGCAATGTTATATTGTGAGTGATTATGTCTGTATTTTGGACAGCTGGTTCTCATGTCTGAGTCGCAGTATATTCCCCACAGCACGGTTATATTGTGAGTGATTATGTCTGTATTTTGGACAGCGGGTTCTCATGTCTGATTCGCAGTATATTCCCCACAGCAATGTTATATTGTGAGTGATTATGTCTGTATTTTGGACAGCTGGTTCCCATGTCTGAGTCGCAGTATATTCCCCACAGCACGGTTATATTGTGAGTGATTATGTCTGTATTTTGGACAGCTGGTTCCCATGTCTGATTCGCAGTATATTCCCCACAGCAATGTTATATTGTGAGTGATTATGTCTGTATTTTGGACAGCTGGTTCCCATCTCTGAGTCGCAGTATATTCCCCACAGCACGGTTATATTGTGAGTGATTATGTCTGTATTTTGGACAGCTGGTTCCCATCTCTGAGTCGCAGTATATTCCCCACAGCACGGTTATATTGTGAGTGATTATGTCTGTATTTTGGACAGCGGGTTCTCATGTCTGATTCGCAGTATATTCCCCACAGCAATGTTATATTGTGAGTGATTATGTCTGTATTTTGGACAGCTGGTTCCCATGTCTGAGTCGCAGTATATTCCCCACAGCACGGTTATATTGTGAGTGATTATGTCTGTATTTTGGACAGCGGGTTCTCATGTCTGATTCGCAGTATATTCCCCACAGCAATGTTATATTGTGAGTGATTATGTCTGTATTTTGGACAGCTGGTTCCCATGTCTGAGTCGCAGTATATTCCCCACAGCACGGTTATATTGTGAGTGATTATGTCTGTATTTTGGACAGCGGGTTCTCATGTCTGAGTCGCAGTATATTCCCCACAGCACGGTTATATTGTGAGTGATTATGTCTGTATTTTGGACAGCTGGTTCCCATGTCTGAGTCGCAGTATATTCCCCACAGCACGGTTATATTGTGAGTGATTATGTCTGTATTTTGGACAGCTGGTTCCCATGTCTGAGTCGCAGTATATTCCCCACAGCACGGTTATATTGTGAGTGATTATGTCTGTATTTTGGACAGCTGGTTCCCATGTCTGAGTCGCAGTATATTCCCCACAGCACGGTTATATTGTGAGTGATTATGTCTGTATTTTGGACAGCGGGTTCTCATGTCTGATTCGCAGTATATTCCCCACAGCAATGTTATATTGTGAGTGATTATGTCTGTATTTTGGACAGCTGGTTCCCATCTCTGAGTCGCAGTATATTCCCCACAGCACGGTTATATTGTGAGTGATTATGTCTGTATTTTGGACAGCGGGTTCTCATGTCTGAGTCGCAGTATATTCCCCACAGCACGGTTATATTGTGAGTGATTATGTCTGTATTTTGGACAGCTGGTTCCCATGTCTGAGTCGCAGTATATTCCCCACAGCAATGTTATATTGTGAGTGATTATGTCTGTATTTTGGACAGCTGGTTCCCATGTCTGAGTCGCAGTATATTCCCCACAGCACGGTTATATTGTGAGTGATTATGTCTGTATTTTGGACAGCTGGTTCTCATGTCTGAGAAAAGGCGGAAGCCAATAGACCGTTACCTTCTCGGGTTGTAAAGCAGATTCCCCAAGCAGCTGTTTAACTGCAGCCTCTGCGGCGAGCTGCTTTGCCATTTTCTTGCTGCTGGCAATGACACGGGGGAAGGTCTGCTTGCCGATTCTCACCACGTACGTGAACCTGCAATAATAAAAAAAACATAATTAAACAGCCACCCGTCAACGGACCCTTCATTAATCCCAGACGCCCTCTGCCCCCATCCCCCCCAGCAGTTAGAGAATAACCTGAGCAGACTTACTTTGGGTCGTGGGGAGGCCCCTCCTGGGATACAAGCATAAACTCGCACATGTTCCCCGACTTCTGCCCGTGCTCCATGAGGACACTGATTGGATTCTTCCCAGAGTGGGTGCTGGGCGGAGGTGGCTGCTTCTACAGGACAAGATACAGGAGGACAACACTCAGTGATGCTAAGTGAGGGAGATGGGGGAACGCAGGAGGACAACACTCAGTGATGCTAAGTGAAGGAGATGGAGGAACGCAGGAGGACAACACTCAGTGATGCTAAGTGAGGGAGATGGAGGAACGCAGGAGGACAACACTCAGCGATGCTAAGTGAGGGAGATGGGGGAACGCAGGAGGACAACACTCAGCGATGCTAAGTGAGGGAGATGGGGGAACGCAGGAGGACAACACTCAGCGATGCTAAGTGAGGGAGATGGGGGAACGCAGGAGGACAACACTCAGCGATGCTAAGTGAGGGAGATGGAGGAACGCAGGAGGACAACACTCAGCGATGCTAAGTGAGGGAGATGGAGGAACGCAGGAGGACAACACTCAGTGATGCTAAGTGAGGGAGATGGGGGAACGCAGGAGGACAACACTCAGCGATGCTAAGTGAGGGAGATGGAGGAACGCAGGAGGACAACACTCAGTGATGCTAAGTGAGGGAGATGGAGGAACGCAGGAGGACAACACTCAGCGATGCTAAGTGAGGGAGATGGAGGAACGCAGGAGGACAACACTCAGTGATGCTAAGTGAGGGAGATGGAGGAACGCAGGAGGACAACACTCAGCGATGCTAAGTGAGGGAGATGGAGGAACGCAGGAGGACAACACTCAGCGATGCTAAGTGAGGGAGATGGAGGAACGCAGGAGGACAACACTCAGCGATGCTAAGTGAGGGAGATGGAGGAACGCAGGAGGACAACACTCAGCGATGCTAAGTGAGGGAGATGGAGGAACGCAGGAGGACAACACTCAGCGATGCTAAGTGAGGGAGATGGAGGAACGCAGGAGGACAACACTCAGCGATGCTAAGTGAGGGAGATGGAGGAACGCAGGAGGACAACACTCAGCGATGCTAAGTGAGGGAGATGGAGGAACGCAGGAGGACAACACTCAGTGATGCTAAGTGAGGGAGATGGGGGAACGCAGGAGGACAACACTCAGTGATGCTAAGTGAGGGAGATGGGGGAACGCAGGAGGACAACACTCAGTGATGCTAAGTGAGGGAGATGGAGGAACGCAGGAGGACAACACTCAGTGATGCTAAGTGAGGGAGATGGAGGAACGCAGGAGGACAACACTCAGTGATGCTAAGTGAGGGAGATGGAGGAACGCAGGAGGACAACACTCAGCGATGCTAAGTGAGGGAGATGGAGGAACGCAGGAGGACAACACTCAGTGATGCTAAGTGAGGGAGATGGAGGAACGCAGGAGGACAACACTCAGTGATGCTAAGTGAGGGAGATGGAGGAACGCAGGAGGACAACACTCAGCGATGCTAAGTGAGGGAGATGGAGGAACGCAGGAGGACAACACTCAGTGATGCTAAGTGAGGGAGATGGAGGAACGCAGGAGGACAACACTCAGCGATGCTAAGTGAGGGAGATGGAGGAACGCAGGAGGACAACACTCAGTGATGCTAAGTGAGGGAGATGGAGGAACGCAGGAGGACAACACTCAGTGATGCTAAGTGAGGGAGATGGAGGAACGCAGGAGGACAACACTCAGCGATGCTAAGTGAGGGAGATGGAGGAACGCAGGAGGACAACACTCAGTGATGCTAAGTGAGGGAGATGGAGGAACGCAGGAGGACAACACTCAGCGATGCTAAGTGAGGGAGATGGGGGAACGCAGGAGGACAACACTCAGTGATGCTAAGTGAGGGAGATGGAGGAACGCAGGAGGACAACACTCAGTGATGCTAAGTGAGGGAGATGGAGGAACGCAGGAGGACAACACTCAGTGATGCTAAGTGAGGGAGATGGAGGAACGCAGGAGGACAACACTCAGTGATGCTAAGTGAGGGAGATGGGGGAACGCAGGAGGACAACACTCAGCGATGCTAAGTGAGGGAGATGGAGGAACGCAGGAGGACAACACTCAGCGATGCTAAGTGAGGGAGATGGAGGAACGCAGGAGGACAACACTCAGCGATGCTAAGTGAGGGAGATGGAGGAACGCAGGAGGACAACACTCAGTGATGCTAAGTGAGGGAGATGGAGGAACGCAGGAGGACAACACTCAGCGATGCTAAGTGAGGGAGATGGAGGAACGCAGGAGGACAACACTCAGCGATGCTAAGTGAGGGAGATGGAGGAACGCAGGAGGACAACACTCAGCGATGCTAAGTGAGGGAGATGGAGGAACGCAGGAGGACAACACTCAGCGATGCTAAGTGAGGGAGATGGAGGAACGCAGGAGGACAACACTCAGCGATGCTAAGTGAGGGAGATGGAGGAACGCAGGAGGACAACACTCAGCGATGCTAAGTGAGGGAGATGGAGGAACGCAGGAGGACAACACTCAGTGATGCTAAGTGAGGGAGATGGGGGAACGCAGGAGGACAACACTCAGCGATGCTAAGTGAGGGAGATGGGGGAACGCAGGAGGACAACACTCAGTGATGCTAAGTGAGGGAGATGGGGGACGCACATTCATACACAGAGAATTATGCTGGATGGACTTATTAAAGTTACACCGGGGCAGGTTAGCACGCTGTGATTTCCCCCCGAAACATGTTGTCTATCTGCTCACATGTATTTAACCCTTAATAACCTTGCTGTTTTTCAGAGGACATTTTATTACGTTAAGTGGTGTAACTAGCAGCTGTTGTCACTTTGCACGCATTCAGAGTGCTTGGTCATACTTGTTTTATACATGGATCAGCACTGCTTAAAGGGGCAGTAACACGTCAGTTCTGGGTTCTCCCTGGAAACCCTATAATATACGATGGGTAAACAGGTATGGTCAGAGACACAGCTGCTTGAGATACAAGGCCATTTTGCACAGAGCAGTCCCCTGATGGAGAGACACAGAGGATCACAGAGTTACCTACCACTTCCTCCTGGGTCTCTACAGTTTCAGTCTTTTCTGCCAGGACCTCCTCCTCCGTCCCACCTTGCTCCTCGCGCAAGATTATCCGCAGAGCCAGGGAAGCCGCGTCCTTCTTGGCATTCTTCTTGCTGCTGGCCTCGGCCGGGGGGAAACGGCGGCCGTCCACCACGGCCTGGATTTTAAACCTGTTTAAATACGGGAAAAGGAATGTATTACCTGGCCAGAGAGATAAACCACAGACACAGGGGAAAGTCAAGGAAGTGACAGGGTCAAGAACAGGACATTTGAGAAGATATGGCTGGAGCCAAAGTAGCACTAGACAGACCAGAAGTGTGAGAGACACAGGATGCGAACTAAAGAAAGCCAAGGAGACAATACGGATCCAGCAGAGGGCAGCAGCTTAAACACAGGCTTTAACAGAAAAGAACCGCTCAGCCCATCTAGTCTGAGCAGAACTCTATCTGCTGTAACATCCTCAAGCGCCCAGTCAGCATTACTTTTGTGCTCTCACATGCAAAACCTTTCTACTTCTGTTCAGGATTGTCCTGTACTTATCCCACATGTGCTTAAAACTTTGTCTGTGCATTAGAGTGGCTCCATCACCTAAGCAATGTTTATACTTTAAATGTAGAGAATCAAATAGGATTGAAAACGATCTATACATTGTGTTAACAAAATTGCAAGCAAATACCTAAATTAGGAGAATAATGTGCCAGTGGTTACCTCACCTGTGGCTTGATATTCAAATAACACATTTCTCATTGAAAAAAACAGTCCATTTGCATATCAAGCCACAGATGATGTCATAAACCGGAGAAACTACAGAGATTTTTCCCCTAATTTGTGCATTTTCCTGCAATTTGGAAAACGCAGTGTATATTATAGATCATTTTCAATCATTTTTGTATTCTCTTAATTCAAAGGAAAAACCATGTTTGGGTGACAGAGTCCCTTTAACCTTAAAAACAAATATGTAGAATACAAGGCAGCTTGATGGCGTGATGGTACCACCATCTTACCTGGGATCATGGGAGGGTCCACTCTGTTCCAGAAGGACAAAGTCACACTGCTGTGAGCAGAAGTGCGCAAACTCCAGGAGGCCACTGACCGGGTTCTTCTCCTGGCAGGCCTGTATCTTCTCTAAACGGGTGCACTCTTTAGGTGGTTCGTAGTACTGTGAGATGGCCATGGATTCCTCCTCCGTGTTACCTGCCGCATTGACCTTTCTGTTCATTACGTTGAGGCTTTCAGGAATGTCATCCAGCGCCCACTTGCCATTCTCGTAGTCGTCAAAGTGCCGACCCCTGGCTCTTTTCCTGGGTGGTTCATCGGAAGGAACGTCTGCGGGAATCCTGTTGTCACTTTCTTCCTTGACTGGGTCCAGAAGCATCGACTCTTGGCCTGCACAGTCCTTTCCAGCCACCTGTTGACCGTTCTCTACTTTTGGCTCGACTAGTTGGTCGTCTGCCATTGCAGTCTCCTCAACAATTACATCCGGTAATTCCTGACTAATCTGTGGCTCTCGGAAGTCCGGATTAATCTGAGACTCGTGGATTTCACTGGCCCGTGTTTTGAGCAGCATTATATCACGCTTATTCTCCGTGAGTGACCATTTAATTGGGTTCCCGGCCTGCTTCCTGACATCGCCTTGTTTCTCCAAGTTGTTTAAGATCTGGTTAAGCTCCCCAGCTTTATTGATGCCCACGTTCTTGCGAATATTTGTCAGTGTCGATTCGGCATTGTGAAACAAGTAGTCGCATACCTTCTCCTTGTTTTCTTCCATGTCAGTGGAACACCAAGCAACAGCCGCGGAATCTATGGGAATGGACAAGGGCTCTTCCGCTGGCTGTTGATTCACCCCTTTGTTGCCTGGAGACTCTATGGGATGTTCACCGCAAACAGATACTCTCCAATGAGGCGGGCTATTGCCCTCCTTGCACAGCAAGCCCTTCTTCTCCAAGTTATAGAGGTGATGGTTGACTAGTTTTTTTTCCACGTGGAAAAGTCGGGCTAAATCTCTTGCCGTTCGTGTTTCTCCTTTATGCAGATTTCTTAAGGCCGACACCAAGTCCTTCTCAAGCACGTTACTGGACACAGCAAGGACTTTGAAACTATTTGTCAGGTGGTTAACAGTCTTCTCCGGGGGTCCCCAATAACTGGGACGGGGGGGATTCAAGAGAAGAGGGGGCTGTGGTGGGAGTCTTGGCGGAGTGAAGGAGGTTGGATGACGCGGTGGAGCTCGGTAGGTGTTAAAGGCCTGTGTGTTTACATTACATCCGGTAGACTTTCCCAACAGAAAATCTCTCTGCTCTGTTCGTACGGCGTCTGGCTGATACTCCTGTATAGGCAAAGGGTTAATAAAGGAAACAGGATTAGGATACTGGCTGGAAGAATACGTTTTGTGCATGGGACTGTACCCCCTCCCTTCATATGGTCTTCTGTTCATTACTCGACACCAAATGGAAAGCCTGTGAAACTTTAGTCACCGCCAATGATAAGGAGGGAGCGGCTCTCCACTCACAAATAAGCCGGCCCTGCCAAAAGGAGAATACACAATCAACACACACACAGTGCACAACCCGACACTGCACCCAACTACACAACTGACTGACCAGTTCCCCAAACTGCACACCATGCCATGTAAAGCCGGGATGGAAATGCACAGGGCTCGCTGTAAACAATGAGAAGCAGGAGGGAAAAAAATAAAAAAAACTTCCCCTGGGTATGTTTGCAGATCCACAGGTTTCCTCTGAGCTCTGCCTCTCAGCTGAGGCAGAGCTCGTCTGATGCTGGCACTCGTTGACACAATTGTATGTCTGATTGGGGCTTGTCAGAGCAAAAACAGAACTTGGGTTCCACATGCCACCATCAGAGGGGATCTAGTTGATTCCTAGGAAAGCATCATGGCTGCCATTCAGAGGATAGCCTGCCAGTTTATCCCCATGCTAGGGCCACTTATATACCAAATCTATACTATCTGCCAGGCAGAATGACCTTCTGCACCCGCACAGCCTCCAGATCCTCAAATCCTGCATTGCATTCAGCAGCCCGAAGCATATGAACCGTAACAACGTAATAATCCTGTATTAAATAATGTCAACACATAGAATATAATCTGTGTTTATAAACAGCTTCAAACATCTATTTATAGGCAATAAAGCCAGTCACACACAAATGGTTTTGGTTTCCCAGTGTATATAAAAGCTATGATTACACATAAACAGCCATACCTTACTAACATAGTGCTGATAGACAGGATTGCCACAAACCTTCAATAAGTAAAAACTAAGAACCTGTAATAAAACAAGACATGCCTGTAGGAATGCTATGTGAGCACAGGTCGCAGGCTAAATGGGAGATGTACGGTTACATTTGCAGTAATGAGGTTAGCCCAGAAAAGCAGTGTTAACTATTATACAGCACTAAGGCAAAAAAATATCTATTCCTGACCCAATAACTCATACAAATCAGGGGGCGGCCATGTTGTTTAGAATCTTGGGTCAGATCTTCTTTTATCCAACCCAAGATTCTAAACATGTCGGCCCCCATAGACCTGTACAGTAATACGCCACTTTATTTGCATGTTTTCTTTGACGTATTTCTATTTAAAATGTCTCCACTTGTAAATTCTCTAAATGAAACAGAAGTTATTGGTTTTGCAGACCGTCGTCCTCTATAGATCCCTCCCATTCTCTCTTTGTTTACAGCATGAGTGATGGGGAAACATTAAATAAAAGGTGCCAGTCACCTGTGCAGATCCATTACCTTACACCCCAGTGTGCCCACATCGCCCTTACCTCGAAACTCTGACAGCCTCCTGCCTGGGGCAGCATAAGAGCCAGACTCTGAACCAAGCACTGCAAGAGGACACAGGCAGCAGAGGAAAGTGGCCTAGTAATTTGGGGTGAGTTCAAATCAGCTCATCCAGCGTTTCCTGGATAAAATCCCTGCAAGGTTTCAGTTTCCTTTCTCAGCTAAGCTCCTCCCCTCCCCTTCTGACTGAGCCAGTGCCAGCTCCTACCAGCCAATCAGGGTGCTGGGTGGGAGGGGCCACACTGCAAACACACAGTTAAATGGAGCGGCATTGAATGAATGGCCTTTATAGAAACAGACTGTCACCGGCAGATAAGAACCATTCACCCCATCTAATCTGCCCAATCTGAATCCTTTCATTAATCCCTGGCCTTATCTTATATCTAGGATAGCCTTATACCTATCCCATGCATGCTTAAACGCCTTCACTGTATTAACCTCTACCACTTCTACTGGAAGACTATTCCATACATCCACTACCCTCTCAGTAATGTAATACTTTCATTAGTCCCTGGCCTTATCTTATATCTAGGATAGCCTTATACCTATCCCATGCATGCTTAAACGCCTTCACTGTATTAACCTCTACCACTTCTACTGGAAGACTATTCCATACATCCACTACCCTCTCAGTAATGTAATACTTTCATTAGTCCCTGGCCTTATCTTATATCTAGGATAGCCTTATACCTATCCCATGCATGCTTAAACTCCTTCACTGTATTAACCTCTACCACTTCTACTGGAAGACTATTCCATGCATCCACTACCCTCTCAGTAATGTAATACTTTCATTAGTCCCTGGCCTTATCTTATATCTAGGATAGCCTTATACCTATCCCATGCATGCTTAAACTCCTTCACTGTATTAACCTCTACCACTTCTACTGGAAAACTATTCCATGCATCCACTACCCTCTCAGTAAAGTAATACTTTCATTAGTCCCTGGCCTTATCTTATATCTAGGATAGGCTTACACCTATCCCACGCATGCTTAAACTCCTTCACTGTATTAACCTCTACCACTTCTGCTGGCAGGCTATTCCATACATCCACTACCCTCTCAGTAAAGTAATACTTTCATTAGTCCCTGGCCTTATCTTATATCTAGGATAGCCTTATACCTATCCCATGCATGCTTAAACTCCTTCACTGTATTAACCTCTACCACTTCTACTGGAAGGCTATTCCATACATCCACTACCCTCTCAGTAAAGTAATACTTCCTGATGTTACATTTAAATCATTGCCCCTCTAATTTAAGACCATGTCCTCTAGTTGTGGTAGTTTTTCATCCTCTGTTACTGTGTTGATTCCCTTTATGTATATAAATGTTTCTATCATATCCCCCCCGGCGTCTTTCCTCAAGGCTATATGTTAAGATCCTTTATTGCACACTTGCCACTGGCCTGAGTATTTACCGTGCTCTGCTTTAATCCCATGCCAAGGCTCTTTCCATTCTCATTTCACAACATACAGAAGGGTAGGGAATAGTGCAACGTAAGCAATGAGCAGAAACGAAACAGACCGCACAAGAACATGAGATACCTCTTAATACTTCACTGACCGCACAAGAACATGAGATACCTCTTAATACTTCACTGACCGCACAAGAACATGAGATACCTCTTAATACTTCACTGACTGACCGCACAAGAACATGAGATACCTCTTAATACTTCACTGACCGCACAAGAACATGAGATACCTCGTAATACTTCACTGACCGCACAAGAACATGAGATACCTCGTAATACTTCACTGACTGACCGCACAAGAACATGAGATACCTCTTAATACTTCACTGACTGACCGCACAAGAACATGAGATACCTCTTAATACTTCACTGACCGCACAAGAACATGAGATACCTCTTAATACTTCACTGACCGCACAAGAACATGAGATACCTCGTAATACTTCACTGACCGCACAAGAACATGAGATACCTCTTAATACTTCACTGACTGACCGCACAAGAACATGAGATACCTCTTAATACTTCACTGACTGACCGCACAAGAACATGAGATACCTCTTAATACTTCACTGACTGACCGCACAAGAACATGAGATACCTCTTAATACTTCACTGACTGACCGCACAAGAACATGAGATACCTCTTAATACTTCACTGACTGACCGCACAAGAACATGAGATACCTCTTAATACTTCACTGACTGACCGCACAAGAACATGGGATACCTCGTAATACTTCACTGACCGCACAAGAACATGAGATACCTCTTAATACTTCACTGACCGCACAAGAACATGAGATACCTCTTAATACTTCACTGACCGCACAAGAACATGAGATACCTCGTAATACTTCACTGACCGCACAAGAACATGAGATACCTCTTAATACTTCACTGACTGACCGCACAAGAACATGAGATACCTCTTAATACTTCACTGACTGACCGCACAAGAACATGGGATACCTCTTAATACTTCACTGACCGCACAAGAACATGAGATACCTCTTAATACTTCACTGACTGACCGCACAAGAACATGGGATACCTCTTAATACTTCACTGACCGCACAAGAACATGAGATACCTCTTAATACTTCACTGACTGACCGCACAAGAACATGGGATACCTCTTAATACTTCACTGACCGCACAAGAACATGAGATACCTCTTAATACTTCACTGACTGACCGCACAAGAACATGAGATACCTCGTAATACTTCACTGACCGCACAAGAACATGATATACCTCGTAATACTTCACTGACCGCACAAGAACATGAGATACCTCGTAATACTTCACTGACCGCACAAGAACATGAGATACCTCGTAATACTTCACTGACTGACCGCACAAGAACATGAGATACCTCGTAATACTTCACTGACTGACCGCACAAGAACATGAGATACCTCTTAATACTTCACTGACCGCACAAGAACATGAGATACCTCTTAATACTTCACTGACCGCACAAGAACATGAGATACCTCGTAATACTTCACTGACTGACCGCACAAGAACATGAGATACCTCGTAATACTTCACTGACTGACCGCACAAGAACATGAGATACCTCGTAATACTTCACTGACCGCACAAGAACATGAGATACCTCGTAATACTTCACTGACCGCACAAGAACATGAGATACCTCTTAATACTTCACTGACCGCACAAGAACATGAGATACCTCTTAATACTTCACTGACCGCACAAGAACATGAGATACCTCGTAATACTTCACTGACTGACCGCACAAGAACATGAGATACCTCGTAATACTTCACTGACCGCACAAGAACATGAGATACCTCGTAATACTTCACTGACCGCACAAGAACATGAGATACCTCTTAATACTTCACTGACTGACCGCACAAGAACATGAGATACCTCTTAATACTTCACTGACCGCACAAGAACATGAGATACCTCGTAATACTTCACTGACCGCACAAGAACATGAGATACCTCGTAATACTTCACTGACTGACCGCACAAGAACATGAGATACCTCGTAATACTTCACTGACTGACCGCACAAGAACATGAGATACCTCGTAATACTTCACTGACCGCACAAGAACATGAGATACCTCTTAATACTTCACTGACTGACCGCACAAGAACATGAGATACCTCGTAATACTTCACTGACCGCACAAGAACATGAGATACCTCTTAATACTTCACTGACCGCACAAGAACATGAGATACCTCTTAATACTTCACTGACTGACCGCACAAGAACATGGGATACCTCGTAATACTTCACTGACCGCACAAGAACATGAGATACCTCTTAATACTTCACTGACCGCACAAGAACATGAGATACCTCTTAATACTTCACTGACCGCACAAGAACATGAGATACCTCTTAATACTTCACTGACTGACCGCACAAGAACATGGGATACCTCTTAATACTTCACTGACCGCACAAGAACATGAGATACCTCTTAATACTTCACTGACTGACCGCACAAGAACATGGGATACCTCTTAATACTTCACTGACCGCACAAGAACATGAGATACCTCTTAATACTTCACTGACTGACCGCACAAGAACATGAGATACCTCTTAATACTTCACTGACCGCACAAGAACATGAGATACCTCTTAATACTTCACTGACTGACCGCACAAGAACATGGGATACCTCTTAATACTTCACTGACCGCACAAGAACATGAGATACCTCTTAATACTTCACTGACTGACCGCACAAGAACATGGGATACCTCTTAATACTTCACTGACCGCACAAGAACATGAGATACCTCTTAATACTTCACTGACTGACCGCACAAGAACATGGGATACCTCTTAATACTTCACTGACCGCACAAGAACATGAGATACCTCTTAATACTTCACTGACTGACCGCACAAGAACATGAGATACCTCTTAATACTTCACTGACCGCACAAGAACATGAGATACCTCTTAATACTTCACTGACTGACCGCACAAGAACATGGGATACCTCTTAATACTTCACTGACCGCACAAGAACATGAGATACCTCTTAATACTTCACTGACTGACCGCACAAGAACATGAGATACCTCGTAATACTTCACTGACCGCACAAGAACATGATATACCTCGTAATACTTCACTGACCGCACAAGAACATGAGATACCTCGTAATACTTCACTGACCGCACAAGAACATGAGATACCTCGTAATACTTCACTGACTGACCGCACAAGAACATGAGATACCTCGTAATACTTCACTGACTGACCGCACAAGAACATGAGATACCTCGTAATACTTCACTGACTGACCGCACAAGAACATGAGATACCTCTTAATACTTCACTGACCGCACAAGAACATGAGATACCTCTTAATACTTCACTGACCGCACAAGAACATGAGATACCTCGTAATACTTCACTGACTGACCGCACAAGAACATGAGATACCTCGTAATACTTCACTGACTGACCGCACAAGAACATGAGATACCTCGTAATACTTCACTGACCGCACAAGAACATGAGATACCTCGTAATACTTCACTGACCGCACAAGAACATGAGATACCTCTTAATACTTCACTGACCGCACAAGAACATGAGATACCTCTTAATACTTCACTGACCGCACAAGAACATGAGATACCTCTTAATACTTCACTGACCGCACAAGAACATGAGATACCTCTTAATACTTCACTGACTGACCGCACAAGAACATGAGATACCTCGTAATACTTCACTGACCGCACAAGAACATGAGATACCTCTTAATACTTCACTGACTGACCGCACAAGAACATGAGATACCTCTTAATACTTCACTGACCGCACAAGAACATGAGATACCTCGTAATACTTCACTGACCGCACAAGAACATGAGATACCTCGTAATACTTCACTGACCGCACAAGAACATGAGATACCTCTTAATACTTCACTGACTGACCGCACAAGAACATGAGATACCTCGTAATACTTCACTGACTGACCGCACAAGAACATGAGATACCTCTTAATACTTCACTGACTGACCGCACAAGAACATGAGATACCTCTTAATACTTCACTGACCGCACAAGAACATGAGATACCTCGTAATACTTCACTGACCGCACAAGAACATGAGATACCTCGTAATACTTCACTGACTGACCGCACAAGAACATGAGATACCTCGTAATACTTCACTGACTGACCGCACAAGAACATGAGATACCTCGTAATACTTCACTGACCGCACAAGAACATGAGATACCTCTTAATACTTCACTGACTGACCGCACAAGAACATGAGATACCTCGTAATACTTCACTGACCGCACAAGAACATGAGATACCTCTTAATACTTCACTGACCGCACAAGAACATGAGATACCTCGTAATACTTCACTGACCGCACAAGAACATGAGATACCTCTTAATACTTCACTGACCGCACAAGAACATGAGATACCTCGTAATACTTCACTGACTGACCGCACAAGAACATGAGATACCTCTTAATACTTCACTGACCGCACAAGAACATGAGATACCTCGTAATACTTCACTGACCGCACAAGAACATGAGATACCTCGTAATACTTCACTGACTGACCGCACAAGAACATGAGATACCTCTTAATACTTCACTGACCGCACAAGAACATGAGATACCTCGTAATACTTCACTGACCGCACAAGAACATGAGATACCTCGTAATACTTCACTGACTGACCGCACAAGAACATGGGATACCTCTTAATACTTCACTGACCGCACAAGAACATGAGATACCTCGTAATACTTCACTGACCGCACAAGAACATGAGATACCTCTTAATACTTCACTGACCGCACAAGAACATGAGATACCTCTTAATACTTCACTGACCGCACAAGAACATGAGATACCTCGTAATACTTCACTGACTGACCGCACAAGAACATGAGATACCTCGTAATACTTCACTGACCGCACAAGAACATGAGATACCTCTTAATACTTCACTGACTGACCGCACAAGAACATGAGATACCTCTTAATACTTCACTGACCGCACAAGAACATGAGATACCTCTTAATACTTCACTGACCGCACAAGAACATGAGATACCTCTTAATACTTCACTGACCGCACAAGAACATGAGATACCTCTTAATACTTCACTGACCGCACAAGAACATGAGATACCTCGTAATACTTCACTGACCGCACAAGAACATGAGATACCTCTTAATACTTCACTGACCGCACAAGAACATGAGATACCTCTTAATACTTCACTGACCGCACAAGAACATGAGATACCTCTTAATACTTCACTGACCGCACAAGAACATGAGATACCTCTTAATACTTCACTGACCGCACAAGAACATGAGATACCTCTTAATACTTCACTGACCGCACAAGAACATGAGATACCTCTTAATACTTCACTGACCGCACAAGAACATGAGATACCTCTTAATACTTCACTGACCGCACAAGAACATGAGATACCTCGTAATACTTCACTGACCGCACAAGAACATGAGATACCTCGTAATACTTCACTGACCGCACAAGAACATGAGATACCTCGTAATACTTCACTGACTGACCGCACAAGAACATGAGATACCTCGTAATACTTCACTGACCGCACAAGAACATGAGATACCTCGTAATACTTCACTGACTGCACAAGAACATGAGATACCTCTTAATACTTCACTGACTGCACAAGAACATGAGATACCTCGTAATACTTCACTGACCGCACAAGAACATGAGATACCTCGTAATACTTCACTGACCGCACAAGAACATGAGATACCTCTTAATACTTCACTGACTGCACAAGAACATGAGATACCTCGTAATACTTCACTGACTGACCGCACAAGAACATGAGATACCTCGTAATACTTCACTGACTGACCGCACAAGAACATGAGATACCTCGTAATACTTCACTGACTGACCGCACAAGAACATGAGATACCTCGTAATACTTCACTGACCGCACAAGAACATGAGATACCTCTTAATACTTCACTGACTGACCGCACAAGAACATGGGATACCTCTTAATACTTCACTGACTGACCGCACAAGAACATGAGATACCTCTTAATACTTCACTGACCGCACAAGAACATGGGATACCTCTTAATACTTCACTGACTGACCGCACAAGAACATGAGATACCTCTTAATACTTCACTGACCGCACAAGAACATGAGATACCTCTTAATACTTCACTGACCGCACAAGAACATGAGATACCTCGTAATACTTCACTGACCGCACAAGAACATGAGATACCTCGTAATACTTCACTGACCGCACAAGAACATGAGATACCTCTTAATACTTCACTGACCGCACAAGAACATGAGATACCTCGTAATACTTCACTGACCGCACAAGAACATGAGATACCTCTTAATACTTCACTGACCGCACAAGAACATGAGATACCTCGTAATACTTCACTGACCGCACAAGAACATGAGATACCTCTTAATACTTCACTGACCGCACAAGAACATGAGATACCTCGTAATACTTCACTGACCGCACAAGAACATGAGATACCTCTTAATACTTCACTGACCGCACAAGAACATGAGATACCTCGTAATACTTCACTGACTGACCGCACAAGAACATGAGATACCTCGTAATACTTCACTGACTGACCGCACAAGAACATGAGATACCTCGTAATACTTCACTGACCGCACAAGAACATGAGATACCTCTTAATACTTCACTGACTGACCGCACAAGAACATGGGATACCTCGTAATACTTCACTGACCGCACAAGAACATGAGATACCTCTTAATACTTCACTGACCGCACAAGAACATGAGATACCTCTTAATACTTCACTGACTGACCGCACAAGAACATGAGATACCTCTTAATACTTCACTGACTGACCGCACAAGAACATGAGATACCTCTCATGTTCTTGTGCGGTCAGTGAAGTATTGAGATACCTCGTAATACTTCACTGACCGCACAAGAACATGAGATACCTCTTAATACTTCACTGACCGCACAAGAACATGAGATACCTCTTAATACTTCACTGACTGACCGCACAAGAACATGAGATACCTCTTAATACTTCACTGACCGCACAAGAACATGAGATACCTCTTAATACTTCACTGACTGACCGCACAAGAACATGGGATACCTCTTAATACTTCACTGACCGCACAAGAACATGAGATACCTCTTAATACTTCACTGACCGCACAAGAACATGAGATACCTCTTAATACTTCACTGACCGCACAAGAACATGAGATACCTCTTAATACTTCACTGACTGACCGCACAAGAACATGAGATACCTCTTAATACTTCACTGACCGCACAAGAACATGAGATACCTCTTAATACTTCACTGACTGCACAAGAACATGAGATACCTCGTAATACTTCACTGACCGCACAAGAACATGAGATACCTCGTAATACTTCACTGACTGACCGCACAAGAACATGGGATACCTCGTAATACTTCACTGACCGCACAAGAACATGAGATACCTCTTAATACTTCACTGACTGACCGCACAAGAACATGAGATACCTCTTAATACTTCACTGACCGCACAAGAACATGAGATACCTCTTAATACTTCACTGACCGCACAAGAACATGAGATACCTCTTAATACTTCACTGACTGACCGCACAAGAACATGAGATACCTCGTAATACTTCACTGACCGCACAAGAACATGAGATACCTCTTAATACTTCACTGACCGCACAAGAACATGAGATACCTCTTAATACTTCACTGACCGCACAAGAACATGAGATACCTCGTAATACTTCACTGACCGCACAAGAACATGAGATACCTCTTAATACTTCACTGACCGCACAAGAACATGAGATACCTCGTAATACTTCACTGACTGACCGCACAAGAACATGAGATACCTCTTAATACTTCACTGACCGCACAAGAACATGAGATACCTCTTAATACTTCACTGACCGCACAAGAACATGAGATACCTCGTAATACTTCACTGACCGCACAAGAACATGAGATACCTCTTAATAGTTCACTGACTGACCGCACAAGAACATGAGATACCTCTTAATACTTCACTGACCGCACAAGAACATGAGATACCTCTTAATACTTCACTGACTGACCGCACAAGAACATGAGATACCTCTTAATACTTCACTGACCGCACAAGAACATGAGATACCTCGTAATACTTCACTGACCGCACAATCCATTTCACTATGCGTTAAACGTGTCACTCGCCACCTCTGCTGGAATCCTAAACCATGCACCCATAACGCTTTCACTAATAGGATTTGTATGTAATCACTGTGAGCCAGGCTCTGGGAATGCCATTAAACCTTCTGAGAGTACTAATGCTTCTCACCGGGCTTTCTCAGAACCATGGGGGTCATCAGGGTGGAATCAAGTCCATAATTTGATCTTTTTATAATTAAATGATTTTAGAGGAATAATCGACAGATTTGTTTCTGTTTAAAGTACATTATAGTTCAAAGTCTATGTAGAGTCATACAATATTTACATTTTTGGTAAACTCATTTATTATTCCAAGTTTTCCAAGCGGAGATAACATGCACTTTTTCCACAGTAAAAATTGTATAAAATAAACAAAGTTCGGGAAAATACCATATTCCCATCCTGATCTAACCGTTTTACTAATCTGACAAGTTATTCTACATATTAAATCCTCACCTGGCTACAGATATTAAATATTATAACTACCAGCGAGAATGAGCCTTTCCATCTAATTATCATGACTACTGACTAGAGATTTAAATGGGGTTATACAAACAAAAAGGTGGATCAGTCAGAAAGTGTTTTGCATGTATAAAAGGATTACCGCCAGACATAGGCCACTAACGTTTCAAACGAATCTTTCCTGATTTTATAGAAGTAAACAGTCTTTTTGACGAATCTAGAAAACGCTGTGTACTGTTTGAGATCCTGCCAGAAAGGAAGATCTGAATGTAGTGTAAGTTACTTTCCCTTCAGTTAAAGAGTTATAAGCAGCTGTTAAACAAGCTGTAACCGATGGGTAAAATGTTCTATCACATAAAACTACCAGCATATTAAACTTGTTCTGCCAAGATTACTTTGACAGATGTGACAGCCGAGCTGTGCGGAGAGATTGTCAATGGACAGTGTTTTTGTAAAAGGTCACAAATAAGCAATACTTCTTTTTGAAATGGGAACTGATATATGTTTTAAAGGGATTCTGTAAAATGTATACTGTGACTAGGAGTAACAACGTTATAAACATGTCTGATGTCTTCTGCTGATGACATCACCTTGTGGCGTGATATGCAAATGCATTAGGATCACGGTGACTGACAGTGTGGCAGGACACGCAGGGTCCGGGTGGCAGAGTCGCAGGACATGCAGGGTCCGGGTGGCAGAGTCGCAGGACATGCAGGGTCCGGGTGGCAGAGTCGCAGGACCCGCGGCTTTAACCGAATCTGATGGTGTTTATGACATCATCTGTGGCCTGATATGCAAATTAACTACTTTTCAGTGGGACACGTGTAATTTGCATATCAAACCACAAGGTGATGTCATAAGCCACAGACACCACAGACACATATTTCTTGTATTTTATGCTTTTGCAGCAATTCTGCTAACACAATGTATTTTTTTTTTATCCTGTATATTCACAATATATAATGATTAGGTTCACAAAGTCCATTTTACTAAATGCTTATCCAGCCCAGAGACAGGACAAACCATGTTTACATAAAGTGACTGGGATTAATTGTCCAGTACATGGATTGAACAAGCAGAATCATTCATTAGCATTCACCTTCCTTCATAGACCCCAGGTGAATATCCTTCCCAGCTAACCGCTCAGCTTTAAAAGCCAGGCTGGATGAAGACAGGGTTTAAAGGGAGGGTTATAGCAGGAGATAGCACACGTCGCACTGTTACCTTTACATGTTTTTAAAGAATAATAATGACGTTTTCACCTTCCTGTTGTCTCTTTTGGCACCAGAGATCCTGCTTTGAAACAAGCTGCTATCAGCAAAAAGAGGCTTTGGGTGAGTTCTATGTTTCATTTCCTATCAGAATGGTTTGTGAGACTTGCCACATAATGCTACACTGGATCCACTGCATTACACACAGAGCCCTCCAACTGGAGATGGATCCACTGCATTACACACAGAGCCCTCCAACTGGAGATGGATCCACTGCATTACACACAGAGCCCTCCAACTGGAGATGGATCCACTGCATTACACACAGAGCCCTCCAACTGGAGATGGATCCACTGCATTACACACAGAGCCCTCCAACTGGAGATGGATCCACTGCATTACACACAGAGCCCTCCAACTGGAGATGGATCCACTGCATTACACACAGAGCCCTCCAACTGGAGATGGATCCACTGCATTACACACAGAGCCCTCCAACTGGAGATGGATCCACTGCATTACACACAGAGCCCTCCAACTGGAGATGGATCCACTGCATTACACACAGAGCCCTCCAACTGGAGATGGATCCACTGCATTACACACAGAGCCCTCCAACTGGAGATGGATCCACTGCATTACACACAGAGCCCTCCAACTGGAGATAGATCCACTGCATTACACACAGAGCCCTCCAACTGGAGATAGATCCACTGCATTACACACAGAGCCCTCCAACTGGAGATAGATCCACTGCATTACATACAGAGCCCTCCAACTGGAGATAGATCCACTGCATTACACACAGAGCCCTCCAACTGGAGATAGATCCACTGCATTACATACAGAGCCCTCCAACTGGAGATAGATCCACTGCATTACATACAGAGCCCTCCAACTGGAGATAGATCCACTGCATTACACACAGAGCCCTCCAACTCGAGATAGATCCACTGCATTACACACAGAGCCCTCCAACTCGAGATAGATCCACTGCATTACACACAGAGCCCTCCAACTGGAGATAGATCCACTGCATTACACACAGAGCCCTCCAACTCGAGATAGATCCACTGCATTACACACAGAGCCCTCCAACTGGAGATAGATCCACTGCATTACACACAGAGCCCTCCAACTCGAGATAGATCCACTGCATTACACACAGAGCCCTCTAACTGGAGATAGATCCACTGCATTACACACAGAGCCCTCCAACTGGAGATAGATCCACTGCATTACACACAGAGCCCTCCAACTCGAGATAGATCCACTGCATTACACACAGAGCCCTCCAACTCGAGATAGATCCACTGCATTACACACAGAGCCCTCTAACTGGAGATAGATCCACTGCATTACACACAGAGCCCTCCAACTGGAGATAGATCCACTGCATTACATACAGAGCCCTCCAACTGGAGATAGATCCACTGCATTACATACAGGTCACACTCCCCACCCCCTCTAACGTTATCCCTTGGGTTGATTAGCAATGTCTGCTGGGGTAAATTATAGATTGCCCAGTGTGTGTTCATCATGTAGCCCTGTAACACACAGTAGCAACCCCAACGGGGTAAACACCACCAGCTGGTGCAAATAATCACAATACCTGCCCCAGCGAGGTAGCCAGAGCCCCCTGGTTACTAGCCCAGCCGGGGCATGGAGCTGCCCTATCCTCTCCCTGGGGTGGTAACATGTCCCATGCAATGAATGAATGAGTTGGCACACCCCCTCCCAGCACTGCTCCCTTTCTTACCGACCCCGTGGTGGTGGTAGCGACGGCCGGCAGGTCTCCTTCCTTTGTCCACACACAGATGTGGTTCCGCTCGCTGGGTTTCCGCTTCCGGGGCAATGCATCCAGCACCCCCACTCCTCCTGCAACCGTCGCTTCACGCTCCTTGGCGTCACATAGCAAAAGAGGGCGCATGCGCGGTGTGCCGGGGACATCTAGTGGCCGAGATGGCTCACTGCAGCCACATGTATCAACCATAAGGAGAGGGGCAGAGGACAATCCAGGGTCTAGTGTGTGAGCTCATTTAATCCCAGCCACATGAGCATTCCCAACAGCTGCAGTGCCAAACCTTACAGTGTATGTACAACCCTGCTCATACAAATACACACACAGGCAGTCTGCAGTGCCAAACCTTACAGTGTATGTACAACCCTGCTCATACAAATACACACACAGGCAGTCTGCAGTGCCAAACCTTACAGTGTATGTACAACCCTGCTCATACATATACACACACAGGCAGTCTGCAGTGCCAAACCTTACAGTGTATGTACAACCCTGCTCATACATATACACACACAGGCAGTCTGCAGTGCCAAACCTTACAGTGTATGTACAACCCTGCTCATACATATACACACACAGGCAGTCTGCAGTGCCAAACCTTACAGTGTATGTACAACCCTGCTCATACATATACACACACAGGCAGTCTGCAGTGCCAAACCTTACAGTGTATGTACAACCCTGCTCATACATATACACACACAGGCAGTCTGCAGTGCCAAACCTTACAGTGTATGTACAACCCTGCTCATACATATACACACACAGGCAGTCTGCAGTGCCAAACCTTACAGTGTATGTACAACCCTGCTCATACATATACACACACAGGCAGTCTGCAGTGCCAAACCTTACAGTGTATGTACAACCCTGCTCATACATATACACACACAGGCAGTCTGCAGTGCCAAACCTTACAGTGTATGTACAACCCTGGTTATATATACACACACAGGCAGTCTGCAGTGCCAAACCTTACAGTGTATGTACAACCCTGCTCATACATATACACACACAGGCAGTCTGCAGTGCCAAACCTTACAGTGTATGTACAACCCTGCTCATACATATACACACACAGGCAGTCTGCAGTGCCAAACCTTACAGTGTATGTACAACCCTGCTCATACATATACACACACAGGCGGTCTGCAGTGCCAAACCTTACAGTGTATGTACAACCCTGCTCATACATATACACACACAGGCGGTCTGCAGTGCCAAACCTTACAGTGTATGTACAACCCTGCTCATACATATACACACACAGGCAGTCTGCAGTGCCAAACCTTACAGTGTATGTACAACCCTGCTCATACATATACACACACAGGCAGTCTGCAGTGCCAAACCTTACAGTGTATGTACAACCCTGCTCATACATATACACACACAGGCAGTCTGCAGTGCCAAACCTTACAGTGTATGTACAACCCTGGTTATATATACACACACAGGCAGTCTGCAGTGCCAAACCTTACAGTGTATGTACAACCCTGGTTATATATACACACACAGGCAGTCTGCAGTGCCAAACCTTACAGTGTATGTACAACCCTGGTTATATATACACACACAGGCAGTCTGCAGTGCCAAACCTTACAGTGTATGTACAACCCTGCTCATACATATACACACACAGGCAGTCTGCAGTGCCAAACCTTACAGTGTATGTACAACCCTGGTTATATATACACACACAGGCAGTCTGCAGTGCCAAACCTTACAGTGTATGTACAACCCTGCTCATACATATACACACACAGGCAGTCTGCAGTGCCAAACCTTACAGTGTATGTACAACCCTGCTCATACATATACACACACAGGCAGTCTGCAGTTCCAAACCTTACAGTGTATGTACAACCCTGCTCATACATATACACACACAGGCAGTCTGCAGTGCCAAACCTTACAGTGTATGTACAACCCTGCTCATACATATACACACACAGGCAGTCTGCAGTGCCAAACCTTACAGTGTATGTACAACCCTGCTCATACATATACACACACAGGCAGTCTGCAGTGCCAAACCTTACAGTGTATGTACAACCCTGCTCATACATATACACACACAGGCAGTCTGCAGTGCCAAACCTTACAGTGTATGTACAACCCTGGTTATATATACACACACAGGCAGTCTGCAGTGCCAAACCTTACAGTGTATGTACAACCCTGCTCATACATATACACACACAGGCAGTCTGCAGTGCCAAACCTTACAGTGTATGTACAACCCTGCTCATACATATACACACACAGGCAGTCTGCAGTGCCAAACCTTACAGTGTATGTACAACCCTGCTCATACATATACACACACAGGCAGTCTGCAGTGCCAAACCTTACAGTGTATGTACAACCCTGCTCATACATATACACACACAGGCAGTCTGCAGTTAATCCAGTTTACACCTCCTGAATCCCCGTCTCTCTCCTCCTCTGCTGACCCTGTATCACAGAGCTCCACAGCTGTAAAACTCACAATAAAGTGTGTTTAAACTGCACTAAATGTTGGTGTTTTTTATATTAATCTGTGTAAATAAAATGCTATCCTTGTGATAAATGACATATGAAATGACTTACCAATTGGTCATATAACCAATGGAAATGTTGGAGCAGGGCCGTGCCCATAGCCACCCCCTCTCTGGCCTAAATGTTGGGAAGTGTGCCAGTGGAAACACATGTAATTGCCATCACCTGGCCTGTATAGAGCGCTGGTCCTGAAAGAGTAACGCCTGGTTTAGCCACTCAAGGGTTAAAAAAACACAAGTGTTTAGTTGTCTTTTAAGGATAAAAGCACAAAACAGATCTTGGACTTTAAGGGGTTAACAGGTGAGCACTTATATTACTTCATTTATAAAAATGTAAAAATACACTAAGCCAGCTGCTAGATTGATCCATCATGGCGGATACTCAGACTGACTGAGAACTTGGTAGATTGAGCTGTGGTTCCTCCAGCATAATACAGGGATGATATAGTATGATGCCAGAGGGGGCAGGTTTGTAATAAAAGACCAGCTTTTTCCTCAGTTAAATTGTCATTTTCTTTTTTGCATTTCTAAATCTTCATTTTGGAGCTTCAGGTAATGCTGGAAGGTGCACAAGTCTCATTAATATGCTTAATAATAAATACAACTGGAAGTTATATATGAAGTGGAGCCAATCAGCAAGGACATTTCATTGGTTTCCATGGTGATTTCTAAAAGTGGTGCAATCAGCAGGGACATTCAGTTGTAATCCAAGCTGTATTATTTAATAGTTCATTAACGGAAGCAAAAGTTAAAAACCTGGTGTCACCTATCTGGAATAAACCTAATGTATGTCTTTGCAGACATGTGGGTTTATGCTGAGCTCTGCCTCGCAGCTGAGGCAGAGTCAGACACAAGCTGGCGCACACTGTGGGTGGTATGTGAAGATGATGGTCACCATCGTGGCTGCCATTGAGAGGCTAAACGGCATGTACATTAAATAGTATCTATCTAAAGGACTGAGCTGACCCTACATTAGCCACTGCACACCTCCCAACATTTCACATGTATTCTTTGGCAGTGACTGAAGGTGTCGCTGGGGGGGGGGGGGCTTTATCAGAACATTTTCAGTAACTTTTTATGGCCTATCATTATTTATGTAATAATCCATTTAGAATAAGAATAAAGCTACAGTGTTCCCAGCAATGAAAGACCATTACCATTACAGGCCAATATGGAAAATCCTCACTTTATCCAATACAGTAATATATATAATTACTGGATCGTTAATTAAAAATGGTGGAAATACTGTGACTGACACCATACATAGTCTTCCCCATCAGACTCCCTCTAATTTAGACTGTATCACCTAAACATCATTTCCCCTGTGAATCTAGAGCAAAAAACATTTTTGAAAATGATTTTTACATTGTGTGAGCAAATTTTCATAGCAATCAACATGCCTAAATTAGGGGGTGTCTCCTGCTTATGACATCACCGGTGGCACAGTATGCAAATTACACATTTCACAGGTGATGTCATAAGCAGGCGACTCCACAGACACATTTTCCTCCTAATTTAGGCATTTGTTTGCAGTTTTGCTCATACTATGTATAGACCATTTCCAATCATTGTTTATACATTCACAGTAAACACAATGTGCAGGTGATACAGTGCCTTTAGTGTAGGATAGGCTCCATGCGTATGATGGCGGAGATATAAATATTAAAACTGCACAATTAACCAACAGCCAGGTCGTACTGGTGTGTATTAAACATCCTTAAATGCAAGAACTGAATTTTGTGGTCATTTTGATTTGTGATTATTAAATAAATAAATAAGAATAAAGCAAATGAACATATCAACACAGTAAATGACATATTATTATTATTATGAGTGTTATTGCTGTGGAGTCTGAGATATAACAGGGGCCACAGTACTGGAGCCAGCAGAGCATGCTGGGAAACCACTGCACTCCGCCCGATCCATTCCCGGCCTTACAAGAACCTCCTGGGTTGTGCGGGACGGCATCTCCTCCAATGATTGGCTCCTGCTTACCACGTGACACCTTCGATCCCGGGGATCCTCTGGAGTTGTAGTCCTCTTAGCATTTCCTCCTGTGGTGTTTACACTTTAGATAACTACAAGTCCCACAATGCCGTAAGGTACAGGCCACAGGAAGCTACTAGTCTGTCACAGAAAAACTCCGCTAGGCGGGCGGGAGCAGGTGCGTGAAGCCGCTTGTAAAATGTTATAAACCGGCACAGTAATGGTTCTATGAACATGTATTAATATGAATTATCACGTAGAATGAGCCCACTGAGGTGGTTTTCTAACACGAGGAGGTTAAATTGGGGATTTACCGTGTGATAAATATATAGTAAGAACCGACCTCCGTGTGTACACAAATACACCTTCACCCCAGGGGCCCTGGGGAATCACTAACCCCTCTATACATTACACAAGCTGAAACAACGGGACTTCGTGTGGAAAGACATTCTCAGGCGAAGTTCGAAAATTCGAACGGCCAACAGGAACCATGGTGAATTGTAAAACGTGGAGCAATCAGCAGGGACATGCAGTTGGTTCCGTGGTGATTTGTAAAACGTGGAGCAATCAGCAGGGACATGCAGTTGGTTCCGTGGGGATTTGTAAAACGTGGAGCAATCAGCAGGGACATGCAGTTGGTTCCGTGGGGATTTGTAAAACGTGGAGCAATCAGCAGGGACATGCAGTTGGTTCCGTGGGGATTTGTAAAACGTGGAGCAATCAGCAGGGACATGCAGTTGGTTCCGTGGGGATTTGTAAAACGTGGAGCAATCAGCAGGGACATGCAGTTGGTTCCGTGGTGATTTGTAAAACGTGGAGCAATCAGCAGGGACATGCAGTTGGTTCCGTGGTGATTTGTAAAACGTGGAGCAATCAGCAGGGACATGCAGTTGGTTCCGTGGTGATTTGTAAAACGTGGAGCAATCAGCAGGGACATGCAGTTGGTTCCGTGGTGATTTGTAAAACGTGGAGCAATCAGCAGGGACATGCAGTTGGTTCCGTGGTGATTTGTAAAACGTGGAGCAATCAGCAGGGACATGCAGTTGGTTCCGTGGTGAATTGTAAAACGTGGAGCAATCAGCAGGGACATGCAGTTGGTTCCGTGGTGATTTGTAAAACGTGGAGCAATCAGCAGGGACATGCAGTTGGTTCCGTGGTGATTTGTAAAACGTGGAGCAATCAGCAGGGACATGCAGTTGGTTCCGTGGGGATTTGTAAAACGTGGAGCAATCAGCAGGGACATGCAGTTGGTTCCGTGGTGAATTGTAAAACGTGGAGCAATCAGCAGGGACATGCAGTTGGTTCTGTGGTGATTTGTAAAACGTGGAGCAATCAGCAGGGACATGCAGTTGGTTCCGTGGTGATTTGTAAAACGTGGAGCAATCAGCAGGGACATGCAGTTGGTTCCGTGGTGAATTGTAAAACATGGAGCAATCAGCAGGGACATGCAGTTGGTTCCGTGGGGATTTGTAAAACATGGAGCAATCAGCAGGGACATGCAGTTGGTTCCGTGGGGATTTGTAAAACATGGAGCAATCAGCAGGGACATGCAGTTGGTTCCGTGGGGATTTGTAAAACATGGAGCAATCAGCAGGGACATGCAGTTGGTTCCGTGGGGATTTGTAAAAAATGGAGCAATCAGCAGGAACATTCTTTTGGTTTCCATAGTGATTTCTAAAAGTGGAGCAATCAGCAGGAACATTCCTCTGGTTTCCATGGTGATTTCTAAAAGTGGAGCAATCAGCAGGAACATTCCATTGGTTTCCATGGTGATTTCTAAAAGTGGAGCAATCAGCAGGAACATTCCTCTGGTTTCAGGTGATTTCTTTAATTGGAGCAATCAGCAGGAACATTCCTCTGGTTACCATGGTAATTTCTAAAAGTGGAGCAATCAGCAGGAACATTCCGTTGACTACTTCATTTTTAGTACTTTTGCTCCAGAATAGCTGTTTATACAAATCCCCTAATATGTCTGATGATAAGAGATGCTGACAAATAAATGTATTCTTCAGACTGTATTTTTTTAATGTTTATAAATATCGACCTTTAAAAAGACTGTATCATCTGAACATTGTATTTACTGTGCATGTAGAACATAAACAAAGATTGAAAATGATAATTGTGTTAGTAAAACTGCAACAAAAGGCCTAAATTAGGTTGAAAATGTGTTTTTAAATATGTCTGTGGTATCTACTGCTTATGAAATCATCTGTGACTTGATATGCATTTCAATGGGAAATTTGTAATTTGCATACTGTGCCACAGGTGATGTTTGGATGATACAATCCCTTTAAGGGGTCAGTCACATACACACACCTCACAGACATCCAGTCACATACACACACCTCACAGACATCCAGTCACATACACACACCTCACAGACATCCAGTCACATACACACACCTCACAGACATTCAGTCGCATACACACACCTCACAGACATCCAGTCAGTCGCATACACACACCTCACAGACATCCAGTCACATACACACACCTCACAGACATCCAGTCACATACACACACCTCACATCCAGTCAGTCGCATACACACACCTCACAGACATCCAGTCAGTCGCATACACACACCTCACAGACTGCAAAAAAACAAAACAAAATGGATGGCAGCGGCAAGGGGGCCATGGGAATAACAGCACCCAGGCGTGAGGTCTAACTTCCTGGTGCCCAGGGTTTGTTGAGCCCTAGTGTAGGCCCTTATATTTGTGACATTTTGGGATGTATTCATGAAAGAGGGAATTTCATATTTTCACCTATGACTAAGCGTGGTAACACGCGAAACGCATCAGGTCGTCCTCCCTTACCCCAGTTTATTTTTTGTCCATCCATACATATTGAATAAAGCAACTTTTTTGCATTGAATCCGGAGAGTGGAGTGCACTTACCCTTTATTTTTTTAAATCTAATTTCATATTTAACACCAAAGTAGCCAAGTTGGAAATTTTTTCCTGTTCAGGTGAATTGGAGAGCTTTTTCTTTTGGCGTAAAGATATTCAGCTACAGTGCTCTGGTGACCCAACAAGCTGGTAATGTAAGCATTTGCCTTGTTTGAGGTGATATTATTACACTAACTGTAACTCTGTTTTCCTTCTCTCTGTCCCATGGCCAGCTTCTAACGGAAAGAGCAGCAAGCACGAGGAAGGCAGCCATCTATCTGCCACGGCTAGGGCAGCCATCTTGAACTGGGCAACCAAGCAAGGGAATCTTCCAAAACACAGTGAAGACGGCCATCTTGAACAAGTAAACATCTTTGACCAGATCCTGCCCCCAAGGTAAGCAATACAGAGACAGAGCTTGGTTGTATTTAATTGCAAATTTTATTATAATATTTATTTACCGTACAGTGAATGCACCTGATTTGAGGCAGGTTACAACATTAGCATTCTGTTCTATATAGAAAGAGTAAAAAATAGCTTGCTCGGTTAATTATATCTTTTTATAAAATATTAAAAAAATATGTTGGAGGAAGATACATATCTTGTAAAGTAAAGAGTCGCCGTGGGTGTGTAATACGGTTTACGGGGACGACTCGCTACGCTTCTCTATCTGTGATATTTCTCTAGTTGCCCGTCTCTGAATTGGCGGCAGGCGCCATGTTTGCTTTTAGCCTCAGTGGTGTCATCCGATGTGCGTCATGGGGATCGAGTGGAGGACAGATGATAAATAGCTATTCTACTCAGTGTTGGAAAGATTGCACAATTTACTGCAAAAAATACTTTTTCTGCTGTAGGAATCCCACTCCCAGAACACTGAGTCAGTTTTTTCTATTTCCTGGACGATTTGTGCCCTCAGAGCTCTTAGCTTTAAGAGCACGTAGGCCATCAGTAGCTAGAAGGGTGCAGTTTTGAGACCCCTGGTATAGATAATTATTTTAATGACTTTAATGGAATGGAGCCCCAATGCCTGATAAGTTCCCCCCCCCCCCCCCCGCCCCTCTCGGGTGCAAACATGGGCCAAAGTTATAAAAATGGAGCAACCTTCATAGAAATCAATAGAATGTTTCTGCTGATTGCTCCAGTTTTACAATTCTGCAAATTGTTATATCTTTTTTTGGAAGTCCCATGACGCACGCCCTGTTGCGTTACACTTGCAACCGAGACTGGGGAACCATTTTGCCTGTTGCTCCTACTACTCTACCTACTGGTCTTTATTGTAGGAATGAAACCAACCAGGTTTTCCTCCCTGTGTTTTATTCATGCTGAACATTTCCCTTTTAATCTGCGCAGCTATGGACGGAAGAGGTGCACACTAGTGACGCCTCTGCAATTTATGGCCTAAATGCTACTTTTTAAAAATGTTTTGGTTAAATCCTATACCTAAAAATGATAGCATCATTCTTTGTGTGACGACAAGCGCTACGTTTACAGTACTGATCGTAACATTTGGCCATAAACACCTTCAATATACATCCACGGAATTCATCATTTTTATTAAAAGTGCGGTAAATGCAGTAATTATTTTTTCTGATTTTTCTTCTATAAATTCAGTGTAAATATAAATAATTCTAAGAAAGAGAAGTGATTGCTCAATCCTATCCTCGCTAGGAAAGGAATCCTAAAACCTACTTTTAATATAGGCTTGTGGTTAAGGATCATGCTGGTTTGGTAGAAAAGGGGGGTTTAGTACAGTGTAATAGTGGTTTTGGTGTGTGAGGAGGGTACATCTCTATGGCTACTGTTTGTAACTTGGAAATCAGAACCAGTCTTATGTAGGGACTTTTCAGATATGCTGTCTTTCTTACAGCTATTCTTGTTGACGCCCATGATTACAATCTTTTGAAGAAGACAATTGGAAAATGTAAAGACACTCCTTCCAACCTAAACCCAACTTATACAGTGAGTGTAGAGAGTAAAAAAAGAATGAAAAACGATCTATACATTGTGACGGCAGAATTGCAGTAAATGCAATAAAATTAAGAGAAATATATGTTTTAATTGTGTCTGGGGTGTCCCCTGTTTACATCACCTGTGGCTTGATTTGTATATTACCACCTTCTAATGGCCTTAGGTGATCTCATAGACAGAAGACACCACAGGTGCATCAAGAACATATATTTCTCTTATTTTATGCATTTGCTGTACTTCAGCGAACACAATGTATAGATCATTTTGTATCACAGTATAAGCAATGTTTAGGTTGACAGCCAACCCTTTTTAACTGATAGCAGGAGAACCCTTGGTCTACTTGGTAATCATCATGGCATCCCCCCAGTAACCTTATTTTATAACATTTGTATAAAATCCTATGAATTGCAGGAAGCACTGCACATGTTATAATGCCTTCATTGTGGTTTTGTATAATTTGGCTCTTTTTCTGGGGATAATTTGAATTTCCAGCGATTTCTATTTCCCCTGGAATTCCTTAATACTTTAGTCCATTAAAAGGAATTACAACCTGACAAGCACTTACTACTATTACACAGAGACTTTGAAAGCTGTGTGATGATTGCTCTGTGCACAGAAAGGAATATTGGGGTGCAATTGCCAAAGGTGGGATGCACCAAATCCCACTGGATTATGGTCACTCCTGATTCATTTAGCTATATGCACCCTAGAGGGTGTTTTGTTTTTTTGTAGCTGTCCCCCATAGCGGAAGGGTGTGCTCCACCAAGGGAAGTGGCTGATCATTTGAGGTTTTCCATTCCACACAGTTACGGTCCTGGAATGTTCTCTGGTCTGTATATACTGTATCCCAGAAAGTAAACCTGCAGCAATATAGAGAAAGGCTGAGGATCACCTGTCTGCCTTACTTCCTTATCGTATCACCTAAACATAACTTATACTGGAAATGTATGGGATAAACAAGATGAAAAATGATCTATACCTTGTATTAGCAGAATTGCAGAAAATGCTTCAAATATGAGAAAAAGATGTTTATAATGTGTCCATTGTGTCACCTGCTTATGACATCACCTGCAGCTTGGTTTGTAAATTAACACATTTTCAATGGGAAATGTATCATTTGCGTATTGAGCTTCACGGTGATGTCACGGTGTGAAAGACACTTTAAACATATTTATCTCCTAATTTTTGCGTTAGTTTGCAATAGATCATTGTTTATCCTCTACTTTCACAGAATAAACAGTGTTAAGGTGACCGAGTCCTTTTTTAAAGAAATCCAAAGGTTTTTGTAGAAAGAAAACAATAACTCATTTGGAAGGTTGGGAGGTGCTTTTTATACCTTTTACTGCAGCTACAGATATTCAGATTTGGAATAATAACTGCAGTAAATGGGAGCATCCTGTAAGACGCAGCCTTTTTTGGGATTGTTTGCCAGTCTATTCCTTGCGTGCTGGGTTTCTAGTACCAGAGCAAATTGGCATCATGATCTTGATTGTTTCAGGCATAAATTCAGCTGTTCTGTTTGTTTTCCAGTTTTTTTTTTTCTTTTTCAATGCCGCATGGCACGGTCGTTAAGGAATGGGTGGGGGCGTGAGTGGGGGTCTTTTAGAAGTTTTGCAGCCGTCCTCCTCCTCGACAAAGGCATGGGGAAAAGACCTGTTTCCTCTTTCCGTCCCGGCAGCGGCTAGCGTCAGATACACAGTGATTTATACAGCTACTCTCAGTCGCACGCTCTCCCGCACACCACAAGCTCAGAGCACACTGGAAGAGCGCTTTTAGTTTTGTTTTGGTGCAAAAACAGTGTGCCAAAAACATGTCCAAAAAGTGTCCCATGTATACTAAGGCAGAATATGACGTGGACTCACTGGGAATGCAGGCAAGACACGTTAAAAGGCGGACTGTAAGAATTCGTTTTTGTTGTTGTTGCCAGAGGTAACCGATTTAGACAGCATGTGTATGCCAGCAACAAGATTGTGCCAACAATGTCGTGAAACTGCATACCACGGATCCCTGGTACACAGATGCCACATGCATGGAAATTGTGGTCTTTGTGCCCGAATAATGCCACTAAGGCCTATCGCGGACTTTTTTTTTTTTTATTTCTTTAGAAAAAATGTGTCAAAAAAGCAAAAAGATAGACCCTTTTTATTGTTCTTCTGTCCTATTGAGTGGCAGTGCCCTGCTCTCCCTTGCATTTAAATGGAGATATTGGGCCTTCCGTGTGCTAGACATCATTTTGATGTGGTGTACGAATTTGGTGGCTGATGTTTTTTAAATGCCCAATATTTTGTGAGGACATGGGGGTCCATTCTTCATTCCCCAAAAATGCCAGGACATTGGAGGTCTTGATTTAACCAAAGGGGGCTAGGGAAGAACAAGGAGCGGTTTGACAGGAAGTTGGGGGGTGTAGTACCCCAAAGCTTTGCAGGCTACTTGGCAGTGAACGGGTGGATGGGCCTTATCCCCTTTTTCCTCTGGTATACATTCTGTGCCTCATATGTTAGAACATAACGGCTTACTAGGCTTTCCCACAGTGGGGGTGCAGCCCAATTTCAGCTAGATTACTTAATGTTTAGGAAGTCAGCAGTCTTGATTCGACAGCTGAACCCCTCCTATATTTCTAGTAAGGAGGCTAAGTTGTGCCACCGAAGGGCCAGCTGCTTCCTCTGCCCACTCAGCAGCTACTGGAACTGGTGTGGGGCGTTGGAAAGGAAGCTGAACTGATCCCCATGGGACTGTCAGATAAAGGAGTCTGGGGAGTCCCAACAGCCACCCCAAGTCCCCGGGACTCCAGGACGACAGACAGAATGTGCTGCTGTTGCTGTCGCAGGGCGTCCACGATCAGAGCAGGAAGAGTGTTAAAGTTAGAGGTGATCTGGTCCAGCTTGTTCTCCAAGCTGCCGATCTGCTTTTCCAAATCCTCACTCCGGTCGTTCAGCTCCGTGATGAGGTCATACATCACGCTCTGCATCTAGGATGAGAGAAATTCCATTAGTGTAAGGTGCTTGACCAGGAAAGTTGTGTTAAAAGAACAGAAAGGGAGAGAGAAGAATGGTGAAAGTATGAGAAGAACAGTTTTAAAAGTGGAGCAATCAGCAGGTGCATTCTATTGGTTTGCATGATGATTTCTAAAAGTGGAGCAATCAGCAGGGGCATTCTATTGGGTTCCATGGTGATTTCTAAAGGTGGAGCAATCAGCAGGGGCATTCTATTGGTTTGCATGATGATTTCTAAAGGTGGAGCAATCAGCAGGGGCATTCTATTGGTTTGCATGATGATTTCTAACGGTGGAGCAATCAGCAGGGACATTCTATTGGTTTCCATGTTGATTTCTTTTCACTCTTAGAATTTTGCCCTGGTAGTGCTCTGTTGCATGGAATTGAGATGGGAACTTCAAATTTAGGGTCAAAGTAGCCGAGTTTGACCTTAAGTTTGAAATTCCCTTCCCAGTTCCATGCAGTTCTCTGTTTCACGGATAAAGCCCTTGGTCGCGAAGCTGGAGGGGATTTGCAGAAGAGGCAGAACCTGTAGTTGAACTTTGTTATAAATGGGGATGTAGTAAGCTGGGGGCAGAGACTTACTTTGGAGAGATCAACCAACGTGTTGGCTTGGTCACTCAGCTTCCTCTGCTCCATCTTCACACTCCTTAATCTGCAGGAGAGATACTATGATCAATTATCCACATGACAGACTCACTCTACAGCTGCTGATACGATGCTGGGACTGAAGAGGGGGCAACAAGTAGTTAAAGCCAGGGAGGATGAAAGGAAGCAGGTAGCGAGGAAAGGGAATGGATGGATCTGGGTACAGGATGATGGTGACGAGGAGACAGTTTTGAAACGTGGGAAGACAGCAACAGACCATGATAGATGAGTTAAACCTAATAACACATTGCTTTTATTGTGACTGTAGAGAATACAAAATTATGAGAAATTATCTAAACATTGTGTTGGAAGAATTACAGCAAATGCACAGAATAAGAGAAATTATATATGTTTTACATGTGTCTGTGACGTCTCCTACTTATGACATTACCTATGGCTTGATATGCAAATTTTCATTGGCAAATGTGTAATTTGCATATCAAACCACATGTGATGTCATTAGTAGGAGACGCCACAGACACATTTAAAACAATTTTTATCTTGACTTCTGCCGACACAATGTACAGATGATTTTGTGTTCTGTACATTCCCAGGATGAGCAGTGTTTAGGTTGACAGTGATGGGAACGCAGGTAGTATCACGGTGCATTGTACGTCGCGTTGGGTGGGAAGTTGGGATTTTAGAAGGTTCCCCTTACTGGTGAATGGCCTGCAGGAACTTCCTCTGGTGCTTGCGGACTTTGGCATGGTCGATCTTCTTTAGCAGCTTGGTGTGCTTGTAAATTAACCATGTTTCCCGCAGGACATTGGCGGCAGCGTTCTTTATCTGCAATATAACCGCGAAAATGATCACTGGGGAAAGACGCTACATACAATACCCGGGGTCCGCGAGGTGGGGCTGGGGGAGATTAGCAAGTATTGCATTGCCCTGTATGGCCAGAGGTGCAGTGTTTGAGCTGCTATCACGTTTCTTTATTGTGTGCTTGTGTTATGCTTATACTCTGATCACCTCTGTATGATCACTGCTTTTTCCAATGCAGGGCTGGACAAAACCCTGGCTCCTAATATCTCTACTACTGCCCCCTAATGTTTTTTGGTTGTTTCACATTTTACTATTGAAGTACCATTCCCCTGGCTCCTAAATTAACTAGACTGGCTCCTGAATTAGCTTGTTTTACAGCGGGTCATTCACCCATATCTTTGTAGATATTAAACTCGATCAATCAATATAATATTTTATTGTTTAACCCTCTCCCACGGAATATGCTGTATGTCAGTCGTGTTATCTGTTTTGATGTGAATGCTGCAATGCCAGCAACACAAAATAGAGGGCAGCAAAAAGCCAACACGTTTAATAGACTGGAGACAAAACCCAGAGGTAGAGGCAGGGGTGAGAAGTGGTTAGTGACAGATAATGCCTTATGGGGAGCAATGGAGGCAACAGAAGTGTGGCTGGTGGCTCTGCCATTCCATATCAGGCATAACTGTCATAAGCTGTGAGACTGAAAAATGCACCACACTGCACATATCCCTTTATGAACATCGCTTAGCAACAGGTTTACAGAAAGCGTGTGCTGTCACTGTGCCCTGCTAGAGACGGGCTCTGAGTCTTTGAGAGTCCTGCAGGGTATGCAGCAGAGACATGATGATAGATCTATGTGTCATTCATTATTAGAGGAGTTATTATTGAGAAGACTTGATACTGTCGGCTCTCAGGCGAGCAGGAGTGCTTGTTACCATCCTAAGCATGAATATCATACAACAGGGAAAAGCACTTTCCATTCATTAACATGTTAATAACGCAGCACAGTTCTCTTGAATTATATACATTGGAGCAGGTATTCTATGGCATGTGAGGATTATATACTTTACATGATAGGTTTGGGCATTCTACAGAATGAATGGATTCTATAGTTTGCCTGATAGTTTGGGCCATTCTACGGAATGTACGTATTATATACTTTGCATGATAGGTTTGGGTATTCTATGGAATGTATGGATTATATACTTTGCCTGGTAGGTTTGGCCATTCTACGGAATATATTAATTATATACTTTGCCTGATAGGTTTGGGCATTCTACGGAATGTATGAATTATATACTTTGCTTGGTAGGGTTGGGTATTCTATAGAATGTATGGATTATATACTTTGCCTGGTAGGGTCGGGTGTTCTATAGAATGTATGGATTATATACTTTGCCTGGTACGGTCGGGTATTCTATAGAATGTATGGATTATATACTTTGCTTGGTAGGGTCGGGTATTCTATAGAATGTATGGATTATATACTTTGCTTGGTAGGGTCGGGTATTCTATAGAATGTATGGATTATATTACTTGCCTGGCATGGTCGAGTTTTCCATAGAAGGTATGGATTATATACTTTGCCTGGTAGGGTCAGGTATTCTATAGAATGTATGGATTATATACTTTGCCTGGTAGGGTCAGGTATTCTATAGAGTGTATGGATTATATACTTTGCCTGGTAGGGTCGGGTATTCTATAGAATGTATGGATTATATACTTTGCTTGGTAGGGTCGGGTATTCTATAGAATCTATGGATTATATACTTTGCCTGGTAGGGTCAGGTATTCTATAGAGTGTATGGATTATATACTTTGCCTGGTAGGGTCGGGTATTCTATAGAATGTATGGATTATATACTTTTGCTTGGTAGGGTCGGGTATTCTATAGAATGTATGGATTATATACTTTGCTTGGTAGGGTCGGGTATTCTATAGAATGTATGGATTATATACTTTGCCTGGTAGGGTCGGGTATTCTATAGAATGTATGGATTATATACTTTGCTTGGTAGGGTCGGGTATTCTATAGAATGTATGGATTATATACTTTGCCTGGTAGGGTCGGGTATTCTATAGAATGTATGGATTATATACTTTGCTTGGTAGGGTCGGGTATTCTATAGAATGTATGGATTATATTACTTGCCTGGCATGGTCGAGTTTTCCATAGAAGGTATGGATTATATACTTTGCTTGGTAGGGTCGGGTATTCTATAGAATGTATGGATTATATACTTTGCTTGGTAGGGTCGGGTATTCTATAGAATGTATGGATTATATACTTTGCTTGGTAGAGTCGGGTATTCTATAGAATGTATGGATTATATACTTTGCTTGGTACGGTCGGGTATTCTATAGAATGTATGGATTATATACTTTGCTTGGTAGGGTCGGGTATTCTATAGAATGTATGGATTATATACTTTGCTTGGTACGGTCGGGTATTCTATAGAATGTATGGATTATATACTTTGCTTGGTACGGTCGGGTATTCTATAGAATGTATGGATTATATACTTTGCCTGGTAGGGTCGGGTATTCTATAGAATGTATGGATTATATACTTTGCTTGGTAGGGTCGGGTATTCTATAGAATGTATGGATTGTATTACTTGCCTGGCATGGTCGAGTTTTCCATAGAAGGTATGGATTATATACTTTGCTTGGTAGGGTCGGGTATTCTATAGAATGTATGGATTATATACTTTGCTTGGTAGGGTCGGGTATTCTATAGAATGTATGGATTGTATTACTTGCCTGGCATGGTCGAGTTTTCCATAGAAGGTATGGATTATATACTTTGCTTGGTAGGGTCGGGTATTCTATAGAATGTATGGATTATATACTTTGCTTGGTAGGGTCGGGTATTCTATAGAATGTATGGATTATATTACTTGCCTGGCATGGTCGAGTTTTCCATAGAAGGTATGGATTATATACTTTGCTTGGTAGGGTCGGGTATTCTATAGAATGTATGGATTGTTGTGTATCGTGTATTTTTCCCATAGAAAGTTTCTGTGCAGATGATATTACATTAGTATTAAAGTTCTCTCCGCTCACCCGTTTGGTTAGCTGCGTGTCCATCATGAAGTTATGTACGTGCTTCTCTGCCTTCGTTAACTCCAGTTTTCTGGCGACCACAGCTACTACTAAAGCTGTACATCCGGCTCCCTGTGAGGAACATACAGACAAAGTGATATTTAACTCCCCCATAATGCCGCGCCGACTAACAGCTCAAGCCTGGCTTATGGTGAACAGGATTGGAGGGGTACTGTGCCTGTTTCAATCACTGCACATGCCAACAAATAATACATTAATATTTATTAAACCATAAGTTCAAAATACATTATTCACATAGAAAAGTAAAATATGGGTGGCGTTTTACAGCAGAGGAAGAGGCTGCAATGTGTCCCGTGTAGCATGTGCTCATATTAATGATGCATCTGTCCTAACCGGGTATCAAGTGGAAAAGGTTTGTATGGCTTTTTTTGTGCCTACTTTTCTCTTAACTCTCCTTTTAAAAACAAAAAAACAAAATCAGGTTTACATACTTTTCATAGTAGTTTAGGTTGAAAAAAGACTTGCGTCCATCAAGTTCGACCCTATCCTATCCCATGTTTACTACTGTTGATCCAAAGGAAGACACAAAGATCCTTTATTTCGGCAATTCTGAATTCTGCTTTTAATGTGGAAACAAATTAATTCTTAATTACAAATGGTAATCCGATTTCTCCTTGGATCAACAAGCACTAAATAAATATTAAAGGGTATACTAACATACATAGCCCTCTATGCTCCGTCACATTAAAAAAGTATCCTTAAAGGCATTTAACTTATTTTCTAGAACCACTTCTTCAGGCCGTGTATTCCATAACTTTATTGTCCTTACTGTAAAGAATCACTTCCGCTGTCGCAGACTAAATCTCCTTTCCTCCAGTCTTAGCGGGTGTCTCTTGCCCTTTGTACCGTTCTGTTAATGAGCAGGTCTTTAGAAAGCCCTGTACAGATTTATATAACCTTATCATATCCCCTCTAAGCCTTTTCCAGCCTTTCTTCATAACTAAAACTTTCCATTCCCCTTATTAGTTTTGTAGCCCTCCTCTGCACGCTCTCTAGTCCCATAACATCTTTTTTGAGACACAGCACCCAGTTTGTATGCATAAATGTAGAATAGTATTGAGACAGAAGTGGTGGTGGTTAACACATATATCACTGTGTGTTTATGTTATGGCCCATGTAGAACTATACAAACTGACCAATTCACAGGCTAACACTTGATAGAATGACTTGCAGCTGCTCTATTGGGAGACATTGGTACTGTTTCCTCAAGGAGTTTAAATGGCCCGTGTCAGGATTCCATACACACCATCTGTAGCACTGTCTTTGTCTCTCTTGCCTGGTACATTTTTGGACCGTATGTTGTACGTGGTTCTTTTCATTGGAATTGGCTCCCATGACTGGTTCCTGAGGGTTGTCCCATCTGGTGTAGGGGCATTCCCAGCAATGTGTCTTTTCCTAATGTGCAACAGCCAGTCTTAGGGCTAAGGCCAATTTCTGTCCCCCCCCCCCCCCCCTCTTTCTTTTTGCTTGTCTTGTTGTGTGGGAAATCTGGTCAGCTGGCCCCCTGCCCTGGCGTGTGATTAATGCTGTTACACTGTGAACAGAGCGTCTTTTTACAAGCAAGAGAGGAAATGAATGGTGTAATAAGAACAAATGGCTGCTGGAAAGACTCTGCTGTAGCCTCATTATCTGCTCCCCAAATTCTACCCATTTAGCTCTGCCAAGTGAATCTCCTCCCCCCCCCCCATTTCCACATAGTGAGACATTGGCCCGAATTCGTTCCCTTTAATAAATGTCCTAATTAAGGAAGCAATAAGCTTCCATTCTGTATACAGTAACCCCCTGACTGCTTCCATTCTGTATACAGTAACCCCCTGACTGCTTCCATTCTGTATACAGTAACCCCCCTGACTGCTTCCATTCTGTATACAGTAACCCCCCTGACTGCTTCCATTCTGTATATAGTAACCCCCCTGACTGCTTCCATTCTGTATACAGTTACCCCCCTGACTGCTTCCATTCTGTATACAGTAACCCCCCTGACTGCTTCCATTCTGTATACAGTAACCCCCCTGACTGCTTCCATTCTGTATACAGTAACCCACCTGACTGCTTCCATTCTGTATACAGTAACACCCTGACTGCTTCCATTCTGTATACAGTAACCCCCTGACTGCTTCCATTCTGTATACAGTAACCCCCTGACTGCTTCCATTCTGTATACAGTAACCCCCCTGACTGCTTCCATTCTGTATACAGTAACCCCCCTGACTGCTTCCATTCTGTATATAGTAACCCCTCTGACTGCTTCCATTCTGTATACAGTTACCCCCCTGACTGCTTCCATTCTGTATACAGTAACCCCCCTGACTGCTTCCATTCTGTATACAGTAACCCCCCTGACTGCTTCCATTCTGTATACAGTAACCCACCTGACTGCTTCCATTCTGTATACAGTAACCCCCTGACTGCTTCCATTCTGTATACAGTAACCCCCCTGACTGCTTCCATTCTGTATACAGTAACCCCCCTGACTGCTTCCATTCTGTATACAGTAACCCGCCTGACTGCTTCCATTCTCTATACAGTAACCCCCCTGACTGCTTGCATTCTGTATACAGTAACCCCCTGACTGCTTCCATTCTGTATACAGTAACCCCCCTCACTGCTTCCATTCTGTATACAGTAACCCCCCTGACTGCTTGCATTCTGTATACAGTAACCCCCTGACTGCTTCCATTCTGTATACAGTAACCCCCCTGACTGCTTCCATTCTGTATACAGTAACCCCCCTCACTGCTTCCATTCTGTATACAGTAACCCCCCTGACTGCTTCCATTCTGTATACAGTAACCCCCCTCACTGCTTCCATTCTGTATACAGTAACCCACCTGACTGCTTCCATTCTGTATACAGTAACCCACCTGACTGCTTCCATTCTGTATACAGTAACCCCCCTGACTGCTTCCATTCTGTATACAATACTTCCCGACTGCTTCCATTCTGTATACAGTAACCCCCCTGACTGCTTCCATTCTGTATACAATACTTCCCGACTGCTTCCATTCTGTATACAGTAACCCCCCTCACTGCTTCCATTCTGTATACAGTAACCCCCCTCACTGCTTCCATTCTGTATACAGTAACCCCCCTCACTGCTTCCATTCTGTATACAGTAACCCCCTGACTGCTTCCATTCTGTATACAGTAACCCCCCTCACTGCTTCCATTCTGTATACAGTAACCCCCCTGACTGCTTCCATTCTGTATACAGTAACCCCCCTGACTGCTTCCATTCTGTATACAATACTTCCCGACTGCTTCCATTATGTATACAGTAACCCCCTGACTGCTTCTAGTCTGGATACAATAGCTCCCTGACTGCTTCCAATCTGTATACAGTACCCTCCTGACAGTTTGCATTCTGGATACAGTACCTCCTGACTGCCTCCATTTTGGATAATGTACCATTGTAACATGGTAAGCCTAAAGGTATAGTAGGAAGTGACATCCATCTCCCCAGCTATCACTTGCTCTACTGGACTGGTGCCTAATCCTACACAGTTCCATATCGCCCTTAATCTGTCCATTTCATGCTATAACAAGAGCCATGTGGCTTCTCAGGCACACAAGGCTCTCTTCCTGTTGGCAGTTCCAAGGATAGGATGTCTTTGTTACCCCTGTGTAAGATTCCCTGGGTACAGCTGAAAGTAGGTCAAGCATGGGATAGCTGACAATTCATTCAACATGTATATCGTCTCTAACGGGATGTATGAAAGAACGGCCGGTGTCTGAGCAGCAGAGCTCAGTCTGTACCGAGAGCACTCATTATCATATATAATTACGCAACATGACATGGGTGCTAGATGCAGTGCCTCGTTTCCCAGGTTAGGTGGTGGTGTGCTAATCAGGGACCACATAATGGTCTGTACGTGTGTGTAATATTTTACCCGCATCTGTATTTATCACTCAGGGAATGCTTTCCCCTGCTCCCATTCGGATGCTCCTTTAACGCCAGATTAAGCAAAGTGTCTGTGTTTATCGAGTTGGAAGTGGCATGCCTTTAAGAGTTACCCAGCGGGATGAGCACATGGTTATCTTGCAATGCTAATTGCACGGTTTGTGAAACAGTGGGAAGAAAACAAAGATTAAACCCTATTTACAACATGACAAAAAACCCCTGAAACAATAAAAAAATCCCACCAACTTCATTGCGCCTGGTAAAGGATTATAAACCAGTGGCAGGCTTGTGGCCTACTCGATTGCCATGGAAACACAGCTGTAAGGCCTACTGCTAAGAGCTCATTACTGTCCTAAGAGCAATATTAAATCGTGATGGAGGGGGGGAGATGGGAGCCACCTTCGAAAAAGCAGGTTGAAATGAAGGGAAAGCCCTGGCATGAAATGACTCAGCTAGAAAATGACATTAATTATACAATAAAAAAAATAGAATAGACACAGGGTATTTCCATGCAATCGGCAGTGAAGAGAGAGAACGGCAGCAGGCGACGGGGACAATATGAATTCTTAAAAGAAAAGCTCGCAAAATAATTACTGCTGGCATCCAGAGAGAAGATAATTAGAGGCCCTGAATTAGAACGAGATATTTTTAATCAACGGGAGGTTGATTATATGCTGCAGGCTCTGAGATGGCAGGGAACGGAGGGGGAGATGTTCGTGGCAAGCTGTAAGTTCTGCAGCCGACATATTGAAGGATAGTGGTATTCGGCTGCTCCATGCATGCAGGGGTATCATCTTGCAAGCTAGGCACCGACAATATAAAAAAGTGTATAATCAAGCGAATGCCAGCCGCCAGGAGAACATGGTGTGCAAGATAAAGGGCTAAAAAATGATCACTATATATAGTCAAAAAAAGCTAAAAATATATATCATTAAATGAGAGGATGGAGCAGAATACTAAAGTCATTGAGTCAAAAGCAATAAGAGAGATACAGTGTATTTAAACAGTTGATTTAAAGGAATTTCTCCTACTAGTGATATCCTGTTATTTGTGTTTCATTTTGAAATATTTGTGGTTTATAAGAGATGTTTTATAGCACCGTGGTGTTATTATATAATCTATTTTTCATGCTGGAAGGATGCCATCTTGAGACAGCATGTTGGCCTCCAATAGAGTCTGAGGCTATTGAAAATGCTTTAATATAATAATAGAAAAATACTCAAATTATTCTTCCTTTTGCCAGAGGAGTGTCTTCTTTGATATTATATATTGGCCAGACTTTTGCGAAAATTAGCTTCCATTCCCCAGCATGGAAGAAAAAGAGCTTGTAAAATTACACCACTGCACTACTTTAAAAAATTAAAACTCTACACAGTTTATAAAATGACACCACAGCCATATTTACCATGATCCCTGTGAGCAGACAAACTCCCTTCCCACAGTAGGTGTTTGGCACCATATCGCCATAACCGATGGAAAGGAAGGTGATGGAAATCAACCACATGGCCCCTAGGAAGTTACTGGTCACGTCCTGTTGGTCGTGGTATCTAGAATAAAGAGAAAAATGTCCAAGTGTGACCTTGGTGCACAGGCAGATGTATGTGGGAGTCCACGAGATAGACTGGTTCGACCTCTGATCAAATTTTGGTCCTAGAAGCTCATTCACACAGACACCAGTATGCTAGATATACTCTAACGAACCATTGCTGAATGGAAGTAGCTTAAACATTTCAAAGGTACTTTTGACTCTGACACTGTACAACTGACACCCAAGAGGCTGGGTGAGATAGATGGTCCAGGTCAGTAATAATGTTTTGGAGGTACACTATCGGTTTCTGTCGATCCTCCTCCCCTAGTTTCCCCCCCCCCCCTCCTCCTCACCTCTCACACACCCGTACGGTCCAGGCAGCAATAATCCACAGGGAAATGCTGAAGACCAGGAGCACAGTGCCGGGACAGATGGTCATCAAAGTCTTCATCACAAAGCGGGTGTTGAAGTTGATCTTGTTGAGTGCCCCAATACTACGGGATGAGGCGTCTGTGAAAAGCTTGCTGTGCAAAAGCATGACCCGGGCGATCAAGTAGAGCCTCAGGAACATAGGGATGGAGAGGATAATGTCTACGTCAGCCTCTGCCTGGGACGGCGTGTAAGAGAAGGCCAGGCGGGCGTTCCAGAAGAACTTGTACTCCCCAGGGATGGGGTGAATGGCACAGATCAGCAGCTCCAGGCTGATGTAAAATATCCGCTCGTAGGTCATTGCGATTCTCCAGTCGTCTGCACCGTTGTCTATGACAAATAGCTGGAAAAAAGGAACGAGAGGTCAACATGGCAAGCAGGAAACACAACAATGGCCGTCAGACCTTACACTTTAATTACAAACAGTAAACCTAACTTGTGATGGGGAGGAGTTCCACCAATGAATTCAGACAGAGGATGGGATATGCAGAGACTCCTGTACAGATTGGGGGGGACACACGCTTGGGGGTCATTTCTGGGTCAAAGTAGTAAAAGTAATCCAATGGAATGTTCCTGAGGATGACATAACTTTTAGTCTCTGCCCCAGAACTGAGATTTATAATAAACCCCGCCCCCCTTGAGTATCTCAGATGAGCGCAGATGTGTGTTATACAGAGTATGAAGTATATCATAATAACGGGGCAGAAATCCCGGTGTTAGACCCAGAGATGGGAGCCAAGTGATGGGTTTTGGGAATCTAGCAGTGGCAAAGTGATAATGTGGAGTGAGGTGTGCATCAGAAAGATCATTCCACCCCATGAATTAAATGCATGTAACAGAAAGCCAGGCCCAATGCACCATTTACAATGTACTGCAGTCCTGGCAGATTTCCTCCCTCTTGGCATGGCTTCGGGAATTCACAAATCTCTAGCTAGACTGTCTCATGTCTGAGGCTCAGGCTGTGGGCCCCTAATTCTGCATCGCTCAGAGAAAGTCTGTATGTTTCCATTATTCGAATTTAAATGGCCCGATACATCATGGAGAATAGAGGGTTTTATCTTTTATTTTGCTGCATTTATGCAACTTAACAGGAGTTCCTGCTGACAACACTGTTGGTCCTATGCTAACTCACAACTTAAAGTCTAACACTAAGACAGACAGACTGACAGCGTCCCTCTCCATCCAGGATGCCATATCTGCTGCTCAGGAACCTGTCTGCACTAGTTTGGAAGAAGCATGCCTCCCTGACTTTGGGGGTTTAAAGGACGCTAGAGCCACGGAGAGATAATGCTATGCAAACTGGCACGGCTTGTTTCAAGACATGATCTACAGCCAAGGCACATAGTGTTAGTACAAGACAGAACACACTGTGAGCTTCACACCTGGGAATATGGGAACAGAGGGCACGGGACAGGGATTTGGACTTTTTGTAGGGCAATGAGGGGCGAGTACGTTTTGAGCAGGAATCTGTCGTGACAGCAGCAGGTGAGAATTGCCATTGGAAAAGTAGTAGTAAATACCAGGAATAGCCTACCAGTGGAAGTAGTACACAGAGTAGAGGAAAGTGAAGAATGAGCGGGCACTATCACTTGAGCCCCTTCTTCCCAGTGATGGGGAGCCGAGGAGTTTGGGTATAAATAATTGTGCTGTTTAAAGCTTTCCTTAAGAGAGAGAGGTCCGTGTACCAAGGAGCGTTACTACTGCCCATAACAGTCCACAACTTGTCTAATTAGGATTCCCCAGTGAGTGGTGAGATGGACTCTGACTGCCATACCTGGCATTACTATACAAGCACTGCCTGTGTCATAGCCAGGTGTACATAAACGTGTGTGCATGCGTGTTCCGGTGTGCACATGTCTGAGCTAGAGATACTGTCCCCTCCTTACTGACACCAACTGGAGATACTGTCCCCTCCTTCCTGACGCCAACGGGAGATACTGTCCCCTCCTTACTGACACCATCTGGAGATACTGTCCCCTTCTTACTGACACCAACTGGAGATACTGTCCCCTCCTTACTGACACCAGCTAGAGATACTGTCCCCTCCTTACTGACACCATCTGGAGATACTGTCCCCTCCTTCCTGACGCCAACGGGAGATACTGTCCCCTCCTTCCTGACACCAACTGGAGATACTGTCCCCTCCTTCCTGACGCCAACGGGAGATACTGTCCCCTCCTTACTGACACCAACTGGAGATACTGTCCCCTTCTTACTGACACCAACTGGAGATACTGTCCCCTCCTTACTGACACCAACTGGAGATACTGTCCCCTTCTTACTGACACCAACTGGAGATACTGTCCCCTCCTCACTGACACCAGCTAGAGATACTGTCCCCTCCTTACTGACGCCAACTGGAGATACTGTCCCCTCCTTACTGACGCCAACTGGAGATACTGTCCCCTCCTTACTGACACCAACTGGAGATACTGTCCCCTCCTTACTGACACCAACTGGAGATACTGTCCCCTCCTTACTGACACCAACTGGAGATACTGTCCCCTCCTTACTGACACCAACTGGAGATACTGTCCCCTCCTTACTGACACCAACTGGAGATACTGTCCCCTCCTTACTGGCACCAACTGGAGATACTGTCCCCTCCTTACTGACACCAACTGGAGATACTGTCCCCTCCTTACTGACACCAACTGGAGATACTGTCCCCTCCTTACTGACACCAACTGGAGATAGTGTCCCCTCCTAACTGATGCCAGCTTGAGATACTGTATAGCTCTATAAGGGGGTGGACATGTTGTTTAGATTCTTTGCTCTGTATAGCTCTATCGGGGGAAGACATGTTGTATAGAATCTGTTGTTCTTAAAACATATGACCTATAAAGCACTGTGTGGTTAAAATAAATCCATTTCACCCTTTGCTGTAATAACTGTTTCCCATCCAAAATTTTTATGTAGGTACTTTTCCAAAACTCAGAGAATTCCTTTTTAATATAAAAATCCAATATGTGCCAGGAGGGGGGGGGATAGAACAGCAATGCACTGCTCCCACCAGTTGATTAAGTGGATAAATTGCCATTTCATACGGCCCACCTACGCTATGTTATACAGGGGGCCGGGGTATAGGAAGAAATGCTATTTGTCAGCTGTACAGTATTAAGGGTGTGCTCTCCACAGGCCTGCTTTATTCCCTGAGCAGCTGCAGAGCAATCTAATAGTGGAATTAAACAGAACTCCTTTCATATAACATTAGTATTGTGTAAGGAGGTGGGCTAGCGCAGTGCAAGGATCCCACGCCATCTATGTTTTGTCAAAAAAAAAAAGGCCCTATGAAAGCGATTGATAGGGAAACGGCCGGGTGGCAGGTGAGCAACACAAAAACTTGGGCTCTGCTTGAATTCTCTGCCTTTGCAACGTGAGCAAAAAAAAAAAATAAATGTCAGCCCTGAGCGGCCAGAGCCATTATACACTGGGTACTTTTTGTACCCAAAACATGGGGGAAACCCTTGGTGTCCCATAAGAGTCTGATAAATATCACTGTGCTAATAATAGGCCGTGCTCAGTGATTTGTACAGTCTATTGATAGTATGCAGAGCTATAAAGGACAACTGTCAGCAAAAAAACAAGTTAAATATTGTATCAAGAGCAGGCATGTTAAATAGAAATGCTTTAATGAAAGATACAAAATAAAGCACCTTCTTGAGTCCTCTCTGCTCTGTTTTGCTCTATCAGAGGTGGACATGTTGTTTAGAATCTTTGCTCTGTATAGTTCTATCAGGGGGCAGACATGTTGTTTAGAATATTTGCTCTCTATAGCTCTATCAGGGGCAGACATGTTGTTTTGAATCCCAAGATTTCAAACAACATGTCTGCCCCCTGATAGAGCTATACAGATCAAATATTCTAAACAACATGTCCGCCCCCTGATAGAGCTATACAGAGCAACGATTCTAAACAACATGTCCGCCCCCTGATAGAGCTATACAGAGCAAAGATTCTAAACAACATGTCCGCCCCCTGATAGTGCTATACAGAGCAAAGATTCTAAACAACATGTCCACCCCCTGATAGAGCTATACAGAGCATAGATTCTAAATTACATGTCCGCCCCCTGATAGAGCTATACAGAGCAAAGATTCTAAACAACATGTCCGCCCCCTGATAGAGCTATACAGAGCAAAGTCTCCAAACAACATGTCCGCCCCCTGATAGAGCTTTACAGAGCAAAGATTCTAAACACCATGTCTGCCCCCTGATAGAGCTATACAGAGCAAAGATTCTAAACAACATGTCCGCCCCCTGATAGAGCTATACAGAGCAAAGATTCTAAACAACATGTCCGCCCCCTGATGGAGCTATACAGAGCAAAGATTCTAAACAACATGTCTGCCCCCTGATAGAGCTATACAGAGCAAAGATTCTAAGCAACATGTCTGCCCCCTGATAGAGCTATACAGAGCAAAGATTCTAAGCAACATGTCTGCCCCCTGATAGAGCTATACAGATCAAATATTCTAAACAACATGTCCGCCCCCTGATAGAGCTATACAGAGCAACGATTCTAAACAACATGTCCGCCCCCTGATAGAGCTATACAGAGCAAAGATTCTAAACAACATGTCCGCCCCCTGATAGTGCTATACAGAGCAAAGATTCTAAACAACATGTCCACCCCCTGATAGAGCTATACAGAGCATAGATTCTAAATTACATGTCCGCCCCCTGATAGAGCTATACAGAGCAAAGATTCTAAACAACATGTCCGCCCCCTGATAGAGCTATACAGAGCAAAGTCTCCAAACAACATGTCCGCCCCCTGATAGAGCTTTACAGAGCAAAGATTCTAAACACCATGTCTGCCCCCTGATAGAGCTATACAGAGCAAAGATTCTAAACAACATGTCCGCCCCCTGATAGAGCTATACAGAGCAAAGATTCTAAACAACATGTCCGCCCCCTGATGGAGCTATACAGAGCAAAGATTCTAAACAACATGTCTGCCCCCTGATAGAGCTATACAGAGCAAAGATTCTAAGCAACATGTCTGCCCCCTGATAGAGCTATACAGAGCAAAGATTCTAAGCAACATGTCTGCCCCCTGATAGAGCTATACAGATCAAATATTCTAAACAACATGTCCGCCCCCTGATAAAGCAAAACAGAGCTGTACGGAGCAGAGAGAGCTCAGGAAGCTATTTTATTTCTATCTTTCATTAAAGCATTTCTATTTAAAATGCCTACACTAGATACAATGTTTCTATTAAACATAAGTTATTTTTGCCAACCGTTGTCATTTAAGAGTTTGTCTGCTGCTTTGGACATCTCCCCATCTCCTAGCCAAGCCAGCTATGTGGCTTATGTCTCTGACTACATGCCACGGGGGTCCAGTGTTGTTTGTTTGAGCACCCGCAGCATATGCAGCTCCGGCAAATGTCTCCCACAAAGTGCTGCGTTTCTCTCATTGTGCCGGGTTCCATTGAGCGCTCCCCAAATAAAGTCTTGGGTGGTTTTTAATGGTTTTCAGTGCCCTAAGTCAGCCATTCATACAAAGTGCTGTGTGGAGAGGTGACTTAGGAAAAGGCCCTCTTTGATTATGAAAATGCTGGATTATTGGGACACAAAGACTGGAACTGGACAGAGGAAGAATGGTTCCCTGTATCCTGTTTGATTGTATACTTGATTCTCGTTATATATTCAGCAGGTTGTCTCCAATACGGTGGTTAGAACCCACTGGCTCGTTGGAAAACATGGAGCAGAAATAGATTTGTAGTGAAGGGAATGGGGATTTTACACAACAAATTTGAACCAATCCATGGGTTTTGTTTTCCTGTTTCCAGGAGATCCATATGGTAATGTGGACAGAACAGGCCAGTGAGGCGCCAGACAAAGTATTTGTACCAGACAGTGCTGAGTTTACTTGTTTGTTGGCGAGATAAACTATAGCTCCCAGCTTGAAAGTCCGGCAGTAGCAGGTGGCATGGCTTCAGAAGGGTGTGCAAATGGAGTGCAAACCATATGCATTGTTGCTTTGCAATGATTCTTTAATCCCTGTATGTGGGTCGCTGGAGGTGGATTCCGTGACCAAGGGAGATGGGTCTTGAAGAAGGACAGAGGAGTGTAAAGTGGGAAAGTAAATATCCAATAATTAGCAACTTGGGGATTCGAAGGAGCTAGGCCATATGGCTTCTTACGTGCTGCCTTGGCGGCAGTCTCCCCTCCACATCCTGACTTTGAATTCACTCAATGAGGTGGACCTCATTTCATTTGTAGATAGCACAGTGCGTTGGTCTATCCATTTCTGTACTTGATCTGTCTTGCCCGTCTTCCTGTTTCTGTCTCTGATGATAATGAGTGGTCTGATGACGTGGCCCCTGAACCTTCCTATGCTGGAAATGGTTTCTTTATCCAAATGTGTCCGGGTTCTGAGCTGTCAATCACGCAGGCACTTATTAAAAACTCCAGTACTGGGGCAAAGTTCTAAAAATGGTCCAGTCACCATAGAAACCAAAACAAGGTTCCTACTGATGACATCACTGTTATCTGAGCCAGGCGGTGGCTATACGATCTCATCACTTCCTAGGATGATTTCGGACCATGGGACCCTATCTAACTGGACGGTTCAGACAGAACCCATTTCAGGCCAGGATCTCTGACCTGTGGAAAGGAGAGATGGGTTCATGGCTGTGAGGGTGAGCTGGAGAATGCTGGTGGATGAAAGCACAGAGGAGGGGAGGATGTGCAAATCAGGCTGGCAGCCGACAGACATGACAAACAGGCTTCTGCTATATATATCATGGCTCACAGCTGTGTACGATTATTCACACACTGGAGCATGTCACGTGCTGCTGCCTATTGCCCGACACCTGCCTCAGTAGGGGCACTTAGAGAGCTCCCGGGCAAGGGGAGCTGGTAAGGGAAAACGATCAGACCACTAGTGTCATAGGGACCATTCAGAAATACATCAAAGCCCCCCTGGGATTCAGAAAACCTCTGACACAGGATTAAGTGTCTGTGTGTGAGAGGTTAAGTTCAGGGTAAGAGGTCAAGCTCTAAATCTACAGTGACATTAACTGACAGAAGTGGTCTCAAGGGGCACTTATGGTCATTGGGGGAGAAAATGTGTGCCCAAATAGGGTATAACTTTCAGTTAAACACACAAGCCTGTAGATACCCACTGCGAATATAAACTCACACACACAGCCTGCAGCTATAGAACCCTGCAGATACCCACTGCTAATATAAACACACACACAGCCTGCAGCTATAGAACCCTGCAGATACCCACTGCTAATATAAACACACACACAGCCTGCAGCTATAGAACCCTGCAGATACCCACTGCTAATATAAACACACACACAGCCTGCAGCTATAGAACCCTGCAGATACCCACTGCTAATATAAACACACACACAGCCTGCAGCTATAGAACCCTGCAGATACCCACTGCTAATATAAACACACACACAGCCTGCAGCTATAGAACCCTGCAGATACCCACTGCTAATATAAACACAAACACACAGCCTGCAGCTATAGAACCCTGCAGATACCCACTGCTAATATAAGCATACACACTGCCTGCAACTATAGAACCCTGCAGATACCCACTGCTAATATAAACACACACATAGCCTGCAGCTATAGAACCCTGCAGATACCCACTGCTAATATAAACACACACACACAGCCTGCAGCTATAGAACCCTGCAGATACCCACTGCTAATATAAACACACACACACAGCCTGCAGCTATAGAACCCTGCAGATACCCACTGCTAATATAAACATACACACTGCCTGCAACTATAGAACCCTGCAGATACCCACTGCTAATATAAACACACACACAGCCTGCAGCTATAGAACCCTGCAGATACCCACTGCTAATATAAACACACACACAGTCTGCAGCTATAGAACCCTGCAGAGACCCACTGCTAATATAAACACACACACACACACAGCCTGCAGCTATAGAACCCTGCAGATACCCACTGCTAATATAAACACAAACACACAGCCTGCAGCTATAGAACCCTGCAGATACCCACTGCTAATATAAGCATACACACTGCCTGCAACTATAGAACCCTGCAGATACCCACTGCTAATATAAACACACACATAGCCTGCAGCTATAGAACCCTGCAGATACCCACTGCTAATATAAACACACACACACAGCCTGCAGCTATAGAACCCTGCAGATACCCACTGCTAATATAAACACACACACACAGCCTGCAGCTATAGAACCCTGCAGATACCCACTGCTAATATAAACATACACACTGCCTGCAACTATAGAACCCTGCAGATACCCACTGCTAATATAAACACACACACAGCCTGCAGCTATAGAACCCTGCAGATACCCACTGCTAATATAAACACACACACAGTCTGCAGCTATAGAACCCTGCAGAGACCCACTGCTAATATAAACACACACACACACACAGCCTGCAGCTATAGAACCCTGCAGATACCCACTGCTAATATAAACACACACACAGCCTGCAGCTATAGAACCCTGCAGAGACCCACTGCTAATATAAACACACACACAGCCTGCAGCTATAGAACCCTGCAGAGACCCACTGCTAATATAAACACACACACAGCCTGCAGCTATAGAACCCTGCAGATACCCACCGCTAATATAAACACACACACTGCCTGCAACTATAGAACCCTGCAGATACCCACTGCTAATATAAATACACACACAGCCTGCAGCTATAGAACCCTGCAGATACCCACTGCTAATATAAACACACACACAGCCTGCAGCTATAGAACCCTGCAGATACCCACTGCTAATATAAACACACACAGCCTGCAGCTATAGAACCCTGCAGATACCCACTGCTAATATAAACACACACACAGCCTGCAGCTATAGAACCCTGCAGATACCCACTGCTAATATAAACACACACAGCCTGCAGCTATAGAACCCTGCAGATACCCACTGCTAATATAAACACACACAGCCTGCAGCTATAGAACCCTGCAGAGACCCACTGCTAATATAAACACACACACACAACCTGCAGCTATAGAACCCTGCAGATACCCACTGCTAATATAAACACACTCACACAGCCTGCAGCTATAGAACCCTGCAGATACCCACTGCTAATATAAACACACACACAGCCTGCAGCTATAGAACCCTGCAGATAACCACTGCTAATATAAACACACACACACAGCCTGCAGCTATAGAACCCTGCAGATAACCACTGCTAATATAAACACACACACACAGCCTGCAGCTATAGAACCCTGCAGATACTCACTGCTAATATAAACACACACACAGCCTGCAGCTATAGAACCCTGCAGAGACCCACTGCTAATATAAACACACACACAGCCTGCAGCTATAGAACCCTGCAGAGACCCACTGCTAATATAAACACACACACACACACACACACACACAGCCTGCAGCTATAGAACCCTGCAGATACCCACTGCTAATATAAACACACACACAGCCTGCAGCTATAGAACCCTGCAGATACCCACTGCTAATATAAACATACACAGCCTGCAGCTATAGAACCCTGCAGATACCCACTGCTAATATAAACACACACACAGCCTGCAGCTATAGAACCCTGCAGATACCCACTGCTAATATAAACACACACACCCACTGCTAATATAAACACACACACACAGCCTGCAGCTATAGAACCCTGCAGATACCCACTGCTAATATAAACACACACACAGCCTGCAGCTATAGAACCCTGCAGATACCCACTGCTAATATAAACACACACACACAGCCTGCAGCTATAGAACCCTGCAGATACCCACTGCTAATATAAACACACACACACACAGCCTGCAGCTATAGAACCCTGCAGAGACCCACTGCTAATATAAACACACACACACACACACACACACACACACAGCCTGCAGCTATAGAACCCTGCAGATACCCACTGCTAATATAAACACACACACAGCCTGCAGCTATAGAACCCTGCAGAGACCCACTGCTATTATAAACACACACACACACACACACACACACACACACACAGCCTGCAGCTATAGAACCCTGCAGATACCCACTGCTAATATAAACACACACACAGCCTGCAGCTATAGAACCCTGCAGATACCCACTGCTAATATAAACACACACAGCCTGCAGCTATAGAACCCTGCAGATACCCACTGCTAATATAAACACACACAGCCTGCAGCTATAGAACCCTGCAGAGACCCACTGCTAATATAAACACACACACAGCCTGCAGCTATAGAACCCTGCAGAGACCCACTGCTAATATAAACACACACACACACACACACACACACACAGCCTGCAGCTATATAACCCTGCAGATACCCACTGCTAATATAAACACACACACAGCCTGCAGCTATAGAACCCTGCAGATACCCACTGCTAATATAAACACACACAGCCTGCAGGTATAGAACCCTGCAGAGACCCACTGCTAATATAAACACACACACACACAGCCTGCAGCTATAGAACCCTGCAGATACCCACTGCTAATATAAACACACACACACAGCCTGCAGCTATAGAACCCTGCAGATACCCACTGCTAATATAAACACACACAGCCTGCAGCTATAGAACCCTGCTGAGACCCACTGCTAATATAAACACACACACAGCCTGCAGCTATAGAACCCTGCAGAGACCCACTGCTAATATAAACACACACAGCCTGCAGCTATAGAACCCTGCAGATACCCACTGCTAATTTAAACACACACACAGCCTGCAGCTGTAGAACCCTGCAGAGACCCACTGCTAATATAAACACACACACACAGCCTGCAGCTATAGAACGCTGCAGATACTCACTGCTAATATAAACACACACACAGCCTGCAGCTATAGAACCCTTCAGAGACCCACTGCTAATATAAACACACACACACAGCCTGCAGCTATAGAACGCTGCAGATACTCACTGCTAATATAAACACACACAGCCTGCAGCTATATAACGCTGCAGATACCCACTGCTAATATAAACACACACACAGCCTGCAGCTATAGAACCCTGCAGATACCCACTGCTAATATAAACACACGCACAGCCTGCAGCTATAGAACCCTGCAGATACCCGCTGCTAATATAAACACACACACAGCCTGCAGCTATAGAACCCTGCAGATACCCACTGCTATTAAAAACACACACACACAGCCTGCAGCTATAGAACCCTGCAGATACCCACTGCTAATATAAACACACACACAGCCTGCAGCTATAGAACCCTGCAGATACCCACTGCTAATATAAACACACACACAGCCTGCAGCTATAGAACCCTGCAGATACCCACTGCTAATATAAACACACACACAGCCTGCAGCTATAGAACCCTGCAGATACCCACTGCTAATATAAACACACACAGCCTGCAGCTATAGAACCCTGCAGATACCCACTGCTAATATAAACACACACAGCCTGCAGCTATAGAACCCTGCAGAGACCCACTGCTAATATAAACACACACACAGCCTGCAGCTATAGAACCCTGCAGAGACCCACTGCTAATATAAACACACACACACACACACACACACACAGCCTGCAGCTATATAACCCTGCAGATACCCACTGCTAATATAAACACACACACAGCCTGCAGCTATAGAACCCTGCAGATACCCACTGCTAATATAAACACACACAGCCTGCAGGTATAGAACCCTGCAGAGACCCACTGCTAATATAAACACACACACACACAGCCTGCAGCTATAGAACCCTGCAGATACCCACTGCTAATATAAACACACACACACAGCCTGCAGCTATAGAACCCTGCAGATACCCACTGCTAATATAAACACACACAGCCTGCAGCTATAGAACCCTGCTGAGACCCACTGCTAATATAAACACACACACAGCCTGCAGCTATAGAACCCTGCAGAGACCCACTGCTAATATAAACACACACAGCCTGCAGCTATAGAACCCTGCAGATACCCACTGCTAATATAAACACACACACAGCCTGCAGCTGTAGAACCCTGCAGAGACCCACTGCTAATATAAACACACACACACAGCCTGCAGCTATAGAACGCTGCAGATACTCACTGCTAATATAAACACACACACAGCCTGCAGCTATAGAACCCTGCAGATACCCACTGCTAATATAAACACACACACAGCCTGCAGCTATAGAACCCTGCAGAGACCCACTGCTAATATAAACACACACACACACAGCCTGCAGCTATAGAACGCTGCAGATACTCACTGCTAATATAAACACACACAGCCTGCAGCTATATAACGCTGCAGATACCCACTGCTAATATAAACACACACACAGCCTGCAGCTATAGAACCCTGCAGATACCCACTGCTAATATAAACACACGCACAGCCTGCAGCTATAGAACCCTGCAGATACCCGCTGCTAATATAAACACACACACAGCCTGCAGCTATAGAACCCTGCAGATACCCACTGCTATTAAAAACACACACACACACAGCCTGCAGCTATAGAACCCTGCAGATACCCACTGCTAATATAAACACACACACAGCCTGCAGCTATAGAACCCTGCAGATACCCACTGCTAATATAAACACACACACAGCCTGCAGCTATAGAACCCTGCAGATACCCACTGCTAATATAAACACACACACAGCCTGCAGCTATAGAACCCTGCAGATACCCACTGCTAATATAAACACACACACACACACAGCCTGCAGCTATAGAACCCTGCAGAGACCCACTGCTAATATAAACACACACACACACAGCCTGCAGCTATAGAACCCTGCAGATACCCACTGCTAATATAAACACACACAGCCTGCAGCTATAGAACCCTGCAGATACCCACTGCTAATATAAACACACACAGCCTGCAGCTATAGAACCCTGCTGAGACCCACTGCTAATATAAACACACACACAGCCTGCAGCTATAGAACCCTGCAGAGACCCACTGCTAATATAAACACACACAGCCTGCAGCTATAGAACCCTGCAGATACCCACTGCTAATATAAACACACACAGCCTGCAGCTATAGAACCCTGCAGAGACCCACTGCTAATATAAACACACACACAGCCTGCAGCTATAGAACCCTGCAGAGACCCACTGCTAATATAAACACACACAGCCTGCAGCTATAGAACCCTGCAGAGACCCACTGCTAATATAAACACACACAGCCTGCAGCTATAGAACCCTGCAGAGACCCACTGCTAATATAAACACACACACAGCCTGCAGCTATAGAACCCTGCAGATACCCACTGCTAATATAAACACACACAGCCTGCAGCTATAGAACCCTGCTGAGACCCACTGCTAATATAAACACACACACAGCCTGCAGCTATAGAACCCTGCAGAGACCCACTGCTAATATAAACACACACAGCCTGCAGCTATAGAACCCTGCAGATACCCACTGCTAATATAAACACAGAACCCTGCAGAGACCCACTGCTAATATAAACACACACAGCCTGCAGCTATAGAACCCTGCAGAGACCCACTGCTAATATAAACACACACACAGCCTGCAGCTATAGAACCCTGCAGATACCCACTGCTAATATAAACACACACACACACACAGCCTGCAGCTATAGAACCCTGCAGATACCCACTGCTAATATAAACACACACACAGCCTGCAGCTATAGAACCCTGCAGATACCCACTGCTAATATAAACACACACAGCCTGCAGCTATAGAACCCTGCAGATACCCACTGCTAATATAAACACACACAGCCTGCAGCTATAGAACCCTGCAGAGACCCACTGCTAATATAAACACACACACAGCCTGCAGCTATAGAACCCTGCAGAGACCCACTGCTAATATAAACACACACACACACACACACACACACACAGCCTGCAGCTATATAACCCTGCAGATACCCACTGCTAATATAAACACACACACAGCCTGCAGCTATAGAACCCTGCAGATACCCACTGCTAATATAAACACACACAGCCTGCAGGTATAGAACCCTGCAGAGACCCACTGCTAATATAAACACACACACACACAGCCTGCAGCTATAGAACCCTGCAGATACCCACTGCTAATATAAACACACACACACAGCCTGCAGCTATAGAACCCTGCAGATACCCACTGCTAATATAAACACACACAGCCTGCAGCTATAGAACCCTGCTGAGACCCACTGCTAATATAAACACACACACAGCCTGCAGCTATAGAACCCTGCAGAGACCCACTGCTAATATAAACACACACAGCCTGCAGCTATAGAACCCTGCAGATACCCACTGCTAATTTAAACACACACACAGCCTGCAGCTGTAGAACCCTGCAGAGACCCACTGCTAATATAAACACACACACACAGCCTGCAGCTATAGAACGCTGCAGATACTCACTGCTAATATAAACACACACACAGCCTGCAGCTATAGAACCCTTCAGAGACCCACTGCTAATATAAACACACACACACAGCCTGCAGCTATAGAACGCTGCAGATACTCACTGCTAATATAAACACACACAGCCTGCAGCTATATAACGCTGCAGATACCCACTGCTAATATAAACACACACACAGCCTGCAGCTATAGAACCCTGCAGATACCCACTGCTAATATAAACACACGCACAGCCTGCAGCTATAGAACCCTGCAGATACCCGCTGCTAATATAAACACACACACAGCCTGCAGCTATAGAACCCTGCAGATACCCACTGCTATTAAAAACACACACACACAGCCTGCAGCTATAGAACCCTGCAGATACCCACTGCTAATATAAACACACACACAGCCTGCAGCTATAGAACCCTGCAGATACCCACTGCTAATATAAACACACACACAGCCTGCAGCTATAGAACCCTGCAGATACCCACTGCTAATATAAACACACACACAGCCTGCAGCTATAGAACCCTGCAGATACCCACTGCTAATATAAACACACACAGCCTGCAGCTATAGAACCCTGCAGATACCCACTGCTAATATAAACACACACAGCCTGCAGCTATAGAACCCTGCAGAGACCCACTGCTAATATAAACACACACACAGCCTGCAGCTATAGAACCCTGCAGAGACCCACTGCTAATATAAACACACACACACACACACACACACACAGCCTGCAGCTATATAACCCTGCAGATACCCACTGCTAATATAAACACACACACAGCCTGCAGCTATAGAACCCTGCAGATACCCACTGCTAATATAAACACACACAGCCTGCAGGTATAGAACCCTGCAGAGACCCACTGCTAATATAAACACACACACACACAGCCTGCAGCTATAGAACCCTGCAGATACCCACTGCTAATATAAACACACACACACAGCCTGCAGCTATAGAACCCTGCAGATACCCACTGCTAATATAAACACACACAGCCTGCAGCTATAGAACCCTGCTGAGACCCACTGCTAATATAAACACACACACAGCCTGCAGCTATAGAACCCTGCAGAGACCCACTGCTAATATAAACACACACAGCCTGCAGCTATAGAACCCTGCAGATACCCACTGCTAATATAAACACACACACAGCCTGCAGCTGTAGAACCCTGCAGAGACCCACTGCTAATATAAACACACACACACAGCCTGCAGCTATAGAACGCTGCAGATACTCACTGCTAATATAAACACACACACAGCCTGCAGCTATAGAACCCTGCAGATACCCACTGCTAATATAAACACACACACAGCCTGCAGCTATAGAACCCTGCAGAGACCCACTGCTAATATAAACACACACACACACAGCCTGCAGCTATAGAACGCTGCAGATACTCACTGCTAATATAAACACACACAGCCTGCAGCTATATAACGCTGCAGATACCCACTGCTAATATAAACACACACACAGCCTGCAGCTATAGAACCCTGCAGATACCCACTGCTAATATAAACACACGCACAGCCTGCAGCTATAGAACCCTGCAGATACCCGCTGCTAATATAAACACACACACAGCCTGCAGCTATAGAACCCTGCAGATACCCACTGCTATTAAAAACACACACACACACAGCCTGCAGCTATAGAACCCTGCAGATACCCACTGCTAATATAAACACACACACAGCCTGCAGCTATAGAACCCTGCAGATACCCACTGCTAATATAAACACACACACAGCCTGCAGCTATAGAACCCTGCAGATACCCACTGCTAATATAAACACACACACAGCCTGCAGCTATAGAACCCTGCAGATACCCACTGCTAATATAAACACACACACACACACAGCCTGCAGCTATAGAACCCTGCAGAGACCCACTGCTAATATAAACACACACACACACAGCCTGCAGCTATAGAACCCTGCAGATACCCACTGCTAATATAAACACACACAGCCTGCAGCTATAGAACCCTGCAGATACCCACTGCTAATATAAACACACACAGCCTGCAGCTATAGAACCCTGCTGAGACCCACTGCTAATATAAACACACACACAGCCTGCAGCTATAGAACCCTGCAGAGACCCACTGCTAATATAAACACACACAGCCTGCAGCTATAGAACCCTGCAGATACCCACTGCTAATATAAACACACACAGCCTGCAGCTATAGAACCCTGCAGAGACCCACTGCTAATATAAACACACACACAGCCTGCAGCTATAGAACCCTGCAGAGACCCACTGCTAATATAAACACACACAGCCTGCAGCTATAGAACCCTGCAGAGACCCACTGCTAATATAAACACACACAGCCTGCAGCTATAGAACCCTGCAGAGACCCACTGCTAATATAAACACACACACAGCCTGCAGCTATAGAACCCTGCAGATACCCACTGCTAATATAAACACACACAGCCTGCAGCTATAGAACCCTGCTGAGACCCACTGCTAATATAAACACACACACAGCCTGCAGCTATAGAACCCTGCAGAGACCCACTGCTAATATAAACACACACAGCCTGCAGCTATAGAACCCTGCAGATACCCACTGCTAATATAAACACAGAACCCTGCAGAGACCCACTGCTAATATAAACACACACAGCCTGCAGCTATAGAACCCTGCAGAGACCCACTGCTAATATAAACACACACACAGCCTGCAGCTATAGAACCCTGCAGATACCCACTGCTAATATAAACACACACACACACACAGCCTGCAGCTATAGAACCCTGCAGATACCCACTGCTAATATAAACACACACACACAGCCTGCAGCTATAGAACGCTGCAGATACTCACTGCTAATATAAACACACACACAGCCTGCAGCTATAGAACCCTGCAGATACCCACTGCTAATATAAACACACACACACAGCCTGCAGCTATAGAACCCTGCAGATACCCACTGCTAATATAAACACACACACACACACACACACACACACACACACACACACACACACACACACAGCCTGCAGCTATAGAACCCTGCAGATACCCACTGCTAATATAAACACACACACAGCCTGCAGCTATAGAACCCTGCAGATACCCACTGCTAATATAAACACACACACACAGCCTGCAGCTATAGAACCCTGCAGAGACCCACTGCTAATATAAACACACACACAGCCTGCAGCTATAGAACGCTGCAGAGACCCACTGCTAATATAAACACACACACAGCCTGCAGCTATAGAACCCTGCAGATACCCACTGCTAATATAAATACACACACACAGCCTGCAGCTATAGAACCCTGCAGATACCCACTGCTAATATAAATACACACACACAGCCTGCAGCTATAGAACCCTGCAGATACCCACTGCTAATATAAACACACAGACAGCCTGCAGCTATAGAACCCTGCAGATACCAACTGCTAATATAAATACACACAGCCTGCAGCTATAGAACCCTGCAGATACCCACTGCTAATATAAACACACACACAGCCTGCAGCTATAGAACCCTGCAGATACCCACTGCTAATATAAACACACACACACAGCCTGCAGCTATAGAACACTGCAGAGACCCACTGCTAATATAAACACACACACAAAGCCTGCAGCTATAGAACCCTGCAGATACCCACTGCTAATATAAACACACAGACAGCCTGCAGCTATAGAACCCTGTAGATACCCACAGCTAATATAAACACACACACACAGCCTGCAGCTATAGAACCCTGCAGATACCCACTGCTAATATAAACACACACACACAGCCTGCAGCTATAGAACCCTGCAGAGACCCACTGCTAATATAAACACACACACAGCCTGCAGCTATAGAACCCTGCAGATACCCACTGCTAATATAAACACACACACAGCCTGCAGCTATAGAACCCTGCAGATACCCACTGCTAATATAAACACACACACTGCCTGCAGCTATAGAACCCTGCAGATACCCACTGCTAATATAAACACACACACAGCCTGCAGCTATAGAACCCTGCAGAGACCCACTGCTAATATAAACACACACACAGCCTGCAGCTATAGAACCCTGCAGAGACCCACTGCTAATATAAACACACACACAGCCTGTAGCTATAGAACCCTGCAGAGACCCACTGCTAATATAAACACACACACAGCCTGCAGCTATAGAACCCTGCAGATACCCACAGCTAATATAAACACACACACAGCCTGCAGCTATAGAACCCTGCAGATACCCACTGCTAATATAAACACACACACACACACACACACAGCCTGCAGCTATAGAACCCTGCAGATACCCACTGCTAATATAAATACTCACACAGCCTGCAGCTATAGAACCCTGCAGATACCCACTGCTAATATAAACACACACACAGCCTGCAGCTATAGAACCCTGCAGATACCCACTGCTAATATAAACACACACACAGCCTGCAGCTATAGAACCCTGCAGAAACCCACTGCTAATATAAACACACACACACACACACACACACAGCCTGCAGCTATAGAACCCTGCAGATACCCACTGCTAATATAAACACACACACAGCCTGCAGCTATAGAACCCTGCAGATACCCACTGCTAATATAAACACACACACAGCCTGCAGCTATAGAACCCTGCAGATACCCACTGCTAATATAAACACACACACACACAGCCTGCAGCTATAGAACCCTGCAGATACCCACTGCTAATATAAACACACACACAGCCTGCAGCTATAGAACCCTGCAGACACCCACTGCTTATATAAACACACACACAGCCTGCAGCTATAGAACCCTGCAGATACCCGCTGCTAATATAAACACACACACAGCCTGCAGCTATAGAACCCTGCAGAGACCCACTGCTAATATAAACACACACACAGCCTGCAGCTATAGAACCCTGCAGATACCCACTGCTAATATAAACACACACATAGCCTGCAGCTATAGAACCCTGCAGATACCCACTGCTAATATAAACACACACACACACAGCCTGCAGCTATAGAACCCTGCAGATACCCACCTCTTATATAAACACACACACACAGCCTGCAGCTATAGAACCCTGCAGATACCCACTGCTAATATAAACACACACATAGCCTGCAGCTATAGAACCCTGCAGATACCCACTGCTAATATAAACACACACATAGCCTGCAGCTATAGAACCCTGCAGATACCCACTGCTAATATAAACACACACATAGCCTGCAGCTATAGAACCCTGCAGATACCCACTGCTAATATAAACACACACATAGCCTGCAGCTATAGAACCCTGCAGATACCCACTGCTAATATAAACACACACACACACACACACAGCCTGCAGCTATAGAACCCTGCAGATACCCACCTCTTATATAAACACACACACAGCCTGCAGCTATAGAACCCTGCAGATACCCACTGCTAATATAAACACACACACAGCCTGCAGCTATAGAACCCTGCAGATACCCACTGCTAATATAAACACACACACAGCCTGCAGCTATAGAACCCTGCAGATACCCACTGCTAATATAAACACACACATAGCCTGCAGCTATAGAACCCTGCAGATACCCACTGCTAATATAAACACACACACACAGCCTGCAGCTATAGAACCCTGCAGATACCCACCTCTTATATAAACACACACACAGCCTGCAGCTATAGAACCCTGCAGATACCCACTGCTAATATAAACACACACATAGCCTGCAGCTATAGAACCCTGCAGATACCCACTGCTAATATAAACACACACATAGCCTGCAGCTATAGAACCCTGCAGATACCCACTGCTAATATAAACACACACACACACACACACACAGCCTGCAGCTATAGAACCCTGCAGATACCCACCTCTTATATAAACACACACACAGCCTGCAGCAATAGAACCCTGCAGATACCCACTGCTAATATAAACACACACACAGCGTGCAGCTATAGAACCCTGCAGATACCCACTGCTAATATAAACACACACACAGCCTGCAGCTATAGAACCCTGCAGATACCCACTGCTAATATAAACACACACACACAAACACAGCCTGCAGCTATAGAGACCAGCATCCTATACAGCAAATGTTTTAACTGTAGTTGTAAATGTTACGTTCTAAACATTCTAAATGAGGAATAATCAACAGGTAGATAATATTGCAATGCATGGTGCTTTCTATAAGGTGGAACAATCAGCAGGGAGATTGTATTGCATTCCATGGTGATTTCTATACTTTGGAACAATCAACAGGGAGATTTCATTGCATTCCATGACTTTGTATACTGTGGAACAATCAGCAGGGAGATTTTATTGCATTCCATGATTTTGTATACTGTGGAACGATCAGCAGGGAGATTTCATTGCATTCCATGATTTTGTATACTGTGGAACGATCAGCAGGGGATTTCATTGCATTCCATGATGATTTCTATATTGTGGAACAATCAGCAGGGAGATTTCATTGCATTCCATGGTGATTTCTATTCTGTGGAACAATCAGCAGGGAGATTTCATTGCATTCCATGGTGATTTCTATTCCGTGGAACTATCAGCAGGGAGATTTAATTGCATTCCATGATTTTGTATACTGTGGAACAATCAGCAGGGAGATTTCATTGCATTCCATGGTGATTTCTATTCTGTGGAACAATCAGCAGGGAGATTTCATTGCATTCCATGGTGATTTCTATTCTGTGGAACAATCAGCAGCGAGATTTCATTGCATTCCATGATTTTGTATACTGTGGAACAATCAGCAGGGAGATTTCCTTGCATTCCATGATTTTGTATTCTGTTGAACAATCAGCAGGGAGATTCCATTGTTTTCCATTATGATTTCTATAAGATGGATCAATCAGGAGGAATATTCCATTGCATTACATGATGATTTCTGTAAGATGGAACAATCAGCTGGGAGATGTCATTGCATTCCATGATGATTTCTGTAAGATGGAACAATCAGCAGGGAGATTTCATTGCATTTCATGATGATTTCTGTAAGATGGAACAATAAGCTGGGAGATGTGATTGCATTCCGTGATAATTTCTATACGGTGGAACAATCAGGAGGAATATTCCATGATGATTTCTATAAGATGGAAAAATCAGCAGGGAGATACCATGTATCTGCTATAAAGGTGATGTGCTTGGATTGTTACCTAGCCCTGACTGTCATTCAGTACAGTACAAACAAGGTTGTTTCTTACTGTAATCAGGATGCTTTAGAACAAGAGAAGATCCTATCATCTGGGAAATGATGTGTTCAGCTCTGCTGAAGTTGGGGAAGGAGGGCATCACCAAAAAATAGAAAACAACACCCTTTTCTCCTTTAAGGTACAAATCAGGCACCCATTATACGCATTCAGTGACGTCTGACCTTGACATTATAGATTTTTGTCTGGACTACATATCCCATGGTGCTGCTACGTCATAAGGCTCACCCAGCTTCATGGGATATGTAGTTCCCAAACACTGTCCGTGCCATGGTTAGCCATCAGTGCCGTGCAATTACCTGAGTGAGGGAGAGTGTGCTTCCAGGGTTCTGGATGTAAGTCACCTACCTGCACTTCTCTCGCGTGGTAGGCGATGATCAGGCCCAGGAGAATGATAGAGGAGAAGCTTATAAGGCATTTCAGGGCCAGGGAAAACATGGAGTCCTGCAGGAAAGTGAGAAACACAAATTATCCCTGTTCTACCAGCTCTACTGCAGGGCTGCTCCATGTATTCACAAGGGCTCTAGGCTAAATGACGGTTTGACAAATCCCAGTAGTAAGGCTGCCCTGGCTCCTCAAATCTTTACTGCTCTCTCCTAACCTTTTAGATTGTTTTATATAGATGGCAGTTCCATTTCCCGGCTCCTGAAAATAACTGGGCTGGCTCCTAAAAACTCCAAACGTGTCAGTCCCCTGTCTAACCCTACCGTGTCTCTTACTGCGTCCCACTCCACGGCACTTTGACCTCGTGGGTGATTTGACCTCCATTGTACAGCATTGTGGAATATGATGGTGCTATGATGTAGAAAAATGTATTGTAATCATTATCAGACATCTCTAAACATGCCGGGTATTACGTCTGGAGCCCGGCACCCTGTTTAGCTGTCCTTTAATTCTCCTCAAGTCTATCTTTCCCAAATAAAGCCCTATAATGTATGAATCTGCGATCTAGCATGGTTAATATACCATAAATATACAGGATTAATAGGGGAAAGAGATGCACCAATACATAGTAACCAAGAGGAATTTGTTAATGCTTGGCCTGTTCTGAAGAGCTTGCTCTCTATAGGAGCCAGTGATGAGTGATCTTGCATTGGACAGATGTGTAATTAGCTGCTGTTTGTGGAGCTGGCCCTGTGTTATCTGTAATCTACCTTCACAAAAGCCATTTCCTGCTATCAATCTAATTCTCTCCCTGCGACAAACAGATTGTACATGTTTAGCTGTTGCTTTCCTGTCCTCTGCTATCAGCTGAACATACTGTGACTGCCACTTACATTAGTGACACAGACACACACTGTGTTCCTTATATAATCTGACCTCTATTCTACACACATGCCAATTCATACATACATGTTCTGGTGCTCACTCCAACTCACTAATGCTCCTAAACACACTCTCACCACTGCTCACTCCCAAACACCACTACTCACTAATACTCCCAAACACACCCTCACTGCAGCTCACTAATACACCCAAACACCCCTGCTCACGAATACTTCCAAACACCACTACTCACTAATTCTCCCAAAAACTCTCTAACCTGCAACTCACTAATACTCCCAAACACACTCTTTGTCGTGCAATGAGTAGTATTTATGGGGTATGACTAGTATGGTTTTGGGGTGCAATGAGTAGTATTTATGGGGTATGACTAGTATGGTTTTGGGGTGCAATGAGTGGGACTTATGGGGTATGACTAGTATGGTTTTGTGGTGCAATGAGTGGTATTTATGGGGTATGACTAGTATGGTTTTGGGGTGCAATGAGTGGTATTTATGGGGTATGACTAGTATGGTTTTGGGGTGCAATGAGTGGTATTTATGGGGTATGACTAGTATGGTTTTGGGGTGCAATGAGTAGTATTTATGGGGTATGACTAGTATGGTTTTGGGATGCAATGAGTAGTATTTATGGGGTATGACTAGTATGGTTTTGGGGTGCAATGAGTAGTATTTAAGGGGTATGACTAGTATGGTTTTGGGGTGCAATGAGTGGTATTTATGGGGTATGACTAGTATGGTTTTGGGGTGCAATGAGTAGTATTTATGGTGTATGACTAGTATGGTTTTGGGGTGCAATGAGTAGTATTTATGGGGTATGACTAGTATGGTTTTGGGGTGCAATGAGTGGGATTTATGGGGTATGACTAGTATGGTTTTGGGGTGCAATGAGTGGGATTTATGGGGTATGACTAGTATGGTTTTGGGGTGCAATGAGTAGTATTTATGGTGTATGACTAGTATGGTTTTGGGGTGCAATGAGTGGTATTTATGGGGTATGACTAGTATGGTTTTGGGGTGCAATGAGTGGTATTTATGGGGTATGACTAGTATGGTTTTGGGGTGCAATGAGTGGGATTTATGGGGTATGACTAGTATGGTTTTGGGGTGCAATGAGTGGGATTTATGGGGTATGACTAGTATGGTTTTGGGGTGCAATGAGTAGTATTTATGGGGTATGACTAGTATGGTTTTGGGGTGCAATGAGTGGTATTTATGGGGTATGACTAGTATGGTTTTGGGATGCAATGAGTGGGATTTATGGGGTATGACTAGTATGGTTTTGGGGTGCAATGAGTAGTATTTATGGGGTATGACTAGTATGGTTTTGGGGTGCAATGAGTGGTATTTATGGGGTATGACTAGTATGGTTTTGGGATGCAATGAGTGTGATTTATGGGGTATGACTAGTATGGTTTTGGGGTGCAATGAGTAGTATTTATGGGGTATGACTACTATGGTTTTGGGGTGCAATGAGTGGTATTTATGGGGTATGACTAGTATGGTTTTGGGGTGCAATGAGTAGTATTTATGGGGTATGACTAGTATGGTTTTGGGGTGCAATGAGTAGTATTTATGGGGTATGACTAGTATGGTTTTGGGGTGCAATGAGTAGTATTTATGGGGTATGACTAGTATGGTTTTGGGGTGCAATGAGTGGGATTTATGGGGTATGACTAGTATGGTTTTGGGGTGCAATGAGTGGTATTTATGGGGTATGACTAGTATGGTTTTGGGGTGCAATGAGTGGGATTTATGGGGTATGACTAGTATGGTTTTGGGGTGCAATGAGTGGGATTTATGGGGTATGACTAGTATGGTTTTGGGGAGCAATGAGTGGGATTTATGGGGTATGACTAGTATGGTTTTGGGGTGCAATGAGTGGGATTTATGGGGTATGACTAGTATGGTTTTGGGGAGCAATGAGTGGGATTTATGGGGTATGACTAGTATGGTTTTGGGGTGCAATGAGTGGTATTTATGGGGTATGACTAGTATGGTTTTGGGGTGCAATGAGTGGTATTTATGGGGTATGACTAGTATGGTTTTGGGATGCAATGAGTGGGATTTATGGGGTATGACTAGTATGGTTTTGGGGTGCAATGAGTAGTATTTATGGGGTATGACTAGTATGGTTTTGGGGTGCAATGAGTGGTATTTATGGGGTATGACTAGTATGGTTTTGGGATGCAATGAGTGTGATTTATGGGGTATGACTAGTATGGTTTTGGGGTGCAATGAGTAGTATTTATGGGGTATGACTACTATGGTTTTGGGGTGCAATGAGTGGTATTTATGGGGTATGACTAGTATGGTTTTGGGGTGCAATGAGTAGTATTTATGGTGTATGACTAGTATGGTTTTGGGGTGCAATGAGTAGTATTTATGGGGTATGACTAGTATGGTTTTGGGGTGCAATGAGTAGTATTTATGGGGTATGACTAGTATGGTTTTGGGGTGCAATGAGTAGTATTTATGGGGTATGACTAGTATGGTTTTGGGGAGCAATGAGTGGGATTTATGGGGTATGACTAGTATGGTTTTGGGGTGCAATGAGTGGGATTTATGGGGTATGACTGGTATGGTTTTGGGGTGCAATGAGTGGGATTTATGGGGTATGACTAGTATGGTTTTGGGGTGCAATGAGTGGGATTTATGGGGTATGACTAGTATGGTTTTGGGGTGCAATGAGTAGTATTTATGGTGTATGACTAGTATGGTTTTGGGGTGCAATGAGTGGGATTTATGGGGTATGACTAGTATGGTTTTGGGGTGCAATGAGTAGTATTTATGGGGTATGACTAGTATGGTTTTGGGGTGCAATGAGTAGTATTTATGGTGTATGACTAGTATGGTTTTGGGGTGCAATGAGTGGGATTTATGGGGTATGACTAGTATGGTTTTGGGGTGCAATGAGTGGGATTTATGGGGTATGACTAGTATGGTTTTGGGGTGCAATGAGTAGTATTTATGGTGTATGACTAGTATGGTTTTGGGGTGCAATGAGTGGGATTTATGGGGTATGACTAGTATGGTTTTGGGATGCAATGAGTGGGATTTATGGGGTATGACTAGTATGGTTTTGGGATGCAATGAGTGGGATTTATGGGGTATGACTAGTATGGTTTTGGGATGCAATGAGTGGGATTTATGGGGTATGACTAGTATGGTTTTGGGGTGCAATGAGTGGGATTTATGGGGTATGACTAGTATGGTTTTGGGGTGCAATGAGTGGGATTTATGGGGTATGACTAGTATGGTTTTGGGGTGCAATGAGTGGGATTTATGGGGTATGACTAGTATGGTTTTGGGGAGCAATGAGTGGGATTTATGGGGTATGACTAGTATGGTTTTGGGGTGCAATGAGTGGGATTTATGGGGTATGACTAGTATGGTTTTGGGGAGCAATGAGTGGGATTTATGGGGTATGACTAGTATGGTTTTGGGGTGCAATGAGTGGGATTTATGGGGTATGACTAGTATGGTTTTGGGGTGCAATGAGTGGGATTTATGGGGTATGACTAGTATGGTTTTGGGGTGCAATGAGTGGGATTTATGGGGTATGACTAGTATGGTTTTGGGGTGCAATGAGTGGGATTTATGGGGTATGACTAGTATGGTTTTGGGGTGCAATGAGTAGTATTTATGGGGTATGACTAGTATGGTTTTGGGGTGCAATGAGTGGGATTTATGGGGTATGACTAGTATGGTTTTGGGGTGCAATGAGTAGTATTTATGGGGTATGACTAGTATGGTTTTGGGGTGCAATGAGTAGTATTTATGGGGTATGACTAGTATGGTTTTGGGGTTCAATGAGTAGTATTTATGGGGTATGACTAGTATGGTTTTGGGGTGCAATGAGTGGGATTTATGGGGTATGACTAGTATGGTTTTGGGGTGCAATGAGTGGGATTTATGGGGTATGACTAGTATGGTTTTGGGGAGCAATGAGTGGGATTTATGGGGTATGACTAGTATGGTTTTGGGGTGCAATGAGTAGTATTTATGGGGTATGACTAGTATGGTTTTGGGGTGCAATGAGTAGTATTTATGGGGTATGACTAGTATGGTTTTGGGGTGCAATGAGTAGTATTTATGGGGTATGACTAGTATGGTTTTGGGGTGCAATGAGTGGGATTTATGGGGTATGACTAGTATGGTTTTGGGGTGCAATGAGTGGGATTTATGGGGTATGACTAGTATGGTTTTGGGGTGCAATGAGTGGGATTTATGGGGTATGACTAGTATGGTTTTGGGGTGCAATGAGTGGGATTTATGGGGTATGACTAGTATGGTTTTGGGATGCAATGAGTAGTATTTATGGGGTATGACTAGTATGGTTTTGGGGTGCAATGAGTGGTATTTATGGGGTATGACTAGTATGGTTTTGGGGTGCAATGAGTGGTATTTATGGGGTATGACTAGTATGGTTTTGGGGTGCAATGAGTGGTATTTATGGGGTATGACTAGTATGGTTTTGGGGTGCAATGAGTGGTATTTATGGGGTATGACTAGTATGGTTTTGGGGTGCAATGAGTGGTATTTATGGGGTATGACTAGTATGGTTTTGGGGTGCAATGAGTGGGATTTATGGGGTATGACTAGTATGGTTTTGGGGTGCAATGAGTGGGATTTATGGGGTATGACTAGTATGGTTTTGGGGTGCAATGAGTGGGATTTATGGGGTATGACTAGTATGGTTTTGGGGTGCAATGAGTGGGATTTATGGGGTATGACTAGTATGGTTTTGGGTGCAATGAGTGGGATTTATGGGGTATGACTAGTATGGTTTTGGGGTGCAATGAGTGGTATTTATGGGGTATGACTAGTATGGTTTTGGGATGCAATGAGTGGTATTTATGGGGTATGACTAGTATGGTTTTGGGGTGCAATGAGTGGTATTTATGGGGTATGACTAGTATGGTTTTGGGGTGCAATGAGTGGTATTTATGGGGTATGACTAGTATGGTTTTGGGGTGCAATGAGTGGTATTTATGGGGTATGACTAGTATGGTTTTGGGGTGCAATGAGTGGTATTTATGGGGTATGACTAGTATGGTTTTGGGGAGCAATGAGTGGTATTTATGGGGTATGACCAGTATGGTTTTGGGGAGCAATGAGTGGGATTTATGGGGTATGACCAGTATGGTTTTGGGGTGCAATGAGTGGGATTTATGGGGTATGACTAGTATGGTTTAGGTTGGTGTCAGTGTGAGTTTTGGGGTATGACTAGTATGGTTTAGGTTGGTGTCAGTGTGAGTTTTGGGGTGGCCTGGGCAGATGCAGTAACAGAGAGGAAATGAGGGGCAGTTATTTGGGATGTGAGTCTTATCTATGGGACTGTGCCAACTCTACCATTAGCAGCGGACTCTCCATCCACAGTGTCAGCACATCTAAATGGCAGCAATTAATCCTCGTTACTCGGATCAGCACTGTCCTCCGTCTGATAAATGCACCCGTGTGTTAACCCCATCAGGTGCAAATAGAACTACAGGCTGTCTGAGGGTGATAGGAGGAGCTGCAGCCAGCGAATCAGGAGATGGATTTATCCTCAAGCATCGTCTTTGTGTTCGGTGCCAGCAGTAGCTGCATGCTGGGCTATTGTCTGCGTGGGGACCTAGAACACCAGAACCCCCCCCCCCACCCCCCCCCCCCCGCAAACACCACTCATTGGGTATCACAAAGCCATTCTGATGCAGTCACCATGGAAACCAGTGGAATTTTTCCCGCTGATTGCTCCACTTTTAGACATCACCACGGAAACCAGTGGAATGTTTCCCGCTGATTGCCCCACTTTAAGACATCACCATGGAAACCAGTGGAATGTTTCCCGCTGATTGCTCCACTTTAAGACATCACCATGGAAACCAGTGGAATGTTTCCCGCTGATTGCTCCACTTTTAGACATCACCATGGAAACCAGTGGAATGTTTCCCGCTGATTGCTCCACTTTTAGACATCACCATGGAAACCAGTGGAATGTTTCCCGCTGATTGCTCCACTTTTAGACATCAACATGTAAACCAGTGGAATGTTTCCCGCTGATTGCTCCACTTTTAGACATCACCATGGAAACCAGTGGAATGTTTCACGCTGATTGCTCCACTTTTAGACATCACCATGGAAACCAGTGGAATGTTTCCCGCTGATTGCCCCACTTTAAGACATCACCATGGAAACCAGTGGAATGTTTCCCGCTGATTGCTCCACTTTTAGACATCACCATGGAAACCAGTGGAATGTTTCCCGCTGATTGCCCCACTTTAAGACATCACCATGGAAACCAGTGGAATGTTTCCCGCTGATTGCTCCACTTTTAGACATCACCATGGAAACCAGTGGAATGTTTCCCGCTGATTGCTCCACTTTTAGACATCACCATGGAAACCAGTGGAATGTTTCCCGCTGATTGCTCCACTTTTAGACATCACCATGGAAACCAGTGGAATGTTTCCCGCTGATTGCTCCACTTTTAGACATCACCATGGAAACCAGTGGAATGTTTCCCGCTGATTGCTCCACTTTTAGACATCACCATGGAAACCAGTGGAATGTTTCCCGCTGATTGCTCCACTTTTAGACATCACCATGGAAACCAGTGGAATGTTTCCCGCTGATTGCTCCACTTTTAGACATCACCATGGAAACCAGTGGAATGTTTCCCGCTGATTGCCCCACTTTAAGACATCACCATGGAAACCAGTGGAATGTTTCCCGCTGATTGCTCCACTTTTAGACATCACCATGGAAACCAGTGGAATGTTTCCCGCTGATTGCTCCACTTTTAGACATCACCATGGAAACCAGTGGAATGTTTCCCGCTGATTGCTCCACTTTTAGACATCACCATGGAAACCAGTGGAATGTTTCCCGCTGATTGCTCCACTTTTAGACATCACCATGGAAACCAGTGGAATGTTTCCCGCTGATTGCTCCACTTTTAGACATCACCATGGAAACCAGTGGAATGTTTCCCACTGATTGCCCCACTTTTAGACATCACCATGGAAACCAGTGGAATGTTTCACACTGATTGCCCCACTTTTAGACATCACCATGGAAACCAGTGGAATGTTTCACACTGATTGCTCCACTTTTAGACATCACCATGGAAACCAGTGGAATGTTTCACACTGATTGCTCCACTTTAAGACATCACCATGGAAACCAGTGGAATGTTTCACACTGATTGCTCCACTTTAAGACATCACCATGGAAACCAGTGGAATGTTTCACACTGATTGCTCCACTTTTACAACTTTACCCCAAAACCTCCTGTTCGGAGAAGAAATTCCAATTGTATGAAATGATTTCTTCTTCATACAATCTGTCTGCCCAGGCATAAACAAGTCAACACACCTAAAATGGTCAAACTGTCCCTTTAAACATCTGCCGCCCACTAGCAAGCCATTAGCACATAGTGATGTTTTGTTCAGTTAACCAGGCCTCTGGCAGTCCGGGGGAAGCCAAATATAGGCGACAGGAAGGTTTACGACTTGTTAAAGGATCTAAAATTAATCTGGGGATTTTATCCCCCCCCCCCCCTCGCCCTTGCGATGCTCCGAACTGCTATAGTAGCCAGAGATTATTATATACCCTGAAACTCCAGCTCTCAATCTTGCTGGTGTCCGTGATTGGTATATTATTGCCGCTGCTTGTTTCATTTATGTCTCTGTGTAATATATTGTTATGATTTAATAAATGCTACTACGGGGTGCAACTTACAGTAGTACCTCAAGGAGTGGAGGATACATGGACTACCCTTCCAGTAGAGATGGGGATGAGGCTACACATCAATGCTGTGATATTTGGATTGGGTAAGGGCAGTTCTGCTTTTCAATGTTAAACACTAATGCCCACAGGACAGAAGTCAATCAACAGGGGGCAGAGGTGAAATGAAATCTGCCGCTAGGAAGACTCCCATCACAGTCAGCCTGCCTGCGAGGTGCAGTGTGTGAGTTTGACATTTTCCCTCTTGAGCTCCAAGTTATATTAAAAATGGCAAAGCTACTGTGCTCGCCCTTGAACCCTCCAGCAGGGATATTAACCGATCCCAGCTCCATCCGCATTCGTTAACGCCGCTGCCCATTGGTTCAGAGGCTTTTGATGAATTCCCAGCAGCAGAGAAGCTGATTATTTCTAATCAATTTGTTCCTTTGATTTCTTATCTTTATCCTGCACGGCTGCAGAGACGCTTCTCTCTCCCTCTCCCTCTCTGTATCGGATAAAGCCTCAGGCTTTGTTCCATTAATTACATATAAACAACTTTCCAGCTCGGAGCCCTCAACGCTGATAAACGTGCGATAGAGCGACCTTCCTGTGGAAGAGAGAGACGCAGGCTGCAGCATCACTAAAAGCAGGCATGCAGCAAGGAGCTAGGTCAAGGACGCTCTGCTGGCAGGAGGCACATAGTAGGCGTAACCAGAAGATGAGCCTGAGCCGAACATCCCACTATCACATATGGAACGCGTCAGGCTCTATTCACTAGAAACGCGTGGGGGTCTGTTTCATGGGTAACCTGTACTACACACACAAAGGCATCCCCGCCGCGGGAAACAGTACTGAGTACTACTGTACTACACACACACAGAGGCATCCCCGCCGCAGGAAACAGTACTGAGTACTACTGTACTACACACACACAGAGGCATCCCCGCCGCGTGATACAGTATTGAGTATTACTGTACCACACACACACACACCCACAGACAGACATCCCCGCCGCGTGAAACAGTACTGAGTATTACTGTACTGCACACACAGGCAGGCATCCCTGCCGCGTGATACAGTACTGAGTATTACTGTACTACACACAGGCAGGCATCCCCGCTGCGTGAAACAGTACTGATTATTACTGTACTACGCACACAGAGGCAGGCATCCCCGCCACGTGAAACAGTAGTACTCAGTACTGTTTCACACGACGGGGATGCCTGCTTGTGTGTGTGTAGTACAGTAATACTCAGTATTGTTTCACACGGCGGGGATGCCTGCCTGTGTGTGTAGTACAGTAATACTCAGTATTGTTTCACACGACGCGGATGCCTGTGTGTGTGTAGTACAGTAATACTCAGTATTGTTTCACACGGCGGGGATGCCTGCCTGTGTGTGTAGTACAGTAAATACTCAGTATTGTTTCACACAGCGCGGATGCCCGCCTGTGTGTGTGTGTGGTACAGTAATACTTAGTATTGTTTCTCGTGGCTGCGAGGCCTGTGTGTGTGTAGTACAGTAATACTCAGTACTGTTTCACATGGCGGGGATGCCTGTGTGTGTGTAGTACAGTAATACTCAGTGTTGTTTCATGCCATGTATATAGTACAGTAATACTCAGTACTGTTTCATGCCGTGTGTGTAGTACAGTAATACTCAGTACTGTTTCATGCTGTGTATGTAGTACAGTAATACTCAGTGCTTTTTCATGCCATGTATATAGTACAGTAATACTCAGTACTGTTTCATGCTGTGTGTGTAATACAGTAATACTCAGTACTGTTTCATGCCGTGTATGTAGTACAGTAATACTCAGTGCTGTTTCATGCTGTGTGTGTAATACAGTAATACTCAGTACTGTTTCATGCCGTGTATGTATTACAGTAATACTCAGTGCTGTTTCATGCCGTGTATATAGTACAGTAATACTCAGTGCTGTTTCATGCCGTGTATGTAGTACATTAATACTCAGTGCTGTTTCATGCTGTGTATATAGTACAGTAATACTCAGTGCTGTTTCATACTGTGTGTGTAGTACAGTAATACTCAGTACTGTTTCATGCCGTGTATGTAGTACAGTAATACTCAGTGCTGTTTCATGCTGTGTATATAGTACAGTAATACTCAGTGCTGTTTCATGCTGTGTATGTAGTACAGTAATACTCAGTGCTGTTTCATACTGTGTGTGTAGTACAGTAATACTCAGTACTGTTTCATGCTGTGTATGTAGTACAGTAATACTCAGTACTGTTTCATGCCGTGTATGTAGTACAGTAATACTCAGTATTGTTTCATGCCGTGTATGTAGTACAGTAATACTCAGTACTGTTTCATGCCGTGTATGTAGTACAGTAATACTCAGTACTGTTTCATGCCGTGTATGTAGTACAGTAATACTCAGTACTGTTTCATGCCGTGTATGTAGTACAGTAATACTCAGTACTGTTTCATGCCGTGTATATAGTACAGTAATACTCAGTGCTGTTTCATGCCGTGTGTGTAGTACAGTAATACTCAGTACTGTTTCATGCCGCGTGTGTAGTACAGTAATACTCAGTACTGTTTCATGCTGTGTGTGTGTAGTACAGTAATACTCAGTGCTGTTTCATGCTGTGTATGTAGTACAGTAATAATCAGTGCTGTTTCATACTGTGTGTGTAGTACAGTAATACTCAGTACTGTTTCATGCTGTGTATGTAGTACAGTAATACTCAGTACTGTTTCATGCCGTGTATGTAGTACAGTAATACTCAGTACTGTTTCATGCCGTGTATGTAGTACAGTAATACTCAGTACTGTTTCATGCCGTGTATGTAGTACAGTAATACTCAGTACTGTTTCATGCCGTGTATATAGTACAGTAATACTCAGTGCTGTTTCATGCCGTGTGTGTAGTACAGTAATACTCAGTGCTGTTTCATGCCGTGTGTGTAGTACAGTAATACTCAGTACTGTTTCATGCCGTGTATGTAGTACAGTAATACTCAGTGCTGTTTCATGCCGTGTATATAGTACAGTAATACTCAGTGCTGTTTCATGCCGTGTGTGTAGTACAGTAATACTCAGTGCTGTTTCATGCCGTGTGTGTAGTACAGTAATACTCAGTACTGTTTCATGCTGTGTGTGTAGTACAGTAATACTCAGTGCTGTTTCATGCTGTGTGTTTAGTACAGTAATACTCAGTGCTGTTTCATGCTGTGTGTGTAGTACAGTAATACTCAGTACTGTTTCATGCTGTGTGTTTAGTACAGTAATACTCAGTGCTGTTTCATGCTGTGTGTTTAGTACAGTAATACTCAGTACTGTTTCATGCTGTGTGTGTAGTACAGTAATACTAAGTGCTGTTTCATGCTGTGTGTGTAGTACAGTAATACTCAGTACTGTTTCATGCCGTGTATGTAGTACAGTAATACTCAGTACTGTTTCATGCCGTGTATATAGTACAGTAATACTCAGTGCTGTTTCATGCCGTGTGTGTAGTACAGTAATACTCAGTGCTGTTTCATGCCGTGTGTGTAGTACAGTAATACTCAGTACTGTTTCATGCCGTGTATGTAGTACAGTAATACTCAGTGCTGTTTCATGCCGTGTATATAGTACAGTAATACTCAGTGCTGTTTCATGCCGTGTGTGTAGTACAGTAATACTCAGTGCTGTTTCATGCCGTGTGTGTAGTACAGTAATACTCAGTACTGTTTCATGCTGTGTGTGTAGTACAGTAATACTCAGTGCTGTTTCATGCTGTGTGTTTAGTACAGTAATACTCAGTGCTGTTTCATGCTGTGTGTGTAGTACAGTAATACTCAGTACTGTTTCATGCTGTGTGTTTAGTACAGTAATACTCAGTGCTGTTTCATGCTGTGTGTTTAGTACAGTAATACTCAGTACTGTTTCATGCTGTGTGTGTAGTACAGTAATACTAAGTGCTGTTTCATGCTGTGTGTGTAGTACAGTAATACTCAGTACTGTTTCATGCCGTGTATATAGTACAGTAATACTCAGTACTGTTTCATGCCGTGTATGTAGTACAGTAATACTCAGTGCTGTTTCATGCTGTGTGTGTAGTACAGTAATACTCAGTACTGTTTCATGTCGTGTGTATATAGTACAGTAATACTCAGTACTGTTTCATGCTGTGTATGTAGTACAGTAATACTCAGTGCTGTTTCATGCTGTGTGGGTAGTACAGTAATACTCAGTGCTGTTTCATACTGTGTGTGTAGTACAGTAATACTCAGTACTGTTTAATGCTGTGTGTGTAGTACAGTAATACTCAGTACTGTTTCATGCCGTGTATGTAGTACAGTAATACTCAGTACTGTTTCATGCCGTGTATGTAGTACAGTAATACTCAATACTGTTTCATGCCGTGTATGTAGTACAGTAATACTCAGTACTGTTTCATGCCGTGTATATAGTACAGTAATACTCAGTGCTGTTTCATGCCGTGTGTGTAGTACAGTAATACTCAGTACTGTTTCATGCCGCGTGTGTAGTACAGTAATACTCAGTGCTGTTTCATGCCGTGTGTGTAGTACAGTAATACTCAGTACTGTTTCATGCCGTGTATGTAGTACAGTAATACTCAGTGCTGTTTCATGCCGTGTATATAGTACAGTAATACTCAGTGCTGTTTCATGCCGTGTGTGTAGTACAGTAATACTCAGTGCTGTTTCATGCCGTGTGTGTAGTACAGTAATACTCAGTACTGTTTCATGCTGTGTGTGTAGTACAGTAATACTCAGTACTGTTTCATGCTGTGTGTGTAGTACAGTAATACTCAGTGCTGTTTCATGCTGTGTGTTTAGTACAGTAATACTCAGTGCTGTTTCATGCTGTGTGTGTAGTACAGTAATACTCAGTACTGTTTCATGCTGTGTGTTTAGTACAGTAATACTCAGTGCTGTTTCATGCTGTGTGTTTAGTACAGTAATACTCAGTACTGTTTCATGCCGTGTGTGTAATACAGTAATACTCAGTGCTGTTTCATGCCATGTATATAGTACAGTAATACTCAGTACTGTTTCATGCCGTGTGTGTAGTACAGTAATACTCAGTGCTGTTTCATGCCGTGTATATAGTACAGTAATACTCAGTGCTGTTTCATGCCGTGTATATAGTACAGTAATACTCAGTACTGTTTCATGCCGTGTGTGTAGTACAGTAATACTCAGTACTGTTTCATGCCGTGTATGTAGTACAGTAATACTCAGTGCTGTTTCATGCCGTGTGTGTAGTACAGTAATACTCAGTACTGTTTCATGCCGTGTGTGTAGTACAGTAATACTCAGTACTGTTTCATGCCGTGTGTGTAGTACAGTAATACTCAGTACTGTTTCATGCCGTGTGTGTAGTACAGTAATACTCAGTACTGTTTCATGCCGTGTGTGTAGTACAGTAATACTCAGTACTGTTTCATGCCGTGTGTGTAGTACAGTAATACTCAGTACTTTTTCATGCTGTATATATAGTACAGTAATACTCAGTGCTGTTTCATGCTGTGTGTGTAGTACAGTAATACTCAGTGCTGTTTCATGCTGTGTGTTTAGTACAGTAATACTCAGTGCTGTTTCATGCTGTGTGTGTAGTACAGTAATACTCAGTGCTGTTTCATACTGTGTATGTAGTACAGTAATACTCAGTGCTGTTTCATGCCATGTATATAGTACAGTAATACTCAGTACTGTTTCATACTGTGTATGTAGTACAGTAATACTCAGTACTGTTTCATGCCGTATATATAGTACAGTAATACTCAGTACTGTTTCATGCTGTGTGTGTAGTACAGTAATACTCAGTACTGTTTCATGCCGTATATATAGTACAGTAATACTCAGTGCTGTTTCATGCCATGTATATAGTACAGTAATACTCAGTACTGTTTCATGCCGTGTGTGTAGTACAGTAATACTCAGTGCTGTTTCATGCCGTGTATATAGTACAGTAATACTCAGTGCTGTTTCATGCCGTGTATATAGTACAGTAATACTCAGTACTGTTTCATGCCGTGTGTGTAGTACAGTAATACTCAGTACTGTTTCATGCCGTGTATGTAGTACAGTAATACTCAGTGCTGTTTCATGCCGTGTGTGTAGTACAGTAATACTCAGTACTGTTTCATGCCGTGTGTGTAGTACAGTAATACTCAGTACTGTTTCATGCCGTGTGTGTAGCACAGTAATACTCAGTACTGTTTCATGCCGTGTGTGTAGTACAGTAATACTCAGTACTGTTTCATGCCGTGTGTGTAGTACAGTAATACTCAGTACTGTTTCATGCCGTGTGTGTAGTACAGTAATACTCAGTACTGTTTCATGCCGTATATATAGTACAGTAATACTCAGTGCTGTTTCATGCTGTGTGTGTAGTACAGTAATACTCAGTGCTGTTTCATGCTGTGTGTTTAGTACAGTAATACTCAGTACTGTTTCATGCTGTGTGTGTAGTACAGTAATACTCAGTGCTGTTTCATGCTGTGTGTGTAGTACAGTAATACTCATTGCTGTTTCATGCTATGTGTGTAGTACAGTAATACTTAGTGCTGTTTCATGCCGTGTGTGTAGTACAGTAATACTCAGTGCTGTTTCATGCTGTGTGTGTAGTACAGTAATACTCAGTGCTGTTTCATGCAATGTATATAGTACAGTAATACTCAGTACTGTTTCATACTGTGTTTGTAGTACAGTAATACTCAGTACTGTTTCATGCCGTATATATAGTACAGTAATACTCAGTACTGTTTCATGCTGTGTGTGTAGTACAGTAATACTCAGTGCTGTTTCATGCTGTGTGTGTAGTACAGTAATACTCAGTGCTGTTTCATGCTGTGTGTGTAGTACAGTAATACTTAGTGCTGTTTCATGCCGTGTGTGTAGTACAGTAATACTCAGTGCTGTTTCATGCCGTGTGTGTAGTACAGTAATACTTAGTGCTGTTTCATGCCGCATGTGTAGTACAGTAATACTCAGTGCTGTTTCATGCCGTGTGTGTAGTACAGTAATACTCAGTGCTGTTTCATGCTGTGTGTGTAGTACAGTAATACTCAGTACTGTTTCATGCCGTGTATATAGTACAGTAATACTCAGTGCTGTTTCATGCTGTGTGTGTAGTACAGTAATACTCAGTGCTGTTTCATGCTGTGTGTGTAGTACAGTAATACTCAGTGCTGTTTCATGCTGTGTGTGTAGTACAGTAATACTCAGTGCTGTTTCATGCTGTGTGTGTAGTACAGTAATACTCAGTGCTGTTTCATGCTGTGTGTGTAGTACAGTAATACTCAGTGCTGTTTCATGCTGTGTGTGTAGTACAGTAATACTCAGTACTGTTTCATGCCGTGTATATAGTACAGTAATACTCAGTACTGTTTCATGCCGTGTATGTAGTACAGTAATACTCAGTACTGTTTCATGCCGTGTATATAGTACAGTAATACTCAGTGCTGTTTCATGCCTTGTGTGTAGTACAGTAATACTCAGTACTGTTTCATGCTGTGTGTGTAGTACAGTAATACTCAGTACTGTTTCATGCCGTGTATATAGTACAGTAATACTCAGTGCTGTTTCATGCCGTGTATGTAGTACAGTAATACTCAGTACTGTTTCATGCTGTGTGTGTAGTACAGTAATACTCAGTACTGTTTCATGATGTGTGTGTAGTACAGTAATACTCAGTACTGTTTCATGCCGTGTATATAGTACAGTAATACTCAGTACTGTTTGATGCTGTGTGTGTAGTACAGTAATACTCAGTACTGTTTCATGCTGTGTATATAGTACAGTAATACTCAGTGCTGTTTCATGCCGTGTATATAGTACAGTAATACTCAGTACTGTTTGATGCTGAGTGTGTAGTACAGTAATACTCAGTACTGTTTCATGCTGTGTATATAGTACAGTAATACTCAGTGCTGTTTCATGTGATTAATTCTTTGTATGCTACACATACTGGGGGAATATTGATTATAAAGATTTGGATATTGGCTTACACAGGAGTCCCCATCACAGACAACGCCTCTTAACCCTTCAGCTGCCATGTCATACATTCCCAAACCACAGGAGCCAGGGAACCATGTGTCATACATTCCCAAACCACAGGAGCCAGGGAACCATGTGTCATACATCCCCAAACCACAGGAACCACGGAACCATGTGTCATACATCCCCAAACCACAGGAGCCAGGGAACCATGTGTCATACATCCCCAAACCACAGGAGCCAGGGAACCATGTGTCATACATCCCCAAACCACAGGAGCCACGGAACCATGTGTCGTACATCCCCAAACCACAGGAGCCAGGGAACCATGTGTCGTACATCCCCAAACCACAGGAGCCACGGAACCATGTGTCATACATCCCCAAACCACAGGAGCCACGGAACCATGTGTCATACAACCCCAAACCACAGGAGCCAGGGAACCATGTGTCATACATTCCCAAACCACAGGAGCCACGGAACCATGTGTCATACATCCCCAAACCACAGGAGCCAGGGAACCACGTGTCATACATCCCCAAACCACAGGAGCCAGGGAACCATGTGTCATACATCCCCAAACCACAGGAGCCAGGGAACCATGTGTCATACATCCCCAAACCACAGGAGCCACGGAACCATGTGTCATACATCCCCAAACCACAGGAGCCAGGGAACCATGTGTCATACATCCCCAAACCACAGGAGCCAGGGAACCATGTGTCATACATCCCCAAACCACAGGAGCCACGGAACCATGTGTCATACATCCCTAAACCACAGGAGCCAGGGAACCATGTGTCATACATCCCCAAACCACAGGAGCCAGGGAACCATGTGTCATACATCCCCAAACCACAGGAGCCAGGGAACCATGTGTCATACATCCCCAAACCACAGGAGCCACGGAACAATGTGTCATACATCCCCAAACCACAGGAGCCACGGAACCATGTGTCATACATCCCCAAACCACAGGAGCCAGGGAACCATGTGTCATACATCCCCAAACCACAGGAACCACGGAACCATGTGTCATACATCCCCAAACCACAGGAGCCAGGGAACCATGTGTCATAAATCCCCAAACCACAGGAGCCACGGAACCATGTGTCATACATCCCCAAACCACAGGAGCCACGGAAGTCCTGGGCTGGTCTTCTGTGCAGTGAGTGCTGTGCGTGGAGTACCCCAGTGATGGACTCATGGCAGGTAGAGAGTTTGTTTTGCAGTATCCTGTTATAGCCAAGATGTCCAGCTCCATCCCTCCAGCTGGTTCTCTACTACAACTCCCATCATACTCTGCCAACCTAGTATGATTTTCGATCTTATAGTTCGGCAGTGGCAGCTGGAGGGACATTGAGATGTATTTGCTGTGAGACAGTTATAGGGTTTTTTAGGATACCTGGCTTAGTGCGCACAGCCCTTATTTTGATAGAGCATGTTTGACTGTCAGCCTGTAGCTCTCCCTCCACTTCCTTAACGTTGCATTCTAACAGCTGCAAGTGTCTCAAATTAGATGCATGCTAGGGCTTCGAACAGCTGAAAACACCCTCCCCTTCTCCTGTGTCCCAGTGACTCAGTCCCAGGCAGCCCACCCAAACCATGGCCCTAGCCCACCACTAACCATTGACACCTCACAGCCCCCATCACCAAGTACTACCCTGCATAACTGACTCCAGTTCCCTGGAATAATCTGCTCAGAAACATATAAAGTGCAGGGAGAGAGGGGTAATACATTCATGGATGTATGCCTTTAAATGCAGAAGAACAAAAAACAACCCTTTTTATACATGCAGTTTTATATTTTATATTATTAGTTAATAAAGTGTATTTTCAAAGATTATGTTTTTTGGGTTTCTCTGGCAGGTGCATCTCCTCCTCCAGTACGTGAAACGCTTCAGATCAGTCACAGAAAATTGTACAGTGTGAAACGTGTCGGATCACAGTTGTATAAATAGGGGGTCGCTCAATTCTCCTAAACTTACAAGGCCTGCATGGGCCAGGTTTATGAGCTCCCAGTACAAAGGCTCATTTACGTGCACGTTTCATTTAACCCTATGAGCCGCTGTGTTAAGCTGTAGAGATCGAGCTAAGATCTAGTTAAATGGAAACAATTCCTAAAAAAAATATGTATTGGCATATGGGAGAGGCAACAGTTTGGGCTGCAGAGCCTGGAACAGCTCCTGCCTGCAGAATGAAGCCTTCCACCTGATTGTACATTCATCCTGCTCCTCGCAAGAGCTGCTTGAAAATCCAAGTGCTGCTGAGACCGAATGACAGAAATCTTAATGTAGGAGTGTAGAGACATCCATTAGGCTCTCCCCCTGCCTCTACGGAGCTCCCTGTGCATTGCCAATTAGTGCTTATTTCCTGATCTGGCAGGATGGATGATCGACTCTCAGTGAGGCACGCACCCCTAGCTCCCTCTCTCCCTGACACCTGTAGCCATTTTCATCTCTACCTCTGCCTGTCAGAGCCACATTCCTGGATCTATAGACGCACACACATCCATACACACACAGGGGGCTTACAGGTCTGTCACACACGGCTGTATTTGTTTTTAAGGCAGTTATGGGCAGTGATTTTGTATGTGTGTTAGCGTGTGTACAGGCATTTAACTCCATCTGTGCTGGTGCTGAGAGGAAACATGGTACTCATGTTGATTATGTAGAGTAGATCAAACCATGATAACCTTTTCTTTCCTGGTATCCTCTTTGCCCGCCAGAGAGGGGAGCCATGTTTAATATATATATATATATATAAATATATGCAACTAAGAAAGGCCCATACGGCATACATAGGCTTTAATCTCACCCGCCTCCCCTACTCGTTTCGCAGCCTGGGAAAGGGGGGGAGGAATGCGCTTGGTAATACCCTACCTTTTCATACAAACCCCATGACAGTTCAGTCTCAATGACCATGACAACTATTCCAAACATCCCGAATATCAAGGCGTAGTCACTAAGCCGTTTCCTCTTCTCGAAAAGTGCTCTGCGGTGGCCCAGCTTGTATCCAATGTTCTGGTTTTTCCTCTTGTTGGCTTTTGGGTAGTTGTTGATTCTGTTATTGCCTGAGTGTTGGTGGTTGTGAGTGGTGTTGAGGTGATGCTCATCCTTGGATGAGATGACTATCTCCGGCGGGTTGTTGGAGTTGAAGATCTGTAGAGGTTGGCTCTCGGGCTCCGACTCTATCAGATTCCTTCGGGAGGCACTTAGTCGACTGAGGGGCTTCATCACCCCTCCTGTGTATTTACATGAGCTCATGGCTATTTCGGTGAAAGGGTTGCTGTCCCTCCTGTGGACAAGAGGACTGGCTTGTCTGTGCTTGCATCCTCCTACGGCTCCACTTGTAGAAGCTGAAGTTGGAGAGTGTCCAACCAAGTGGTCATTTAAATTGAGCTGGCTGCCCTGCCTGGAGGAAGGGTGGAGTGCGGCGGCGGTGGCGGCGGTGTTGGAAGGAGGAGCCCTGAAAACAGTTGGTGATGAGTGCAACAGGCTGTGGTGGAAAGTCTGGCTCTGCAACTGGTGCGGAGCATGCTGCTGCTGCTGGGCATCCTCTCCAGCCACCGGACATTGACACTTGGGGTCCTCTTCCATGTCTCCAACTCCCGAATCATGGAAGTGACCTGACGTGTCCATGGTTTGGATATGACTGGTTACCTTCAGCCCCCCAATCCTGACTCTCTGAATGGGCAGGAGAGGTATATAAAATAATCAAGGGGAGGGGGGTACCAAACAATGTCTCCAAAGTGTTGTAGATCCCTGTGTTTCTTTGGCTTGCTTGCCTCCTTGGCTTCCTCCTAGATACTGCTCCTAGACATTATGATCAGGGGGAAGGTGGTGGTAACCAGGAGCTTGGTCTATGTGTGACTGGCTCTTCCTTCAACAGATTTGTCTCTCCTCTCGATTACCAAGCCAAACCCACCACTCCCGAGGCGGCTCTCATTGGCTCTGCTATCAGTGCTGAATGCCTGGCCCTTGCATCGTCATGTTAACCTTACCACGTCTCCCGAGATGGCCACGGAGCTGGGCCAGCCGCTCAGGTAACTGTGGCACACGCGTGCCTCATCTCCTGGGACCGTGGCCATCGCTAGATGAATAGAGAGTAAGTGGTTAAGGCAGGAATCCATGTGACTCTCTCCCTCCTCCTCCTCTCGCTCCCTTCACACTGCTGGGAATATTCATGTAAAGGCATTTTTTTAAAGGCTCTTGGAAATGACTGTGTGAGAATATTAATGGAGTGTAATTAGTCTTATGGCGATCTGTAGCAGGCCGGGCTGGCTGACAGCTGAATGGAGGAGCAGGGTCATAACGGCAAACCCTGGGCTGTGTTTAGCCCCTTTTGGGAGTTGAAAGGTTGAGTTTAAGACCCAACCTGCGTTGGCACTGAGAAGCGTAACAGGGAGGTTATAGATTGGGGACCTCCTGATGATCCCCATTTGAACACCAGCCCCGAAAAATGTTTTGAAGCTTGCGTTTTAAATAGAACATATTTAACCCATTAATCACCACAGCGCTGCGCTGTCCTCGAGCTGTCTGACACAGGAGCTGCTCCAGACAACCTGTTAGTTTCGGTTCCTCTAGAAGGGGCTGCTGTATACCACAGTGCAGTACAACAAACGGGATGGTAGAACATGCTGATAACTGCCGATGGTACAAGTCTAGAGGAAGAGAGGATCCATTGCAGTTGCTGCCTGGGTAACAAGTAATGGAGCTGGGCTTGGGCTGTCTGAGGGCCATGGGAGTTGTCACAAGAGATGGAGACGCTACTGGTGAGCTTTGTGTTACAGATAGTTTGAAAGTGGAGAGGAGAGGCAGGGTTAGCGCTGTAATGCCGAGCGCTTAATTTAACCCTTCTTACTGCTATCTGCTGGACCCTTACACCATGTCCATAAATAGAATGTGTCAAATGAGATCTGTGGCTTTAACTGTGTGGGTGCCAGGGGGTTATATGCCTGACTCACACCTTTGGCACAGAAAGGGTTTGAACGTCTGCTTGAGACCCCTGATTGCAAGTGTAAAGAACTAGACCCCCCTTCCTGGTCTGACAAGACCCCAAATGGCGGGCTGGCAGGGTAACGGCACCGCTTGTCCTCTGTGTTGCTATGGACACAGCCGATTATTTTCCCCCGAGATGCTATTAATGGGGAGGGGATCACACGTCTGTGTTTTTCAGCTGTAAGAAGAGCTGGCACTGTTGTCACCTTGCACTGCTGGGACTACAATACCCACAATGCTGTTGGGAAACCCCTCGCCTCAGCATCCTACAGTGACATCCCAAGCGAGACGAGGGAGCCTTGTTACATCCAATAAAACAATCTGCCCAGCCACTGACGTAAACCAGCTATCCGTCAAAAGAGCTTGCAATCCATTATGTGCAGGGGAAGGTTACATAAAACCCTGCATCCATGTGCTTAAATCGTAGCATTAAACCCCCCCCCCCCCCCCCCCCCAATTATAATAAAGTCCCACCTTTGTATTCCTCTGTGGAATATGTTGGTGATTTATGAATGTGACTGCATTCACCAAAGTCTTACTGCATTTGATATACTGTACTGGTGTGTCCCATCTCTGCTGGTACTCTATGCCATGTGTACACCTCTGCAATCAGCACAGCTCACCGGCATTTCAGGGAGACTGTGTGCATTCCAGCTATTGATCTACAACTCCTATTATCCTCAGGGCCCAGGTTTATAAAAAGGTTAGTGCCCCCCCCCCCCCCCCCAAAAAAAAAACGTTGTCACAGAAAAATGGGAGTTGTAGTTCACGAGCAGGTTCGGTATTAATGTGTGTGCACTTTCCCTATATCCTTTGCCCCCCCCCTACCTGACAGCCACTACGGGTGATAATGACAGCCCAGACTGCCAGAGAAAGTGTGACCTTGTCACCAAGGAATCTCCCACCAGGCTCAGCCAACCCCCCTCCCCGCGCCACTGTAACTAGACACCAACGCCACTCACCCACAGAGCATGGAGGGAGGGGGGGGTAACGTGCGTAGAGTGTCCGAGGTGCGAAGAGAGGATGGTGTGAAGGTATCAGCGCAGCGCAGTAATGGAGGATGAACGCACACTAGATATCCCCCCCTAGCCCCCTAACCATCCATTGTACAGCAGACCCCTCTCCGCTTCACACCCCCTTAAAGAAAAAAATCACACCTTCCCAAAGGATTCAAGGCTAAATTTAAAGTGCTTGCCACTATGATTGTGGAGTGAGCTCCATGTTGTTTCAGAGAGAATCTTGCACAGACGGAAGCTCTAGATCTGTATACAACCTGTCCATCATTTTTATTATTTGCAATTAATATACAGGTCAATTCTCCAATAAACAGCCATAAATCTGGCAGCTTTACACCCGGCTTGATAAATCCCACGAGCCAGGGAGTCCTAACGGCTGGCTCCTAACTTTTACTATTGGAAGCCGCTGACTTCCAAAAAGGGAATCAATACTAATTAGAATGTGAGGTCGAACAATCAGCTCCTGATTCACCAGCTGCTGTGGACTTACTCTCTTATCATGCTCAGCCAACAATAGACTTCCTGAGCAGCATTGGATGGATAGCCATTCTCTTACAAAATGGATGCTGTATTTAACACAGCCAGAGTCTGCTCATTTCTACTCAGGTTCTACTCCCAGCAGCTGTGTAATTATTCTCTTTGTTAATTTGTCAGCCAATACCACCTCTGCCGGAAGGCAGTTCCATGCATTCACACAGGCAGCAATCCTCGTGGTGCCTGGCTGGTATAGTACAGGTTTCCTGGATACTGACAGGGGAGATTAACTTGGGCCACGGGATGTGACAGAAGGTGTTAATGTTTAGTTAACAGAACAGCAATACCCGACACTCTCACACACACGTCTGTACGAGAGCCTGACACGTGTGTTTATCACACAGAGGATTCCCAGCCAGCCGTGCAAAATCAATGTATACCCCCACCCTATAGCCTTTCAGTACTAGCTACTGGAACATAATGTAATATAGAGTCTAGTGGTATAATGGGAGAGTGTCCTAAGGAGCTTACAGTCTAGGTATATAATGGGCGGCTCTGTCCCAAGGAGCTTACACTCTAGTAGTATAATAGGAAACCCTGTCCCATGGAGCTTACACTCTAGTAGTATAATGGGAAACCCTGTCCCATGGAGCTTACACTCTAGTGGTATAATGGCAGACCCTGTCCCAAGGAGCTTACAGTCTAGTGCATAATGGGAGACCATGTCCTATGGAGCTTACAGTCTAGTGGTATAATGGGAGACCCTGTCCCAAGGAGCTTACAGTCTAGGGGTATAATTGGAGACCCTGTCCCAAGGAGCTTACAGTCTAGTGGTATAATGGGAGACCATGTCCTATGGAGCTTACAGTCTAGTGCATAATGGGAGACCATGTCCCAAGGAGCTTACAGTCTAGTGCATAATGGGAGACCATGTCCCAAGGAGCTTACAGTCTAGGGATGGGTGGCTCCATCCCAAGGAGCTTACACGCTACTGGTATAATGGGAGACCCTGTACCATTGAGCTTACACTCTAGTGGAATAATGGGAGACCCTGTCCCATGGAGCTTACAGTCTAGAGGTATAATTAAAGGCTATGTCCCCAAGATCTTACCGTCTAGTGGTATAATGAGAGACCCTGTCCCAAGGAGATCACAATTAAATTCCAAAGGTAGTATAGTGGTGGTTTCTATGCATTTTAACAAGTGTAAGCTTTTGGAGTAAGACTGCCTTTTTGGTTCTCCAAGAATTAGATGTATCAGTTTTATCAGTCAGAACCTACCCAATAAAGGTACCAACTTGACTCTACTTGACTCCTTTTTTTGTAACTTTCTTAGTGAAATAACCCAAAATCAAGGTGTGGCGCAGCCCCCGCCCTTCCCCCTGTGCCTGTCTCCATAAGCTGATTCCACCTGAGTTTTTATTAATGGCAGTGCTGGGCTTCCGAGACTGGGAAGATGATCTCTTTTGAAGGTCAAGCAGATTTGACCAGATACGGGAGGGGGTCCATAAATATCCCTAGATATAGAATAATAGACACCTAGAATGTGCCCCCGGACGATAGGAACCATTCGGCTCATCTAGTCTGCCCAATTTCTATCTAAAAATGTTTTAATATGGTAGTTTCATTAGTCCCTTACCTTATCTTATATTTAGGATAGCCTTATACCTATCCCATGCATGCTTAAACTCCTTCACTGTATTAACCTCTACCACTTCTACTGGAAGACTATTCCATGCATCCACTACCCTTTCATTAATGTAATACTTTCATTAGTCCCTGACCTTATCTTATATCTAGGATAGCCTTATACCTATCCCATGCATGCTTAAACTCCTTCACTTTATTAACCTCTACCACTTCTACTGGAAGACTATTCCATACATCCACTACCCTCTCAGTAATGTAATACTTTCATTAGTCCCTGGCCTTATCTTATATCTAGGATAGCCTTATACCTATCCCACGCATGCTTAAACTCCTTCACTGTATTAACCTCTACCATTTCTACTGGAAGGCTATTCCATGCATACACTACCCTCTCAGTAAAGTAATACTTTCATTAGTCCCTGGCCTTATATTATATCTAGGATAGCCTTATACCTATCCCATGCATGCTTAAACTCCTTCACTGTATTAACCTCTACCACTTCTACTGGAAGACTATTCCATACATCCACTACCCTCTCAGTAATGTAATACTTTCATTAGTCCCTGGCCTTATCTTATATCTAGGATAGCCTTATACCTATCCCATGCATGCTTAAACTCCTTCACTGTATTAACCCCTACCTCTTCTACTGGAAGACTATTCCATGCATACACTACCCTCTCAGTAAAGTAATACTTTCATTAGTTTTAAACCTTACCCCGCTGTGCTCTATTAAAAAAAGATCAAAATGTATTTATATATTGCATTAGCAAACAAGTGCACAGATTCTATTAAATTGTGTTCTAAATGTGTCTGTGGAAAATGTATAATTTGCATATCAAGCCACAAGGGGAAGTCATCAACAGGAGATACTAGTATTAGCAGTGTTTAGGTAACATGGTCCCATATTGTGACTGTTTACCTGACATCAGCTTGCGTCCGGATGGGTGGAAATTAATCTTATTCATGAAATAGAGAATTGCAGGGAATTGAGAAGGGGATTTTTAAACGTAAGGACAAAGTAGCCGAGTTGGTGTCAGGATGCAGCCAGCGGTCTCTGAATATCGTGTCATTGTCAGATCAGAAGGAACATCTGCCCTTACAGCTTAATTTGGCGTCTGTAGCGTTAGGTGCTTAATGGTCGCACAGCCTCATGGCCTACCCTTTAATCCGGATTAAACACACACTGCACTAGCGATCGTATCACCTCACTCTGTAATATGGGGGGAGCAGCTCTATCAGCAGGAGTCTGTAGAGGGGTTACCATCTTGCTTTATCAGCAGAAATATAAGTCCAATGGCAGGGAGGTTTGCCTGTGAACCAACATGGCCTCTCCCTTGGTCCGAAGCTTGGAGACCTTCCTCATACACATCATGCCAGTCCATGCCAGTGGGAACATTAAAGAAAACATTTTTAACCATATAAATGAGCCAAGGAGAGTAGATTTCAGCTACCTGGAACTCACAGTGTTAAATTTCGTTTCACACTCCTTTATTTTGGTGGTATCTTCACTATCTTATTTTTCAGCAGTTTATCCTTTAGTCATTGTGTAGTCCTGAGACAGATGCCTTGCTCTAAAAATATTCTTTTATTTACCAAACGGAACATCTCCTTGCTTTAGCACATCTGTTATAATATCCATGGAATAGAAAGAGACAATTTCCATCCTTGCTGCTTTGTTTTACCTCTGGTTATGGATCTATGTAATCTATCACCCCCGCCAAACATCTCCAGGACATGAAGGCTCTGTAAGACATGTGCTAGGGGGCAAGCCCTGGAAGTGATAGTTTGCCAGGGCTAGTAGCTCCATACCTCCCTAGCAGTCAATGTGTTCACTATGGTGTGTGGAGGCCATTATCAAAATATCTGTGGCTTGCCACTTTTGGTTACTGTTACTACCACCCTAAGCCAGCTGATGGAGAAGGACAGGCTGGTTACCAGTGGTGTTACTACTTAAATAAAGAGAGTAAGGTGTATGGTGGACAGTGAGGAGTAAGGGAGCAGGTCCGGGTCAGAGAGTAAGGTGTTGGGTGGACAGTGAGGAGTAAGGGAGGAGGTCCGGGTCAAAGAGTAAGGTGTTAGGTGGACAGTGAGGAGTAAGGGAGGAGGTCTGGGTCAGAGAGTAAGGTGTTAGATGGACAGTGAGGAGTAAGGGAGCAGGTCCGGGTCAGAGAGTAAGGTGTTGCGTGGACAGTGAGGAGTAAGGGAGCAGGTCTGGGTCAGAGAGTAAGGTGTTGGGTGGACAGTGAGGAGTAAGGGAGGAGGTCTGGGTCAGAGAGTAAGGTGTTGCGTGGACAGTGAGGAGTAAGGGAGGAGGTCTGGGTCAGAGAGTAAGGTGTTGGGTGGACAGTGAGGAGTAAGGGAGCAGGTCTGGGTCAGAGAGTAAGGTGTTGGGTGGACAGTGAGGAGTAAGGGAGCAGGTCCGGGTCAGAGAGTAAGGTGTTAGGTGGACAGTGAGGAGTAAGGGAGGAGGTCTGGGTCAGAGAGTAAGGCGTTAGGTGGACAGTGAGGAGTAAGGGAGGAGGTCTGGGTCAGAGAGTAAGGTGTTGGGTGGACAGTGAGGAGTAAGGGAGCAGGTCTGGGTCAGAGAGTAAGGTGTTGGGTGGACAGTGAGGAGTAAGGGAGGAGGTCTGGGTCAGAGAGTAAGGTGTTGGGTGGACAGTGAGGAGTAAGTGAGCAGGTCTGGGTCAGAGAGTAAGGTGTTGGGTGGACAGTGAGGAGTAAGGGAGCAGGTCTGGGTCAGAGAGTAAGGTGTTGGGTGGACAGTGAGGAGTAAGGGAGGAGGTCTGGGTCAGAGAGTAAGGTGTTGGGTGGACAGTGAGGAGTAAGGGAGCAGGTCCGTGTCAAAGAGTAAATTGTTAGGTGGACAGTGAGGAGTAAGGGAGCAGGTCTCGGTCAGAGAGTAAGGTGTATGGTGGACAGTGAGGAGTAAGGGAGCAGGTCCGGGTCAGAGAGTAAGGTGTTGGGTGGACAGTGAGGAGTAAGGGAGCAGGTCTGGGTCAGAGAGTAAGGTGTTGCGTGGACAGTGAGGAGTAAGGGAGGAGGTCTGGGTCAGAGAGTAAGCTGTTGGGTGGAGAGTAAGGGAGGAGGTCCGGGTCAGAGAGTAAGGTGTTAGATGGACAGTGAGGAGTAAGGGAGCAGGTCTGGGTCAGAGAGTAAGGTGTTGGGTGGAGAGTAAGGGAGGAGGTCCGGGTCAGAGAGTAAGGTGTTAGATGGACAGTGAGGAGTAAGGGAGCAGGTCTGGGTCAGAGAGTAAGGTGTTAGATGGACAGTGAGGAGTAAGGGAGCAGGTCCGGGTCAAAGAGTAAATTGTTAGGTGGACAGTGAGGAGTAAGGGAGCAGGTCTGGGTCAGAGAGTAAGGTGTTGGGTGGACAGTGAGGAGTAAGGGAGCAGGTCCGGGTCAGAGAGTAAGGTGTTGGGTGGACAGTGAGGAGTAAGGGAGCAGGTCCGGGTCAGAGAGTAAGGTGTTGGGTGGACAGTGAGGAGTAAGGGAGCAGGTCTGGGTCAGAGAGTAAGGTGTTAGATGGACAGTGAGGAGTAAGGGAGCAGGTCCGGGTCAGAGAGTAAGGTGTTGGGTGGACAGTGTGGAGTAAGGGAGGAGGTCTGGGTCAGAGAGTAAGGTGTTGGGTGGACAGTGAGGAGTAAGGGAGGAGGTCTGGGTCAGAGAGTAAGGTGTTGGGTGGACGCTTAGTGTTGATTTTTAACTGCCTTTAATAAAACGTAACTGTACGAGCTGCAGGGTAAGAAGTGACAGGGCACTTGAAGGAAGAGGCCCGCCATTTTGTACTTCTGTATTACCATAAATTAGCGAGGTGGAGGTGCGAGGGGAATTGTGTGAAGTATTGCACCTAGCAGGAGGCTGTGTAAATCCTCGGTCTGTCTCGGCTTTGTGTAGTTCCTTTTCGGAAGCTGCGGTTTTATTTATCAGTGTAAAGAGCAGACCGGAGTAAAATAAATAAAAATGGCCCCAGGGCATTACTGCCTGAAATAATCACATGTAGCGCTGCGATCTTAAAAAGGAATCACTGAAAAATAGAGGAATAGGTCCGCCGTACTTGAGGCTGGTGTGCTTTGATAGTGTCAGTGCACAGCCAATCAGAGCAGAGGCTCACCCCGCTCATATGATCAGGGTGTGCAGAGTGTGGGTTCTCTCTCTGGTAGTAGTTAAGGGGACTGTATCACCTGAACATTGTTTTTACTGTGATTGTAAAGCGTTAAAAAATATTGAAAATGAGCTATACATTCTATTAGCAAAACGTGTCTGGGGAGTCTCCTGTTTATGACATCACCTGCGGCATGGTATGCAAATGAACTGGTTTTGAATGGGAAATGTATTATTTGCATACTGTGCAGCAGGTGATGTCATAAGCTGGAGACTCCACAGACATGTTTAAAACACATTTTTCTTCTAATTTAGGCATTTGTTCGCAATTTTGCTAACTCGATGTATAGATCGTTTTCAGTCATTTGTTTATGCTCTACATGCACAGTTTAAGAAATGTTTAGGTGATACAGCCCCTTTAAGGTCCACTGATCCCATACTACAATGAGGGTCTTTCTGCACTCTAAGAGAGAGCCAGTTGCTGACCAGACCGGGCTGCCTGCTTCCGGTCATAAGAAAAACTGGCATGTACTATCAAAACTATATCCTCTCACTTTTATACTTGTGTTTCTATATTAGAATCCTAATTTAGTTTTAAACCATATAATAATTAGCTATGTGCGCACGATATTGTTTCCTGGGTTATTCAGTGAAATGCACAGGGTGCGGATAAGACCACTATTCATGTTACAGGGTATTAAAGTGAAACATGTTGGGACTAAACCTAGTGATCCCTCTTATATTCCAATGTCATTCTTTTGATCTGAACCCCGCACCAGTGTGAGACTTTACTGTATAAAATAACTAGCTAGTGCTATTCAGAGATCTTAGGTGATGTTATAGACGTTATGTATAAACACTAGAGGGCAGCACATCACTGATTTAGGAATCATTAATACATTGCAATACTGTGTTTTATTTAGAGGCTTGGAGATCTACTCTGTGTGTGTATATACACCATATCTCTTAAATCTGTTCTGTGTGTGTATATACACCATATCCCCTATATCCATTTTGTGTCTATATATACACCATATCCCCTATTATCATTCTGTGCTTGTATAGACACGATATCCTCTATATACACTCTGTGTCTGTGTATACACCATATCCCCTATTATCATTCTGTGCTTGTATAGACACGATATCCTCTATATACACTCTGTGTCTGTGTATACTCCATATCCCCTATATTCACCGTGTCTGTGTATACTCCATATCCCCTATATTCACCTTGTCTGTGTATACACCATATCCCCTATATTCACCTTGTCTGTGTATACACCATATCCCCTATATTCACCTTGTCTGTGTATACACCATATCCCCTATATTCACCTTGTCTGTGTATACACCATATCCCCTATATTCACCGTGTCTGTGTATACACCATATCCCCTATATTCACCTTGTCTGTGTATACTCCATATCCTCTATATTCACCGTGTCTGTGTATACACCATATCCCCTATATTCACCTTGTCTGTGTATACTCCATATCCCCTATATTCACCTTGTCTGTGTATACTCCATATCCTCTATATTCACCGTGTCTGTGTATACTCCATATCCTCTATATTCACCGTGTCTGTGTATACACCATATCCCCTATATTCACCTTGTCTGTGTATACTCCATATCCCCTATATTCACCTTGTCTGTGTATACTCCATATCCTCTATATTCACCTTGTCTGTCTATACACCATATCCCCTATATTCACTGTGTCTGTGTATACTCCATATCCCCAATATTCACCGTGTCTGTGTATACACCATGTCTGGATATACTCCATATCCTCTATATTCACCTTGTCTGTGTATACTCCATATCCCCTATATTCACCGTGTCTGTGTATACTCCATATCCCCTATATTCACCTTGTCTGTGTATACACCATATCCCCTATATTCACCGTGTCTGTGTATACTCCATATCCCCTATATTCACCTTGTCTGTGTATACACCATATCCCCTATATTCACCTTGTCTGTGTATACACCATATCCCCTATATTCACCGTGTCTGTGTATACTCCATATCCCCTATATTCACTTGTGTCTGTGTATACTCCATATCCTCTATATTCACCTTGTCTGTGTATACACCATATCCCCTATATTCACCTTGTCTGTGTATACACCATATCCCCTATATCCACCGTGTCTGTGTATACTCCATATGCCCTATATTCACCTTGTCTGTGTATACACCATATCCCCTATATTCACTGTGTCTGTGTATACTCCATATCCCCTATATTCACCGTGTCTGTGTATACTCCATATGCCCTATATTCACTGTGTCTGTGTATACTCCATATCCCCTATATTCACCTTGTCTGTGTATACTCCATATCCCCTAAATTCACTGTGTCTGTGTATACACCATATCCCCTATATTCACCGTGTCTGTGTATACACCATATCCCCTATATTCACCTTGTCTGTGTATACACCATATCCCCTATATTCACCGTGTCTGTGTATACACCATATCCCCTATATTCACCTTGTCTGTGTATACACCATATCCCCTATATTCACCTTGTCTGTGTATACTCCATATCCTCTATATTCACCTTGTCTGTGTATTCTCCATATCCCCTATATTCACCTTGTCTGTGTATACTCCATATCCCCTATATTCACCTTGTCTGTGTATACTCCATATCCCCTATATTCACCTTGTCTGTGTATACACCATATCCCCTATATTCACCGTGTCTGGATATACTCCATATCCTCTATATTCACCTTGTCTGTGTATACTCCATATCCTCTATTTTCCCCTTTCTGTGTATACTCCATATCCTCTATATTCACCTTGTCTGTGTATACTCCATATCCCCTATATTCACCGTGTCTGTGTATACTCCATATGCCCTATATTCACCGTGTCTGTGTATACTCCATATCCCCTATATTCACCGTGTCTGTGTATACTCCATATGCCCTATATTCACCTTGTCTGTGTATACTCCATATCCCCTATATTCACCGTGTCTGGATATACTCCATATCCCCTATATTCACCTTGTCTGTGTATACTCCATATCCCCTATATTCACCTTGTCTGTGTATACACCATATCCCCTATATTCACCGTGTCTGGATATACTCCATATCCTCTATATTCACCTTGTCTGTGTATACTCCATATCCTCTATTTTCCCCTTTCTGTGTATACTCCATATCCTCTATATTCACCTTGTCTGTGTATACTCCATATCCCCTATATTCACCGTGTCTGTGTATACTCCATATGCCCTATATTCACCGTGTCTGTGTATACTCCATATCCCCTATATTCACCGTGTCTGTGTATACTCCATATGCCCTATATTCACCTTGTCTGTGTATACTCCATATCCCCTAAATTCACTGTGTCTGTGTATACTCCATATCCTCTATATTCACCTTGTCTGTGTATACTCCATATCCCCTATATTCACCGTGTCTGTGTATACACCATATCCCCTATATTCACCTTGTCTGTGTATACACCATATCCCCTATATTCACCGTGTCTGTGTATACACCATATCCCCTATATTCACCGTGTCTGTGTATACTCCATATCCCCTATATTCACCTTGTCTGTGTATACTCCATATCCCCTATATTCACCGTGTCTGGATATACTCCATATCCTCTATATTCACCTTGTCTGTGTATACTCCATATCCTCTATTTTCCCCTTTCTGTGTATACTCCATATCCTCTATATTCACCTTGTCTGTGTATACACCATATCCTCTATATTCACCTTGTCTGTGTATACACCGTGTCTGGATATACTCCATATCCTCTATATTCACCTTGTCTGTGTATACACCATATCCCCTATGTTCACCGTGTCGGTGTATACTCCATGTCCCCTATATTCACCTTGTCTGTGTATACTCCATATCCCCTATATTCACCTTGTCTGTGTATACTCCATATCCTCTATATTCACCTTGTCTGTGTATACACCATATCCCCTATATTCACCTTGTCTGTGTATACACCATATCCCCTATATTCACCTTGTCTGTGTATACACCATATCCCCTATATTCACTGTGTCTGTGTATACACCATATCCCCTATATTCACTGTGTCTGTGTATACACCATATCCTCTATATTCACCTTGTCTGTGTATACACCATATCCCCTATATTCACCTTGTCTGTGTATACACCATATCCCCTATATTCACCGTGTCTGTGTATACACCATATCCCCTATATTCACCGTGTCTGTGTATACACCATATCCCCTATATTCACCGTGTCTGTGTATACACCATATCCTCTATATTCACCTTGTCTGTGTATACACCATATCCTCTCTTTCTGTTTATTATCTGTACACCTTGTTAATTTACAGACACGTTCGTACAGTGACAGTAAAAATTAGTTTATTTTTACATAAATAAAATAAAAATATCCATGCTGTTCCCATCTTTCTCTGTAATACTGATACGGTTTGGGCAGGAGAGGTGAGTGATGACACATAGAAACACCCTGTCTCTTCACTATTAACATTGCCATGCACTTCATCCCCTCCGACAACAGGGTTATGCAGCAGTAATTATACTGTGCAAGCTTGGAACAGATTGCAGGTCATATGACTCTCAGGCATACAGATGCTGGCTCTTGTCGGAGGTGTGGTCCACCAGATGGACTGAGAGTTTTTCAGTGATACTCTGTACTCATCCATACTGCTCATTGGACCAAGGATTTGGCACCCTCCAGGGCTGGGCAATGCTGATGTAATATGTCAGTGTATATTGTGCTGCTGGTGACCCACCTTCAATCAGTCCTGATGGGTGTGTGGTACTGGGGGGGATGCAGTCCTGATGGGTGTGTGGTACTGGGGGGATGCAGTCCTGATGGGTGTGTGGTACTGGGGGGGATGCAGTCCTGATGGGTGTGTGGTACTGGGGGGATGCAGTCCTGATGGGTGTGTGGTACTGGGGGGATGCAGTCCTGATGGGTGTGTGGTACTGGGGGGATGCAGTCCTGATGGGTGTGTGGTACTGGGGGGATGCAGTCCTGATGGGTGTGTGGTACTGGGGGGATGCAGTCCTGATGGGTGTGTGGTACTGGGGGGATGCAGTCCTCGACAGTTACATCAAACAGGCGTCAGAGTCAAATTTTCACATTATAAAAACATTTAAGAAAAAAACAAAAACAAACCACACTTGGCTTTAATCTGTGCTGCTAAAACCATGTCTCTCGTCGGGTCGCAATGGACGCAGGCGACCTGACACTGTATGGAATGTACCATTTGTATTCCATGGAAAAACTGACCAACCAAAAACAAGAGCCCAAATGCCCCCTTACACGTCTGAGGCCTCCTCACCGCCCCCGTTGGATGTGCGCAGTTTGACACTGTTGTTATCGACGTCCATTTTGCCGTCTGCCGCACTCAGAGGCACGCAGCACATTTTGGAGAAGGCCCTGTCGTGGTGGTAAATGCCATTGAGGGGTGTCTTCTCCTTGGTTTGGGCCTCAGAAAGCTTCTCCGTTTCTGGGGTGCTGCAGCCCTGGATTTTACTCTTTGACTTTATCTTGTCACGCCAACCGTGGAACACGAAGAGTCCGATGGCGCACAGGCTGACCACCAGCAGGACGGTAACCACCACAAACTGAGTGTAGTAGGTTTGCTTCTCAGTACTGGGGGAGGTCTCCATGTTGCTGTCTCCCGTGTTGTGGAAGCCTGTGTGCGTTACGTCCACCCCGCTGGGGTCCTTGACCCAATATCTGGCCACTTGGTAGGTGAAGCCATTCTCTGTCGCCCAGCACTGGTACAGTCCCAAAGTGTCGCCTCTAACGATGATCACCAGAGTGTCCTCAGAAATGATGAGCTGCCTCTCAGACGACTTCAGGAGTGGATGTTTCCAGGTGTAGCTTGCCAGGGCGGACAGCTGGGGGCAGTGTAGCTTCAGGATGGTGTTGTCAGGGACTGAATAGTTGGCCACTGTGGGGAAAAACAAGATCACAAATATTAGTCAGAATCCTTTATTAAATGTAAACAGTTGAACTCCTGCATGACCGGACCGTCTCTCGTTTATTCAGAATAAGAAGGGCTTTGTTTTGATCCCCACTGCGCTCTGGGATTATGCAGGATTTGTACCCATTCTCTATGTGATAGTAAATTATTTTCATCACATTGATGGAAATTTAGTGAGACCCTCGTCAGGACTTACTTGAAAATAATTTAAAAAGAAGACATTATGGATTTAGCGAGAGTGCAAAGCGACTTTCTCAGATGTAAAGAGCACTACGCATTGAACTGTATAATATACTTCAACACCTTGTGGTCATCTTTTGGCCCCAATATCCCTGCAGACTTTGGAAGGGGAGATCCACTGTCGGAGACCGTAACAATCCAAACATGGTCGCTCTCTGTCCCGAGTGCAGCACCGCTCCCTGCAGCTGACACATGTGACCCTCTACTTCACCTTGGCACATGATGCACGAGTGTGAAGCCCCTCTGACGGCCCCCGGCATACACTGAGGAATGCGGACCACTGCCAACTGGCCACCCTTAGCACAGAGCAGTGTATGGGGGCTCGCCTGACAGTCTCATGCTTGCAGCCCTGCTCCTTGCCTCCGACACAGAATGATGCACAGGCCTCACTTTGGGGTGTTTTGTTCCCCTTTTGACAGGGAACGAGTGATGTCACCTGCACCCATACTAGGATTGTCCCTACCTTTCACTGGTTTGGTGTCTTCTGCTGGTCTGGGTGCCCGGCCTTTCAGTGAGAGGCAGGTGGCGTTCACGTTTCCGCTCTGGATATCTTGGAACCAGTATTCACTGCTGTTGAGATTATGATAAGGTTATTTCTGACACCCTGCTACTTACAGGTCATGTGGCATTGATCCCCTTTCTGTCTTGCACACATTGCATTCACTTATAAAGAAGATATCTCCCTCTTATATCTACAATGTACATTCTAGAGCAGTTCACTTACTTCTTATGCTCAGATTGGGCCCAGCGGCACTGGTGGTTCTGTCGGTCCCAGGCACAGTATGGATCTCTGGCCAGGATGCAGTCAAAGCATGTGGAATACACAGTGCAATTAGCCAGAGGAACCTGCAGGATCCCAGAGGAGTAACCAATGTACAGGACCCTCTGCGAGAAACAGGAGAGACGCATTACTCACACTACTATCACGCACAGCCGCACATTGTGATAAAAACAGCGAATGCAGTGCTGACTGCAAAGGGGAAGGAGCCCAGAAATGACTGAGGAATTCAGGGTGTAAAATACTCAGACGTTATTCATGAAAAAACTGAGAATGGCAAGGTATTAAAAAGGAAATTTTAAAGGGAAAGAGTGGGGCAATTAACTGCTTTTATTTACATTGTTATACATTGTGTACTCACCTTGCTGGCTGACAGGAGGAGGCTCTCTATGGGTGCCTGGTTTGGTAGAAGTTCCAGCTCTTCAATGATATGGGATTTGTCATTCACCAGGACAGCTTTCTGCAGAGACCCTCTATCTGCCAGAGTGGGATATAGTTCATTAAATGCAATACTAGTGTTGGAAAGCAAACTCTACAGATAGAATGTGTTCTAATAGTTTATTGCAGTACTGCTCCTGAGCACTAGAGGGCAGAGTTACAGTTGGTACTTTACCTGTGCCTAGGAACATGACCGTGTAGTTGTGCCCCGAGATGTCCTGCACTGAATCTAGAGCGATTCTGGTGTATCGCAAGTTCTGTTTAGTCAGGAGTGGAAACTGGTTAGGCGGATAGACCTTCTCATCCATCAGGAAGTGCTCTTTCATGAAATTCAGGTCAGTGTCGGAGAATTTGCCGGAGAAACACTGGAGATTGGGGGACATGAGATTAGCAGCCTCACGAGAAGGTCAGCTCTGGGCAATCAGCAGGAATATCCCATTGGTTTTCATGGTGACTGCTCTGCTTCGTCCCAGAATTGTCCCACCACCACTCTAGAGCTGACCGTATACCTATCCCATGCATGCTTAAACGCCTTCACTGTTTTAACCTCTACCACTTCTACTGGAAGACTATTCCATACATCCGCTACCCTCTCAGTAATGTAATACTATCATTAGTCCCTGGCCTTATCTTATATCTAGGATAGCCTTATACCTATCCCATGCATGCTTAAACTCCTTCACTGTATTAACCTCTACCACTTCTACTGGAAGACTATTCCATACATCCACTACCCTCTCAGTAATGTAATACTTTCATTAGTCCCTGACCTTATCTTATATCTAGGATAGCCTTATACCTATCCCATGCATGCTTTAACTCCCTCACTGTATTAACCTCTACCACTTCTACTGGAAGACTATTCCATACATCCACTACCCTCTCAGTAATGTAATACTTTCATTAGTCCCTGGCCTTATCTTATATCTAGGATAGCCTTATACCTATCCCACGCATGCTTAAACTCCTTCACTGTATTAACCTCTACCACTTCTACTGAAAGACTATTCCATGCATCCACTACCCTCTCAGTAATGTAATACTTTCATTAGTCCCTGGCCTTATCTTATATCTAGGATAGCCTTATACCTATCCCATGCATGCTTAAACGCCTTCACTGTTTTAACCTCTACCACTTCTACTGGAAGACTATTCCATACATCCGCTACCCTCTCAGTAAAGTAATACTTTCATTAGTCCCTGACCTTATCTTATATCTAGGATAGCCTTATACCTATCCCATGCATGCTTAAACGCCTTCACTGTTTTAACCTCTACCACTTCTACTGGAAGACTATTCCATACATCCACTAACCTCTCAGTAAAGTAATACTTCCCGATATTACTTCCAAACTTTTTCTCCTCTAATTGAACACACCATTACAGTGCTAAAATGCCTTAACCAGTGCCAGAGGATCATCTCGCCCCCCAACTGTTCCCTTAGCCCACCCTGCACGGTACTCACACTGCCAGGACGTGGGTTTGACACAGTGCCGGTGTATGTAGTCCACCGCGAACTCTCCTTGTTCTGCTCCTTGTAGTTCCCATTAAAAGCCGTCTCAATATCCTTCAGTTTAAAGGCGCAAACAGCCGAACTACGGGAGCCTCCGACCTGCCTGTCGGGGGGACAACAAGAACGAATGACGGGTCAGTCCAGAGGAATAACAGGAAGGGGCAGCTGATAAGACCCCCTGTGACTGTGCTGTGGGATTATTCTGTTGCTGCCCCATATCCTGATCCCCCCCCCCCATCTGGAAATCATTCATCAGAAAGATGTTATAAATCAAAGGAAAAGAACAATTATCATTGGATTCCTGTACAGACAGCAGCCAAGATATCGGCAGCTCTACTGATTTACTCCTCTGCCTGGAACATGTCAGCACTGGAAACACATGTATTGAATTATTATACTAATCGCACAGCGATTATCCTTAATGTGTATAGATCTGCACCAGACATAAAAACAATGCTAACTGCAAAATATACAGAACTTCTCCCCCCACCCACCTTAACATATAATATTAGGACAGCGACTACTGAAAGTATTTAGAGCAGCAGGAAATGCTAGCAGAATGCATGGTTGTATAGGGACAGGTATTGGCAGAATGCTTGGTTGTATAGGGAGAGGTATTAGCAGAATGCTTGGTTGTATAGGGAGAGGTATTAGCAGAATGCTTGGTTGTATAGGGAGAGGTATTGGCAGAATGCTTGGTTGTATAGGGAGAGGTATTAGCAGAATGCTTGGTTGTATAGGGAGATGTATTGGCAGAATGCTTGGTTGTATTGGGAGAGGTATTGGCAGAATGCTTGGTTGTATAGGGAGAGGTATTAGCAGAATGCATGGTTGTATAGGGAGAGGTATTAGCACAATGCGTGGTTGTATAGGGAGAAGTATTAGCAGAATGCTTGGTTGTATAGGGAGAGGTCTTAGCAGAATGCTAACAGGGGAGATATGATAGAAACATTTATAATCATTAAGGGAATCAACACAGTAAAGGAAGAGAGTATATTGAAAAGAAGAAAAACTACCACAACTAGAGGACATGGTCTTAAATTAGAGGGGCAATGACTTCAAAGTAATGTCAGGAAGTATTACTTTACTGAGAGGGTAGTGGATGCATGGAATAGTCTTCCAGCATAAGTGGTAGAGGTTAATACAGTGAAGGAGTTTAAGCATGCGTGGGATAGGTATAAGGCTATCCTAGATATAAGATAAGGCCAGGGACTAATGAAAGTATTACTTTACTGAGAGGGTAGTGGATGCATGGAATAGTCTTCCAGTAGAAGTGGTAGAGGTTAATACAGTGAAGGAGTTTAAGCATGCGTGGGATAGGTATAAGGCTATCCTAGATATAAGATAAGGCCAGGGACTAATGAAAGTATTACTTTACTGAGAGGGTAGTGGATGTATGGAATAGTCTTCCAGTAGAAGTGGTAGAGGTTAATACAGTGAAGGAGTTTAAGCATGCATGGGATAGGTATAAGGCTATCCTAGATATAAGATAAGGCCAGGGACTAATGACAGTATTACATTACTGAGAGGGTAGTGGATGTATGGAATAGTCTTCCAGTAGAAGTGGTAGAGGTTAATACAGTGAAGGAGTTTAAGCATGTATGGGATAGGTATAAGGCTATCCTGGATATAAGATAAGGCCAGGGACTAATGAAAGTATTACATTACTGAGAGGGTAGTGGATGCATGGAATAGTCTTCCAGTAGAAGTGGTAGAGGTTAATACAGTGAAGGAGTTTAAGCATGCATGGGATAGGTATAAGGCTATCCTAGATATAAGATAAGGTCAGGGACTAATGAAAGTATTACATTACTGAGAGGGTAGTGGATGTATGGAATAGTCTTCCAGTAGAAGTGGTAGAGGTTAATACAGTGAAGGAGTTTAAGCATGCATGGGATAGGTATAAGGCTATCCTAGATATAAGATAAGGTCAGGGACTAATGAAAGTATTACTTTACTGAGAGGGTAGTGGATCCCATGATGCTGGGTCAAACTTTATTACACCAGTAGGAGCCAAACTGTGCCCAGTCAGGACCTCATTAAGCAATGAATAGGTGTTTATTGTTTAATTGCTGATTTATGTAAAATGCCTCTTACATAACACACTTTCACTGCTATAATAAAACAATAATGCCATTAATAGCAATATCCACAATGTGACACATTTGGTCCTTTTTGCAGAGAAATTAAATATTTTTTCTACCTTGTTTTACAGAATTGATCTGTGAGAAAATGTCCTGTCAGCTTGTTATCTGAGTATTTTTCCGTGGCCTTTGTTATCAAGTACCGTGAAACCTCATGCATTGCATCGTGGCAGTGTGTGCTGCAGTGGCAATCACATGATACCCCCTTCCCCACTGATGCTTCAAAAGAAATGGCCGGCAACTTGACAGACGGCATTGTAGGTAAGAATTACTATAAAAATAGATTTATCAAGATGGAATAAAGAACATGTATATGATCCTAGATTTATATGTCATATTGTTTGTATTATAATATAGCTAAAGGATTCAGAGACCCCCTAAAACAAACAGTGGTAGCCAATCTTGGCACTGCAGATCTCATAAAGCTCAATCATAAGCCTGACTGAGTGTCATGAGATTTGTAGTTCCCAAACACCTGCAGTTACTGCATCACTGCTTTATATGTATTAAACAAAATAGGATGAATTACTATATACATAAATTAGGGAAATACCATCTGCTGACTGGCAGGGGTCACCCCTGAGCAGGACTATAAATGCTGAGCCATTCCAGTTACACACTGATCTTGGTATAACCGCGTTGCTCTCACAGAGCAGCTACTAGGGATGTTAAAATACTTTCTTTTTATTGTAAAGTAAAATGTAACAAACTCTTGTAATGTTTATGGCTCCCCACATGCTATATTCTGCTGCCCGGGGTGCGTACCCTTCAAGCATTGCTAGCTGGATTCTCTATACTGTGCATGTAGTACTCCACCTGTATGTGTGTTTGGTGTCCTCTGTTTATGACCTCACAGGTGTCCTGATAAATGAAGATGATGTCATAACCGAGCGACACCAGAAAACACATTTTCCTCATCTTTACATTTGTTGCAATGTATAGATCTTTTCTATTCTCCACATTCACAGTGTAAACAAAGACGGGACTTTCAAACATCAGGCCAAGGTAGCAGCATTGGGGGAAGTTTTCCAAATTGGCTACTTTGGCCTTAAGTTTGGAATTCCCTCAATTCTCTCGTTCAGGAATAAAGCCCTATATGCTCTGAGATCTGATTAGTAAAAGGCCTTTTTTTTGTGACAATCTGGGATAGGCATTGAAAGTATATTTCTGCAGTCTGAGGTCTATGGTAATAATAAATAATTTCCCACTAATAATTGTATTGTTAGTGGGAAATAGATCCCCTTCCTGTCGACGCATTTCACAGTGTAAACGTATCGGCCACTAATGACTGGTATTAAGGATATCAGGTCCCAATCCCCTCCCACTCACCACTGGGCACTGAACACGCCGTAGAAGGTTGCATGTTCCGGATCTTCCGGATGTAATAAGGCCACGTGATGCAGGACATTGAAAGGAAAGCCATCTGGGTGGGAGCAGAGGAGCTGGGCTTTCAGGAACGTGGTCCACTTCTTCTGGAGCACTTTATCCCCTCCAACATCATTCTGCGGGACACAAGCTAAGGTCAGGGCAGAACCCAGAGACACCCCCATATTCAGGTCACAAGGTATAAAGCCCATGCACACCTTGCTGGTCACCGTGATACCTGCACGGGGGCAGTAATCTAGTCTACGGGGGCACTGGGGGATTAAGGGCTTCTATTGCTGTATGGAATAAACAGACACTATAGGGTTTAATCCCATGTGGTGCAACAAAAGCTGCTGCATATGCAGTCTGCTCTAAAAAGAGACATGTCCGCTCCCTAGATCATTTCACAAGGCGGTATTTTCTTTATCTAATAGATTTTGCCCAGAAAGAAATGTGGGAACTTTTAGTAAAAGGAGCCCCGGGGCGGCCAGATCCCCCCCCCCCCCCCCCCCCCATCGGATAATACGCAGTAACCACATGAAGCACTCGCTACCGCTCTATAAGGGGAATAAACCCTCCAGGCACCTACCTTGCACACACGTGCCACACGCGACACCTTGAGCTTCTCGAAGAAATCAAACTCCCTCGCAGTCTCTTCAAAGAAGAAGTAGACCTTGGTGTCTGCAGAGGGGCTGCGGAGGTTAAATGACCCCACAAATGCGGCGTCCGCTGCGGGAGAGAAAAACAAATCAGTGTCTGACACCTCTGCCTGGCGGCCATCCCATGTACTTGACTCCCTCTATATAAAGCTCCCTCTGTTACACTATCACATCTCTGATGCTAATTACGCCACAGATTTGCAGTGCGCAGACATTCAAAGGGTTAAAACAACTGCACCAGCTCAACCCACACCCCATTCGTTTAATACAATTCTTTAGATGTATATTAGAAAACCTAATGTCCTCGCTCCACAGGCGAGGGTTATCATGAAATCTGATTTATAACAAGGTGAGAGGCACAGTTACTGAGACAATGCAGCCTGGCAGCAAAATGCGTTGGGACTTACAATGCAGCCAGCCCAGGGCAGCCTCTGTCTTCAAATAGGTCCTGTTCCCCAGATTGCGGTAAATGATAGGCTCGTTCCCCTGGAAGTTATTCATTGTCCCCGTATAGAGTTCCCCTTCTGCAGAGAAAAATCACAAAAACACATTGAATATCACTGAGAATCAGGGGGAACTGCAGACAGATATATGTGTAAATGTTTCCAGTACCCTGTACAATACAGAATTCCTGTATTTACTTGTGCTCCCCTCCAACCTCTGAATAGCAGGGCTGCTGTCTCAGGTGACAAGTGTCAGCAAAAACGTTGTAATTGAGAGACTGTATACACAATTTAATTAGAAATGCTTTGGTGAAAGAATATAAATAGAGCACTTTATTGACCCCTCTTTGTTTCATATAGCTTAATCAGGGGGCAGACATCTTGGGTCAGACCTTCCTCCATCTAACTCATACTGATAGGATTATACAGAGCAAAGATTCTAAACAACATGTCCGCCCCCTGATAGAGCTATATAGAGCAAAGATTATAAATAACATGTCCGCCCCCTGATAGAGCTATAAAGAGCAAAGATTCTAAACAACATGTCCAACCCTGATAGAGCTATACAGAGCAAAAATTCTAAACAACATGTCTGCCCCTGATAGAGCTATACAGAGCAAAGATTCTAAACAACATGTCCGCCCCCTGATAGATCTATACAGAGCAAAAATTCTAAACATGTCCACCCCCTGATAGAGCTATACAGAGCAAAGATTGTAAACAACATGTCCGCCCCCTGATAGAGCTATACAGAGCAAAGATTGTAAACAACATGTCCGCCCCCTGATAGAGCTAAACAGAGCAAAGATTCTAAACAACATGTCCAACCCTGATAGAGCTATACAGAGCAAAGATTCTAAACAACATGTCCTCCCCCCGATAGAACTATACAGAGCAAAGATTCTAAACAACATGTCCAACCCTGATAGAGCTATACAGAGCAAAGATTCTAAACAACATGTCCAACCCTGATAGAGCTATACAGAGCAAAGATTCTAAACAACATGTCCGCCCCCTGATAGAGCTATACAGAGCAAAAATTCTAAACAACATGTCCACCCCCTGATAGAGCTATACAGAGCAAAGATTGTAAACAACATGTCCGCCCCCTGATAGAGCTAAACAGAGCAAAGATTCTAAACAACATGTCCAACCCTGATAGAGCTATACAGAGCAAAGATTCTAAACAACATGTCCTCCCCCTGATAGAACTATACAGAGCAAAGATTCTAAACAACATGTCCAACCCTGATAGAGCTAAACAGAGCAAAGATTCTAAACAACATGTCCAACCCTGATAGAGCTATACAGAGCAAAGATTCTAAACAACATGTCCACCCCCTGATAGAGCTATACAGAGCAAAGATTCTAAACAACATGTCCAACCCTGATAGAGCTATACAGAGCAAAGATTCTAAACAACATGTCCAACCCTGATAGAGCTATACAGAGCAAAGATTCTAAACAACATGTCCAACCCTGATAGTGCTATTCAGAGCATTTATTTTTATACTTTCATTAAAACATTTCTATTTTAAATGCCTACTTTCCTGCAATCTTTCAATTGAAGTACAACAGTAGTGCTCACTTAGATCGCTTTTATAGGCTTAGTGGTAATTGTAAACAGAATTTTTTGATAGTTGCCCTTTAATTGCCCCGAGGTGCTGGTGTGCCCCATGTTGCTAATTGTGTCTCTTGGGACGGGTGGAACTTGTCATACCATGGGCGCCATGATAATTTGCAGCTAGCAGCTTCCTGTCCAGGGTGCCCAGTATTGCCTTTCATTCTGTAACTCACGGCACCATCGCTGGCCACATTCCCTCCCAGCTCCCGCTACTTACCCACTACCAATGCTGTGTGCTTATGGCTGGGATCAAATGGGGACTGCCCCTTCCCTTCCACTGTCACAATATTCCCGTCACTGCTCCTCGGTATGGAAAAACTCTCCACATCCTGCAGGAGATTACAGGGCAGAGTCACACGCTGGCCCCAAGAACTGACAATTCATTTTCATATGCACCCTGTGACTATGTTAGTAAATAGGAACCCCGACCCACAATACAGAGATACCCTCTACATATACACAGACAGCCCACTGCACAATACACAATACACAGATCCCATCTACATATACACACAGCCCACTGCACAATACAGAGATACCCTCTACATATACACAGACAGCCCACTGCACAATACACAGATACCCTCTACATATACACAGACAGCCCACTGCACAATACACAGATACCCTCTACATATACACAGACAGCCCACTGCACAATACACATATACCATCTACATATACGCAGACAGCCCATTGCACAATACACAGATACCCTCTACATATACGCAGACAGCCCACTGCACAATACAGAGATCCCCTCTACATATATGCAGACAGCCCACTGCACAATACAGAGATCCCCTCTACATATACACAGACAGCCCACTGCACAATACACAGATACCCTCTACATATACACAGACAGCCCACTGCACAATACACAGATACCATCTACATATACGCAGACAGCCCATTGCACAATACACAGATACCCTCTACATATACGCAGACAGCCCACTGCACAATACAGAGATCCCCTCTACATATATGCAGACAGCCCACTGCACAATACAGAGATCCCCTCTACATATACACAGACAGCCCACTGCACAATACACAGATACCCTCTACATATACACAGACAGCCCACTGCACAATACACAGATACCCTCTACATATACACAGACAGCCCACTGCACAATACACAGATACCCTCTACATATACACAGACAGCCCACTGCACAATACACAGATACCCTCTACATATACACAGATAGCCCACTGCACAATACACAGATACCCTCTACATATACACAGACAGCCCACTGCACAATACACAGATACCCTCTACATATACACAGATAGCCCACTGCACAATACAGAGATACCCTCTACATATACAGAGACAGCCCACTGCACAATACAGAGATACCCTCTACATATACAGAGACAGCCCACTGCACAATACAGAGATACCCTCTACATATACAGATACAGCCCACTGCACAATACAGAGATCCCCTCAGAATAATATATATCTATATATACCATAAAGAGTTCAGGTGCATGCTGGGAGACTTGGGGACAGATGCGTATATTTATACACAGTGTAGCTCAGAGCACTGGGATTCATACTCACAATATAGGTGCACATGGGGTTGAAGGAGTTGGTGCCGCAGGTGTACAGGTGAGTGGTATTTATGGGGAGTAGAATCCGTATGAAATTAAAACATTCAGTCTGTGGGGGGACATGGGATTAGCTGAGGAGCCAGCACAGTAATACACCCGACTTCACACCCATCATCATATCACACCCGTCATCACATCAAATCACACCCGTCATCACATCAAATCACACCCGTCATCACATCAAATCACACCCGTCATCACATCAAATCACACCCGACTTCACATCATATCACACCCATCATCAAATCATATCACACCCGACTTCACACCATATCATACCCGTCATCATATAACACCCGTCAACATATCATATCACACCCGACTTCACATCATATCACACCCGACTTCACATCATATCACACCCGACTTCACATCATATCACACCCGACTTCACATCATATCACACCCGACTTCACATCATATCACACCCGACTTCACATCAAATCACACCCGACTTCACATCATATCACACCCGTCATCAAATCATATCACACCCGACTTCACACCATATTACACCCGTCATCACACCATATTACACCCGTCATCACACCGTATCACACCCGTCATCACACCATATCACACCCGACTTCACACCATATCACACCCGTCATCATATAACACCCGTCATCATATCATATCACACCTGTCATCAAATAATATCACACCTGTCATCAAATCATATCACACCCGACTTCACATCATATCACACCCGACTTCACATCATATCACCCGACTTCACATCATATCACCCGACTTCACATCATATCACACCCGACTTCACATCATATCACACCCGTCATCACATCGTATCACACCCGTCATCACATCGTATCACACCCGTCATCACATCGTATCACACCCGTCATCACATCGTATCACACCCGTCATCACACCGTATCACACCCGTCATCACATCGTATCACACCCGTCATCACATCGTATCACACCCGTCATCACTTTGTATCACACCCGTCATCACATCCCAAACACCACGTCTACCACCTGCCAACTGATCCTAAACACAATATCTATCACATGTCCATCTATAGGTTAATCCCTTACCTCATTACTCTTTGCCTTTGATATGCAATTATGAATTTGCGAGGGACTAGACGGCCAGGGTATCTGGAAGAACATAAAATGATAAAGGTTAACACAGCAGGAGAACCCGGTATGTCCAGGGAAGGGCCGCATGGGACGGACTCGGTATGTCCAGGGAAGGGCCGCATGGGACGGACTCGGTATGTCCAGGGAAGGGCCGCATGGGACGGACTCGGTATGTCCAGGGAAGAGCCGCATGGGACAGACTCGGTATGTCCAGGGAAGGGCCGCATGGGACGGACTCGGTATGTCCAGGGAAGGGCCGCATGGGACGGACTCGGTATTTCCAGGGAAGGGCCGTGTGGGATGGACCCAGTATGTCCAGGGAAGGGCCGCATGGGACGGACTCGGTATGTCCAGGGAAGGGCCGCATGGGACGGACTCGGTATGTCCAGGGAAGGGCCGTGTGGGATGGACCCGGTATGTCCAGGGAAGGGCCGCATGGGACGGACTCTGTATGTCCAGGGAAGGGCTGCATGGGATGTACTCACCTGTTTTTGAAGCTGGAGTGCGCCAGACTCTGTAACACTAAATAATAAGACATTATCCCTGGCTCCCACATACAGCTTCTCCTGGTCCTCACTGAGGTAAAACTGGTCATAGTTGTGCACATTCTCCTGGACAAAGGCAGTTACAGACCTTCTGGGGTCACCTGGAGCAATAAAAACACATCCATTTACTGCCTGATCCAGTTTATCCAACGCACTTCACCCGAGAGATTGGATTGTGACTACGCAGTAACCACCAGAAGAGAAGGTGCGACCCAGAAATAACTAATTTCCAAAGCAATGAATGAGGAGAAATAGCTTGTGAGTGATACTAGTACAGGTCCCATATTCTCATACAAGGATCAATTAATTTTTCACTTTTTTTTTTTACAAGTGATTAAAAAACTGTTTTGTTGTCCTTTAAATACCCCTAATCCCACCAGTATAACTCATTACTTGTACGTTGTGCTGTGTTTGTACATGCTGTGCCGGCTGTGTGACACGCAAGATGAATGGAACATGCTATGTATAATTCAGTGCTGGGATGAAAGGTTAAACAGCTCAGTATTGGAGTAACACAAGGGGGGTCATTTTCTAAGCCTGAAGGACCATCGTGTACACGAAACACCCATCTCCTTCCCTGGACTCTGCTGTGCATAGGAAACTTTTCCAGACCGGTATATCACCAGCATATGTAGTAGAGCAGTACAATGGGCGACATCAACTACAGGAGATCCCTGAGCTTGCACTTTAAAAGGCAGAAAAGGCAGTATGATCTGTGCGTATGATTGTGTTTTTTCACGCGTTTATCATTATATGTGTGGACACTGGGGCTGGAGTCAGGATTATCATACCCTGTGACCTCCACATGTGGGATCTTAACACCGGTCAGGGAGTAAATGTGTTACTATGATTGTCACTTGTCGGCTGTGACATGGCCTCATCTCTGGCTCTGTAGCTTTAACACGTATGTGGGAGTCCGGGTGCTGTGTTTATTTAAATTTACAAGTTTGTGTGTCATGTGATGTACTTACTCCCCAGGCTCTGTCTCTGAACTGGTTGGGTTGGTCCACCTGTACCTTTCATACTCGGTATAGAGCTGTGAACTGTCACCCACAATGTGCCTGTGTTGTTTCAGGTAGAATTACTGGAGAGTGTCTTGTGGTTTTGTATATCATGTACTGCCAGTGTCAATCAGCTGTATGTCTTACAAACCTAATGGACGGCTTAGTGGATCGCACTGTACACTGCTGTGGCATGCATTGGGAAAACGGGGTGCAGACTGTCATCCCAAATATAAATCCGGTTCTAAAAGTGGAGCAGTCACCATGGAAACCAATGCAATGTACAATGTTCTGCATTTAGAAATCACATATTCCTGCTCCACTTCACCCCAGAACAGACCCTTATAAACAAAGCTATCACATGCTGTGTCCATATAGTAGACAATGTGGAGCTGTTACAGGAGTCCTGCTGGGTGGTAATGTTCTGATGTTGCATTAAACAGAAACGGTAACCAAATATGAAGTTCTGTTTAATTGATGGATTGTATGACGTGTTGGCAATTAGAAACAAATTGAGCCCTCTTTGCTCTGTACAGCTCTTATCAATAGGGTGGACATGTTGTTTAGAATCTTTGCTCTGTATAGCTCTATCAGGGGGCGGACATGTTGTTTAGTATCTTTGCTCTGTGTAGCTCTATCGATGTGGTGGACATGTTGTTTAGAATATTTGCTCTGTATAGCTCTCTCAGGGGGCGGACATGTTGTTTAGAATCTTTGCTCTGTAGAGCTCTATCAGGGGGCAGACATGTTGTTTAGAATCTTTGCTCTGTATAGCTCTATCAGGGGACGGACATGTTGTTTAGAATCTTTGTTCTGTATAGCTCTATCAGGGGACGGACATGTTGTTTAGAATCTTTGCTCTGTATAGCTCTATCAGGGGCGGACATGTTGTTTAGAATCTTTGCTCTGTATAGCTCTATCAGGGGGCGGACATGTTGTTTAGAATCTTTGCTCTGTATAGCTCTATCAGGGGGCGGACATGTTGTTTAGAATCTTTGCTCTGTAGAGCTCTATCAGGGGATGGACATGTTGTTTAGAATCTTTGCTCTGTATAACTCTATCAGGGGTGGACATATTGTTTAGAATCTTTGCTCTGTATAGCTCTATCAGGGGGCGGACATGTTGTTTAGAATCTTTGTTCTGTATAGCTCTATCAGGGGACGGACATGTTGTTTAGAATCTTTGCTCTGTATAGCTCTATCAGGGGGCGGACATGCTGTTTAGAATCTTTGCTCTGTATAGCTCTATCAGGGGGCGGACATGTTGTTTAGAATCTTTGTTCTGTATAGCTCTATCGGGACGGACATGTTGTTTAGAATCTTTGCTCTGTATAGCTCTATCAGGGGGCGGACATGTTGTTTAGAATCTTTGCTCTCTCAATTAAACAGAACTTCATTCTTTGCTGACAGTTGTCTGTATTTATCCTTCTCTGCTGTTCCTGTATATTCATGCATGTAGGATGATCAGTTACACATAATGTGTTGGTAAAATAAACTAAGGTTTTATCAGCATCAGTCCTTTTAGATCAGTCCTATTAGAGGAAGAACAGAAAATCCCATTTTTGGTTTCTGCAGAAAACCCCCCAGGGAAGGGCGAGATCTGTTTCTAGGTACCAGGTCTGATGTGGTGGATTTTCTTCCCCCCTCACCTCCCCAGGCAGGGGAGGGCTGGCAATTTGTGGCCATGGGGAACAAAAACAATTTAACATCCTGTGGTGCCACTTTATCAGCCCACCTGTTATCATGACGAATAGACAGGTGGGGCAGAAAGTGCTACACACTGGGGCATTTACTGGTCTGTCAGATTAGAGAGCAGCCTGGGGGGTAACTGCCCCTTTAGTAAGTCTTCCTCTACCCCCAGGGTCTGGTTTGGGTAACCTTAACATTTGTATTCACTCCCTAACCCTGGATGCTGTGAGTGTCTGCCATTACTCACACTCTGGGGAGTGTCACTCACCGCGATGGAATGTGATCCTGGGTTTTTGTTCTGTGTGGACACGGGATATCTCTGACACCAGCAGCCACAGACAGACCGCCCACGAGGGCATGGCGATGAGCGAACACTCACAGCTCTGCAAACTGGCTCCTATCCCAGCTGTGGAGATAGAGAGCAGAGCATGTTAGAAAGTGAAATATAAGCAGCACACAGCATTACAAGGAACGCTGTATTTAAAAAATGCAAAATGAGCGTATGTGTATTACAAAGTGGCTTGATATGCAAAGGCAATGTGTGTCTAAATATGATGTAATCAACAGGAGATCCATTCCTCTTAACTGACAAAACAACAAAGTGAATTTACGGCACATAACTAACTAGGAAATAACTACATTCAGTTAATCCTCTCTACTTTGGCCATGTTTAGGTGTACCCTTAATCCCCTCTGTGCTACATCCCATTACAAAAAAGCTTTCTTCTGTATACTGATTGCACTAAGCACCAAACCAGTATATAAAACACACATGAAATGAGACATCACGTGTGAAACTAGTCTGTGGTTTTGTGCCCAGGAAGTAAAGATATATATATATCCATCCAGATTACATATGGAATACACATGTTAAAGGGACTGTCTAGAGCCCAAAATGCATCTTCCAAATATTAATGTGCTTAAAATATAAAATACTTACATCTAGATGAAAATGTGAAATTACAGCAGTTTGCAAGAAACCAGGACTGCCCACACTAGCTGAGTAAACGTAATTTCCTTTTTTTTTTTTTACCCGCATGAACCAATGAGAAATTAATGGAATTTCCTGTCTCTCTAGTGATGTCATTAGAAAATGTGTTGCACTGTTAAGGGATTCTACTGTGTACACGAGCAAGTTTATCACAGTCCACACAATGTATTATATTCCAGCAGCACAGGAAGTGACTAATTGAAATAAAACTTTATATCCTCAGTGTCTTTATAATTAGCGCTTCTGTACCTGCAGTAAACATGCAGAGTAATCACTTTGAACGGCTTGAGTCAAATATTAAACATGTGATTTATGCCAAATTCCTGCACCAAATCACACAGGGAAAAGCCTGTGCACTATACAAGCAGTGATCCTCATCTTGCACCAAAGTGAGTTTGGCGACTAGACTGTCCCTTTAAGGACATTGCAGTCTTGATGTTGAAACTGTGTCTAGTTGTTACACTACTGACTGATGCTTTCCTCTTACTGCAACAGCCACAGAGCTCACATCCTGTGTCACTTCTTGCAGAGGAAACCGCATGCTTAGCAAGTTGACATGATAAGAAAACCCAACGTAATGTGATAAACTCACAGCTCGTTCAGTTAAACCCGGAATCTTAATGTCTTGCATGCAGCATTTAATTTTATTCACAATTGTCCTTTTTCTTAAGAGGGATCTAAACTTTCACTTCATCCCTCTCTCAGCTGCTACATGTGACATCTGCTTCTTTCAAGACACCCTCCAACTTTGGCTGAGACAGCAAAAAATGTCTAATACTGTCTCCAGAGAGTCAGAACGGCACAGACTCGGAGAGTACTGACCAAGGACTATAACTTTCCCTCTGCACAGCTTTGAGTAGGCCTTAACATATATACAGGATGTGACTTGTGATTAGAAGAAAGCAGGCTCACTTATAACAAAGGGAAGGATACGTTACAGTACGTGTAGTAAAGATGTGAGAGTCACAAGTTTAGGCACTAGAATGACAGTAGTTCCACGTATTGTATTTTCTCTTTGCTGTACATGTGGTTAACAGATGTAAAATGCTTTGTTTTTACTTTACACAAATGTACAGATCTCTTGTAGCTTTACATTGAATATAATCTGGGTATCTAAATTCAGCTTGGAGAGATGGGCGGGACTGTTACTATAGGAACAGCAATACATCGATTGCACCTTATCTGCAGTTTATATGAGACAGGGAGAGTTAAGGAAGACACTGAAGAGACAGATTGGGCTCACTGATCATCCTATAGAGACGTGGAGACATTATGGCAGGAGGTGTCTCTGCCAGGTAAGTATCAGTCCGCACTGTAATGAGCTCACTGATCATCCTATAGAGACGTGGAGACATTATGGCAGATGGCTGGAGGTGCAGTCTATGCCGCCTTCCCCATCCTTCTTCCATAAAACCCCCGACCATGAAGCTGAACTGATTCTTTATAAAGTTCTTCTTTCTGTTGAACTAAAGAGAAATAAAACCAAAAAACTCTTTAAAACATTGTCAATTTGAGACGCTGGGGGATGGATGATTTGTTACTGACTCACACTTCCTCAATCCTATATATACACACATATTTTTATATCCAATCATATAGAATATATACACACGTGGACGTGATGACGTGATCACGCGAGGGCGTGGTTTGCTGGAGGGAGCTGAGACGAAGGTGCTGTGGATGTAAATGGCGACCGTTACCCACACCGAAGATTATGACCGCTAACTCACCCATGATCGTGGAAGCTACACCAAAACTAACGGTGCCGTACTAGTATGCTCGAGTCTCGGGAGGATCGTACTGGTAACCGCGGCTTCTGCCGGGCGGACCATCTCCGAGCAGGACTGGACGCATGGCGGAGGAACCGGCTGAGGACCAGGGAACATACCCATAGACGCAAATCACTTAATCAAACGTAAAATGAGATCCGGAAGGCAAAATCAAGCTGAGATAAGTACAAGCCCATTCTATGCTTGCTTCTTATGCCTGTTGTGCAAATATGACTGCTTTTAAAACACTACATGACCGGCTGCATCAAACTAAGACAAACTGTTTCAGCTCTGACTACTTGTGTAATCACTTTATGGATATGCTCGTTGTATGTTTAACTGGAACCTAGGAATGAAAAAATAAAAATAAATTAACAACATTATTGATCACTTGTGCAAAATAAATTTATATTGCACATTGTGGGGAACACCAAAGTTTGAAAGTGACTGATTAACCATGATTGTGCTGAGGCCGTACCTTTAAGGACATTAACATTCGGTACGCTGCTAAACGTCGCAGTACTAACTAACATCTGTATGTAACGCCGGACTATCAGAGGCAATATTACAGACATCTATTGTTAAATCCGGACTCGTTTTAAATCTCTTTCACAGCAGCCGTGATCAACCTATATTGTTTAAATCTAGTTATCCTAAATAATTAGAGCTGACAACAGAAATACGCAACATAAATACGAAATTACAAGATAATATCGAAAAGATCGAAACACTAAGATTTGAAGTAGAGAAACAGAAGGACATTAATGATGGCTTGACAAAAAAGATGGAAGAACTACAAAATAAAATGGCAGACATTGAAAATAGAACAAGACGAAAAAATTTGAGGATTCGCGGTATTCCTGAACATATTATGCAAGAAAACCGTTATGCGTACGCATACGATTTATTTCATGAATTGGCCGGTGATATTGGTCAAAAGGAAATCTTAATGGAAAGAATACACAGGACCTATAGAATGCAGAATAATATGAACAATCAATATCCAAGAGATGTCTTGATCCACTTTCACAACTTCATAAATAAAGAAAAAATATGGAGAGCTAGAAACAAAAAAGAAGCACTGTCAGAGAGAGATCTACGAATTATGCTGGACATCTCGCCATATACAAGACAACAGAGACTACGATTGAGGAGTATGACGGAAACCTTAAATAGAGAGGAGATCAGATTCGCCTGGGGTTACCCTGCAAAAATAATTTTGACCTATCAGGAGAACAGATACACAATAGAAACGAAAGAACAAGCCCTGGAACTCTTTAAAAAAAATGGGGCATAAATATGTAGACTTGGTGATTAAATAAGATATTCACCCATTGAAGACATATTACATACAAATAGGTTAAGATGTAATCTTGGATTCATGCTGACCCTGTCGTTGGATGCGGAGAAAGCCTTCGACAGGGTCAGCTGGGTCTACCTCAGAGAGGTGCTGGAATCCTTTGGATTCGAGGGTCCCTTCTTGGACGCCTTGTGGGTATTATACAAAAATCCTAGTGCAAGAATTACAGGCTCAGGAATAACGTCTCCGTGGTCCATTGGCCCCCTTGTTGTATATTCTCTCATTAGAACCCCTGGCAAACAGTATTAGGCGTAACAGCCACATCTATGGAGTAAAGTAGAGTTCTTCTCCGCTTAATCCCACTGTTCAGACAATTCCAGAGGAGATTTATAACCCTATAGTAATAGATCTAGATATGTAATTTCTTCCATGTAGTGGAATTTTTTTTTTATCTCCCCCTTTATAATGTAAATAGATATCTGACCATTGATGCTGTGGAAAATTGGATCCAGGATCTAAACCTAAAAACCTGGATAAATATTGGGATCACCTCAATAGATCCGATTTCTGTAGACGGGAGGATTATGTCCTTTCCCGAATTAACAAATAAATACGACTTACAATCAGGAGAAATTTACACCTACTTAAGATTAAAACAATTGTTGAAAAATAAATAACACCATACACACACAGGGAAAATTTAGACATGGATGATTTTTTTTAAAGCAACATGGAAAAAAAAGTGGGGTAGGAGAGCATACTCGGCTTTGGATGAGGTGGAGAGCTTTGTCAACCTAACTAATATTAAAAAATGGGAGGAGGAATTAAAACTCTTCTGGCTAGAAAGAGATTGTTATAATGCTAATAGGTTGACAAAAGCCGCCACACATTCTTTAAACATCACTGAAGTGTACTATAAAATAATATATAGGTGGTATCTGACACCTGCAAGAAATTGCTGGAGATGTCTTAAAATAAAGGGAACATTATCCCACATATGGTGGGAGTGTCAGTATGTAAAGGAATTCTGGAAGGATGTCCACCCTGGGAATCGAAAGGGTGTGTGAGCCCACTTTGATGTTATTTCATATAGGAGCAGAAAAATGGGAGCCAACTAAGAGATCCTTCATTCTCCATGTATTCCTAGCCGCTAAATTAGTTATTGCTCGAGACTGGAAAACAGCTGGAAAAATAGACCCAACCAAATTAAAAAAGCAGCTCAACTATCAGGCTATGATGGAAAAAGGTTATTATAGAAATAACGCCGAAAAAATGGAAAGTTATTCAAAAATCTGGTCACTGTGGCTAGATAGAAACAAGTAAACTAGAGGAAGTCCTGGGGTGAGGTATGAATGAGGGTTTTGAATGGTGTATGATTGATGCATAGGAAAACAAAACAAAACAGGATAGTTGTAATATTAGCATGATATAATTGAGAGATATGTTATAGATAAGTCTAGAAAATAGAGATAAACAAGAAGAGATGTATGGAAGTTTTTATTAAAATTAGAAAAGAACAAAATATTTTGAACAAAGAACAAAAAGTTTGGAATAAAAGGTTTTTACATTTTTGGTATTTACCATCTGTCCCTTTAGATGGACTGTTTTGTTTTTTTTTTGTTCTTTTTCGCTCTGATGTATATATTTATCTGGATAATTTGTACTCTATGACTTATAACGAAATTTATATGTATCTCTCTTTATAAAACTAATAATAATAATAAAAAATATATATATACACATATTTATATATCCCTCCAATCATATAGAATATATACACACATATTTATATATCCCTTTATATATATGATTGGAGGGATATATAAATATGTGTGTATATATTCTATATGATTGGAGGGATATATAAATATGTGTGTATATATTCTATATGATTGGAGGGATATATAAATATGTGTGTATATATTCTATATGATTGGAGGGATATATAAATATGTGTGTATATATTCTATATGATTGGAGGTATATATAAATATGTGTGTATATATTCTATATGATTGGAGGTATATATAAATATGTGTGTATATATTCTATATGATTGGAGGGATATGTAAATATATGTGTATATATTCTATATGATTGGAGGGACATATATAAATATGTGTGTATATATTCTATATGATTGGAGGGACATATATAAATATGTGTGTATATATTCTATATGATTGGAGGGATATATAAAATGTGTGTATATATTCTATATGATTGGAGGGATATATAAATATGTGTGTATATATTCTATATGTTTAGAGGGATATATAAATATGTGTGTATATATTTTATATGATTGGAGGGATATGTAAATATGTGTGTATATATTCTATATGATTGGAGGGATATATAAAATGTGTGTATATATTCTATATGATTGGAGGGATATATAAATATGTGTGTATATATTTTATATGATTGGAGGGATATGTAAATATGTGTGTATATATTCTATATGATTGGAGGGACATATATAAATATGTGTGTATTTATTCTATGTGATTGGAGGGACATATATAAATATGTGTGTATATATTCTATATGATTGGAGGGACATATATAAATATGTGTGTATATATTCTATATGATTGGAGGGACATATATAAATATGTGTGTATATATTCTATATGATTGGAGGGATAAATAAATATGTGTGTATTTATTCTATATGATTGGAGGTATATATAAATATGTGTGTATATATTCTATATGATTGGAGGTATATAAATGTATATTCTATATGATTGGAGGGATATATAAATATATGTGTATATACTCTATATGATTGGAGGGATATATAAATATGTGTGTATATATTCTATATGATAGGAGGGATATATAAACATGTGTGTATATATTCTATATGATTGGAGGGATATATAAACATGTGTATATATATTCTATATGATTGGAGGGATATATAAATATGTGTGTATATATTCTATATGATTGGAGGGACATATATAAATATGTGTGTATATATTCTATATGATTGGAGGGACATATATAAATATGTGTGTATATATTCTATATGATTGGAGGGACATATATAAATATGTGTGTATATATTCTATATGATTGGAGGGACATATATAAATATGTGTGTATATATTCTATATGATTGGAGGGACATATATAAATATGTGTGTATATATTCTATATGATTGGAGGGACATATATAAATATGTGTGTATATATTCTATATGATTGGAGGGACATATATAAATATGTGTGTATATATTCTATATGATTGGAGGGACATATATAAATATGTGTGTATATATTCTATATGATTGGAGGGACATATATAAATATGTGTGTATATATTCTATATGATTGGAGGGACATATATAAATATGTGTGTATATATTCTATATGATTGGAGGGATAAATAAATATGTGTGTATATATTCTATATGATTGGAGGGACATATATAAATATGTGTGTATATATTCTATATGATTGGAGGGATAAATAAATATGTGTGTATTTATTCTATATGATTGGAGGGACATATATAAATATGTGTGTATATATTCTATATGATAGGAGGGACATATATAAATATGTGTGTATATATTCTATATGATTGGAGGGACATATATAAATATGTGTGTATATATTCTATATGATTGGAGGGACATATATAAATATGTGTGTATATATTCTATATGATTGGAGGGACATATATAAATATGTGTGTATATATTCTATATGATTGGAGGGACATATATAAATATGTGTGTATATATTCTATATGATTGGAGGTATATATATAAATATGTGTGTATATATTCTATATGATTGGAGGGATATATATAAATATGTGTGTATATATTCATATAGAATATACACACACATATATATATACCACCAATACTGATACTTACCTGGCAGAGACACCTCCTGCCATAATGTCTCCACGTCTCTATAGGATGATCAGTGAGCTCATAATCAGATTATCACATAAATACTGAGAAATCATTGAATAAATGAACCAGACAGTAGGACCAAAAGCAGATTCCTTTTTATACAGTGGATCGTGGAACCCAGGGCTTGACATAACCTAAAATCCTCTGTGCTGGCTCCTAATGTTTGTTTGTGTTAGCATTAACTCCCTGGCTCCTGCACTAAGGTGTATAAACATGTATCAGACCCTATTCTAAACAATATAAACAGTGATTATTAAAAAATAACCAGCAGTACAATGTATTTCAACCTGCCCCTCAGCACTGCAAGAGTTAATGGACAGGATGCCCCCTCGGGGATCCGAAACTTGATCTTCCCTCCCTGCTGGGCACACAGGGGTGCCAGGATTTTCTAGTCAAATAAAACTCATGCAAATAGCACACCTGCCGGGGAGGGGGAGGGGGGGGGGGGGCTTGGGAGAGGGAGGCGCTGCATGCCAATCTGAACGTAGCACAATCAGCAGGAACATCCCACTGGTTTCACTGCTGATTTAAAAACGTGGCACAATCAGCAGGAACATCCCACTGGCTTCAGTGCTAATTTATAAACGTGGCACAATCAGCAGGAACATCCCACTGGTTTCACTGCTGATTTATAAACGTGGCACAATCAACAGGCACATCCCACTGGTTTCACTGCTGATTTATAAACGTGGCACAATCAGCAGGAACATCCCACTGGTTTCACTGCTGATTTCTAAACGTCAAATTAAAATGCAGAACCCAGCACTAAATGGTTTGAGCGGCATCTCGGCGCCTCGTCACCTGACCCATTGATCTTGTGCGGATCTGAAACTATTTTTCTTGGTTTCTAAACGTGGCACAATCAGCAGGAACATCCCTCTGATTTTTTGTGGCGACTGCTGCACTTTTATAATTTTGCTTTTTCGAATCCCGTTATGTGTTATAGTCCTTCCTAGCTCACTAGATTCTGTATCTAAACATGATGTCTTAGTAGATGTAGAATATATTATTTTACTATGTTTACCTAGACCTGTATCCCCCATAATAATGTCACCTAAAGCCCCCCCCTTCGGTGACATACATAGAATTGATCTCATAGGTGAAGTGTTTAGGAACAAGTTTACTAAGCAGCACATGATTATATCTCCGGATGTGTTTTGTTTTTTTCCAGATCACTTAGTTCAAAGAGGGGAGAGATAGTAAATGGATTTGCTGCTTGTTCCCAGGAGTAAGATTGCCTGACACTCCCTTCGGATATCCATTATCCGGCTTCTAGCAAGACACACTCCACAGGATGTTATGAAATGTGAGAGGAGTCACAGTGGTCAGAAAACCCTGGTTAAGAGGTAAGTCTGTTTACTCTACTGGTGGTAGTACATGGAGTGCACTGCCTCTCAGAAAAGGTGGTATCAATCATTACCCTCACATCACATTGCTGAATTGATGTACTGGCAGAGGGTGATAGGTGTTGTAGAGCTAACTGGTGTACCAGACACACAATGATCTGCCCTCCAGTGGGGTTAGTGTGCCTACTCCATGAAACAGGGAGAGGAGGAAAGTAAACACAGCAAGGCCGCCTCCCAGCGGAGGTGGTAATAGATATAATATAACAGAACACACCACGAAGTGCTAAACAAATAACGATTCAGTAAACACAGCTAATCATTTGTAACTGCAAGAGTAGTCCTTATAGGGCACAGCATCCCATCCTCTGTACGTCAGCTGTGCACACACAGGTCTGCTAATCTGACACACAAAGCGTCTATTGTTTACATTTTATTTACAACAATCTCGTAGGAGGAGCAGCCACAAATCTACCCCCCGGGGGCTGCCATGCCAGATGGGAAACTGGGAAATACACACCGCTGTACAGTGGCACCGAGCACCTGCTCCATGCAATATACTACAACTCTCAGGCTGAGGGTGATGAGAGTGGAACACAAAACAACAACTGAAAAGCACAGCAGTTCTCAGGAACGGTGTTAAACTATTAAGATAAGTGTAATGTGGGGTGAGAGTGCCCACCGAGCCCAAGCAACTGCTAGGGTGTATGCAGAGGGCGAGAGTTGCACTTACCCTACTGGCAGATGTATGAGGATAGAGAGGTTAAGTGGCTGGCAATCCTTGGCGCTGGTGATATGGGGCCGTGTGGAAGGAGAACACAAGGAGCTGACACTCCTCTCTCTCCTCAGCCAGTTGGAACTTGTTCAGCCCCAGTGTGATAATAAATCACAGTATCTCCGATCATGTACACACATTCCACAGTGCGGGGAGTAGTGGAAGCGGGGAGCAGCCTCCACGCAGGAGGGATAGATTTTTACATGAGAGTAATTCACTTTGAAAACACCAAGACTTCACATACACTCACATGCTAGTCAGAGAGGGTAGTGGATTCACAGAACATCCTACCAGCAATGGTACAGCAACAATTCTTCTGGACTCACATGTTACACAGAGGGAGTAGTGGATTCACCGAACCTGCTTCCAGCAGAGGATGGTCAGTCTTGCCTTTCCCCCCCACAAAGAAGTAGTAGATCAGCAGAGTCGTTTTCCAGCAAAGGTGGTTACGGTTTCTTCTCAGTCAGAATAAGTCCAGGTGTGAGGGTGGTGGGTTCACAGTCCCTTCTTCTGACAGAGGTGGTCGATGTTGCTCTCTGAGAATACGGATCCAGCTAGAGAGGGAGGGAGGTGGATTTGCTGTGAGGAGGTTACAGTAGAATGGGAATGGGATGTGTTTCTGCTGTTTAACATACTAGGCGGGACTCATTACAGATAAGGCAGGCACAGAGTTACCTGCAGTGTTTGGGCCATTCTAACTACTTTATACACTAGTCACACATTCCTCAGCTGAGTGAGAGAGCACAGTCTGCCAGGCGAGGGCAATGCTCTGACTCTCCTCCCAGCGAAACCGTTTAAAGGTATCATTTAATTACACGTGTGACCTGCTGAACACATAGTGCCAGCGGAATCCAGGGACTGCGAGTGACTGTCACAGGAATTCACCAGCCCCCGGGGCAAATCCCTGGTAATACTGCCCATTTCCCTGGATAAATTGGGGGATTTATAAACAGCAAATCTGGGGTAATGTTCTAAAGTGGAGCAATCACCATGGAAACCAATGGAATGTTCCTGCTGATTGATCCACTGTTAGAAATCAATGGAATGTTCCTGCTGATTGCTCCACTGTTAGAAATCACCATGGAAACCAATGGAATGTCCCTGCTGCAGGGCCAGGGAATATTCCCAAGAACCAGAGACTGGTCCAACCAGTCCCTTCCATGTCACCTTGGGGAACATCACAGGGGGAAGTACAGCTTTACTGAGAGGGTAGTAGATGCATGGAGCAACCTATCAGAAGTGTCTGATGCTGTATAAATACACACATTACAGCAATAAATGAAACATAAATAAATCTACATGTCTCGGTTCAGCAGGTAACTGGTTAAACCGGTTCCTAGAATGGCTATTAGGCTGCCAATTAGCAACAGATCACCCAGGCGGCTATTTATAGGCTCAGGTCAGAGGGTAAGACGGACAGAATCACAGCTTTCTGGATTAACCCTGTCCTGTGCCGAGCTTTCAAAGTGTGCTTTCTACGTCTACCACCTCTGCTGGGTGTCCACTCCACACGCTAAGCAGGAATGCAGGGGGGAGGGTTAATGAGCAAAGGCACCACGAGGCGCGTTGCCTGAGAAGAGCTTTGCTCTGGGGATTAAAGACCCGCATTGTTCTGATCTGGGACTGAGCCATGGAGAACAAGAAAGGAGCCTGTATCATGTCCGGGAATCTACTCCTGACAGAACCTTCTCCGGCTGGAAAAAATCCCTTCCATCCACCCTGTACACAGCGCTGCTTCTCAACCCCAAGAGCTGACACTCCAAAGCACTCCATTAAATTGTTTCTGGGAATTTCCTAAATGAATGGAAAATCAATGGGATTGTGCGGATTGCGGCTGACCCCAGGGTCGGCCATAATGGGCCAGGAAATGGGATATGGGACTTTAATAAGATTTATACTGTGAGACCATTCACCATGAGCATCGTTACCCGCCATTATCTCTCGTCAAATCTTCACTGCCTTTACTTTTACTCTTTCACAGGCGAGGAAAGAGTAAATGACACAGTGTGATTTCAGGATGCCATCTTGCACCTGGCATTTACCAGAAATCGGCCCTGAGGTTAACATGTTCCACTCTGAATTTAATTTTACTCACCTAACCCTGGTGTAATGTACGTCTCACGTGTAAATATTTCAGTCCAGAGCATCGATAGTTAAGACACACTGTCTTGATCACGGTAACACATCACTTCCTCTTTAAACTTCACCTGTCATCACTTAGCACAGCAAGCAGTTTACCACCACAGGATGGAACATGTGGTAACGCAAACCTTCTGGACTGCAAAATATAAAAGGCACTTACACGCTCGGGAAAATATGAAACATGCACAAACTAACCCTGGTCCTGCATATGAAATGCACAGGGGAAGTCGCATGTAGCACAGTGATCTGGAAAATACACTGCTCGCTTGTAGAGAGTGCACTGGTGCACAGTGATCTGGAAAATACACTGCTCGCTTGTAGAGAGTGCACTGGTGCACAGTGATCTGGAAAATACACTGCTCGCTTGTAGAGAGTGCACTGGTGCACAGTGATCTGGAAAATACACTGCTCGCTTGTAGAGAGTGCACTGGTGCACAGTGATCTGGAAAATACACTGCTCGCTTGCAGAGAGTGCACTGGTGCACAGTGATCTGGAAAATACACTGCTCGCTTGCAGAGAGTGCACTGGTGTACAGTGATCTGGAAAATACACTGCTCGCTTGTAGAGTGCACTGGTGTACAGTGATCTGGAAAATACACTGCTCGCTTGCAGAGAGTGCACTGGTGTACAGTGATCTGGAAAATACACTGCTCGCTTGTAGAGTGCACTGGTGTACAGTGATCTGGAAAATACACTGCTCGCTTGTAGAGTGCACTGGTGTACAGTGATCTGGAAAATACACTGCTCGCTTGTAGAGTGCACTGGTGTACAGTGATCTGGAAAATACACTGCTCGCTTGCAGAGAGTGCACTGGTGTACAGTGATCTGGAAAATACACTACTCGCTTGTAGAGTGCACTGGTGTACAATGATCTGGAAAATACACTGCTCGCTTGCAGAGAGTGCACTGGTGTACAGTGATCTGGAAAATACACTGCTCGCTTGCAGAGAGTGCACTGGTGCACAGTGATTTGTAAAATACAGTGCTCGCTTGTAAAGAGTGCACAGTGATCTGAAGTGGATATACGGGTCTGCGACCCAGTGGAGGTGGCAGGTGTTTGCAGAACATTAACTAGTTCTGCAATGGGTTTGTAATTACACAATTTCCTTTTCCTGCAACCCCCCTTAACAGAACCGGGCAACGTTATAGCAGTGGAGCAGTCCCCAAAGAAACCACTGAAAATGTTCCTGCTGATTGCTCCACATCTAGAACTTTGCACATCACTGGGTGTGCTACTATAATGCTCTCTCTGATACAAGACACCCCCTGCATGTTATTACATAGGGTTATTACAAGGATCTGTAGGTTATCACATAGGGTTATTTCATGGCTCTGCAGGTTATTACATAGGGTTATTACATGGCTCTGTAGGTTATCACATAGGGTTATTGCAGGGCTCTGTAGGTTATCACATAGGGTTATTACATGGCTCTGCTGGTTATCACATAGGGTTATTGCATGGCTCTGTAGGTTATCACATAGGGTTATTGCATGGCTCTGTAGGTTATCACATAGGGTTATTACAAGGCTTTGCTGGTTATCACATAGGGTTATTGCATGGCTCTGCAGGTTATCACATAGGGTTATTACATGGTATTATATAGGGTTTATAGCAGAGCCATTAGGTTTTGCTGCAGATACCTTTACAGACAAAAGCACCAAACAGGGCTGGCAAGTCATAGAAATCACACCCAATATGATCCCCTCCCCTATACAAACTCCCATAATCCCAGTCACATGGGGATCCCCTCCCCTATACAAACTCCCATAATCCCAGCCACAGAGGGATCCCCTCCCCTATACAAACTCCCATAATCCCAGTCACATGGGGATCCCCTCCCCTATACAAACCCCCTGAATCACAGCCACAGAGGGATCCCCTACCCTATACAAACTCCCATAATCCCAGTCACATGGGGATCCCCTCCCCTATACAAACCCCCTGAATCACAGCCACAGAGGGATCCCCTCCCCTATACAAACCCCCAGAATACCAGCCACAGAGGGATCCCCTCCCCTATACAAACCCCCTGAATCACAGCCACAGAGGGATCCTCTCCCCTATACAAACCCCCTGAATCACAGAGGGATCCCCTCCCCTATACAAACCCCCTATAAACCACCTTGCCCCCAGGCACAGGCAGCTAGCCACTGACCTGCAGTTGGTGGAGATGCTCGGTACAGCTGTGGATGGCAGTGCTTGGTAGGTAGATGGGTGGATGCTGAACCTGCTATTGTCACACACTGCACGCTAGCGGTGGATGCTACATCCTGTGGTTACCATGACGACCCCGCACCATCTCTTCCCGAGCGGGGGAGAGGGGGGGTCCAGATGTTTAGTCTTTTACAGGCTCAGAGGAGGAGGGAGCAGGACGAACCCAGATTATTGTGTATTAGACATAGGGATGACAGCTGTCACGTCCGCCCGGTTACACAGCATGGTCACTGAGATCCTCCTCATTCACCCAGCCAGCCTGCGCGCACACACAAACACACACACACATACACAGTGACAAACAAATCCCCCAGCCTGCACATACATCAAATGTTATACACCCTGCACATACATCAAATGTTATACACCCTGCACATACATCAAATGTTATACACCCTGCACATACATCAAATGTTATACACCCTGCACATACATCAAATGTTATACACCCTGCACATACATCAAATGTTATACACCCTGCACATACATCAAATGTTATACACCCTGCAGCCTGCACATACATCAAATGTTATACACCCTGCACATACATCAAATGTTATACACCCTGCACATACATCAAATGTTATACACCCTGCAGCCTGCACATACATCAAATGTTATACACCCTGCACATACATCAAATGTTATACACCCTGACCATACATCAAATGTTATAAACCCTGCACATACATCAAATGTTATACACCCTGCACATACATCAAATGTTATACACCCTGCACATACATCAAATGTTATACACCCTGCACATACATCAAATGTTATACACCCTGCACATACATCAAATGTTATACACCCTGCAGCCTGCACATACATCAAATGTTATACACCCTGCACATACATCAAATGTTATACACCCTGCACATACATCAAATGTTATACACCCTGCAGCCTGCACATACATCAAATGTTATACACCCTGCACATACATCAAATGTTATACACCCTGACCATACATCAAATGTTATAAACCCTGCACATACATCAAATGTTATACACCCTGCACATACATCAAATGTTATACACCCTGCACATACATCAAATGTTATACACCCTGCACATACATCAAATGTTATACACCCTGCACATACATCAAATGTTATACACCCTGCACATACATCAAATGTTATACACCCTGACCATACATCAAATGTTATACACCCTGCAGCCTGCACATACATCAAATGTTATACACCCAGCACGTACATCAAGTGTTATACACCCTGCATCCTGCACATACATCAAATGTTATACACCCAGCACGTACATCAAGTGTTATACACCCTGCACATACATCAAGTGTTATACACCCTGCACATACATCAAGTGTTATACACCCTGCACATACATCAAATGTTATACACCCTGCACATACATCAAATGTTATACACCCTGAACATACATCAAATGTTATACACCCTGCAGCCTGCACATACATCAAATGTTATACACCCTGCACATACATCAAATGTTATACACCCTGCAGCCTGCACATACATCAAATGTTATACACCCTGCACATACATCAAATGTTATACACCCTGCACATACATCAAATGTTATACACCCTGCACATACATCAAATGTTATACACCCTGCACATACATCAAATGTTATACACCCTGCAGCCTGCACATACATCAAATGTTATACACCCTGCACATACATCAAATGTTATACACCCTGCAGCCTGCACATACATCAAATGTTATACACCCTGCACATACATCAAATGTTATACACCCTGCAGCCTGCACATACATCAAATGTTATACACCCTGCACATACATCAAATGTTATACACCCTGCACATAGATCAAATGTTATACATCCTGCATCCTGCACATACATTAAATGTTATACACCCTGCACATACATCAAATGTTATACATCCTGCATCCTGCACATACATCAAATGTTATACACCCTGCACATAGATCAAATGTTATACACCCTGCACATACATCAAATGTTATACATTCTGCATCCTGCACATACATTAAATGTTATACATTCTGCATCCTGCACATACATCAAATGTTATACACCCTGCATCCTGCACATACATCAAATGTTATACACCCTGCACATACATCAAATGTTATACATCCTGCATCCTGCACATACATCAAATGTTATACATCCTACATCCTGCACATACATCAAATGTTATACACCCTGCACATACATCAAATGTTATACACCCTGCACATACATCAAATGTTATACACCCTGCAGCCTGCACATACATCAAATGTTATACACCCTGCACATACATCAAATGTTATACACCCTGCACATACATCAAATGTTATACATCCTGCATCCTGCACATACATCAAATATTATACACCCTGCACATACATCAAATATTATACACCCTGCAGCCTGCACATACATCAAATGTTATACACCCTGCACATACATCAAATGTTATACACCCTGCACATACATCAAATGTTATACACCCTGCACATACATCAAATGTTATACACCCTGCACATACATCAAATGTTATACACCCTGCACATACATCAAATGTTATACATCCTGCATCCTGCACATAAATCAAATGTTATACACCCTGCACATACATCAAATGTTATACACCCTGCAGCCTGCACATACATCAAATGTTATACACCCTGCACATACATCAAATGTTATACACCCTGCACATACATCAAATGTTATACACCCTGAACATACATCAAATGTTATACACCCTGCACATAGATCAAATGTTATACATCCTGCATCCTGCACATACATTAAATGTTATACACCCTGCACATACATCAAATGTTATACATCCTGCATCTTGCACATACATCAGATGTTATACACCCTGCACATAGATCAAATGTTATACACCCTGCACATACATCAAATGTTATACATTCTGCATCCTGCACATACATTAAATGTTATACATTCTGCATCCTGCACATACATCAAATGTTATACACCCTGCACATACATCAAATGTTATACATCCTGCATCCTGCACATACATCAAATGTTATACATCCTGCATCCTGCACATACATCAAATGTTATACATCCTACATCCTGCACATACATCAAATGTTATACACCCTGCACATACATCAAATGTTATACACCCTGCACATACATCAAATGTTATACACCCTGCAGCCTGCACATACATCAAATGTTATACACCCTGCACATACATCAAATGTTATACACCCTGCACATACATCAAATGTTATACATCCTGCATCCTGCACATACATCAAATATTATACACCCTGCACATACATCAAATATTATACACCCTGCAGCCTGCACATACATCAAATGTTATACACCCTGCACATACATCAAATGTTATACACCCTGCACATACATCAAATGTTATACACCCTGCACATACATCAAATGTTATACACCCTGCACATACATCAAATGTTATACATCCTGCATCCTGCACATACATCAAATGTTATACATTCTGCATCCTGCACATACATTAAATGTTATACATTCTGCATCCTGCACATACATCAAATGTTATACACCCTGCACATACATCAAATGTTATACATCCTGCAGCCTGCACATACATCAAATGTTATACACCCTGCACATACATCAAATGTTATACACCCTGCACATACACCAAATGTTATACACCCTGCAGCCTGCACATACATCAAATATTATACACCCTGCACATACATCAAATATTATACACCCTGCACATACATCAAATGTTATACATCCTGCACATACATCAAATGTTATACACCCTGCACATACATCAAATGTTATACACCCTGCACATACATCAAATGTTATACACCCTGCACATACATCAAATGTTATACACCCTGCACATACATCAAATGTTATACACCCTGCACATACATCAAATGTTATACACCCTGCACATACATCAAATGTTATACACCCTGCAGCCTGCACATACATCAAATGTTATACATCCTGCATCCTGCACATACATCAAATGTTATACATTCTGCATCCTGCACATACATTAAATGTTATACATTCTGCATCCTGCACATACATCAAATGTTATACATCCTGCATCCTGCACATACATCAAATGTTATACATCCTGCACATACATCAAATGTTATACACCCTGCACATACATCAAATGTTATACACCCTGCACATACATCAAATGTTATACACCCTGCACATACATCAAATGTTATACACCCTGCACATACATCAAATGTTATACACCCTGCACATACATCAAATGTTATACACCCTGCACATACATCAAATGTTATACATCCTGCATCTTGCACATACATCAGATGTTATACACCCTGCACATAGATCAAATGTTATACACCCTGCACATACATCAAATGTTATACATTCTGCATCCTGCACATACATTAAATGTTATACATTCTGCATCCTGCACATACATCAAATGTTATACACCCTGCACATACATCAAATGTTATACATCCTGCATCCTGCACATACATCAAATGTTATACATCCTGCATCCTGCACATACATCAAATGTTATACATCCTACATCCTGCACATACATCAAATGTTATACACCCTGCACATACATCAAATGTTATACACCCTGCACATACATCAAATGTTATACACCCTGCAGCCTGCACATACATCAAATGTTATACACCCTGCACATACATCAAATGTTATACACCCTGCACATACATCAAATGTTATACATCCTGCATCCTGCACATACATCAAATATTATACACCCTGCACATACATCAAATATTATACACCCTGCAGCCTGCACATACATCAAATGTTATACACCCTGCACATACATCAAATGTTATACACCCTGCACATACATCAAATGTTATACACCCTGCACATACATCAAATGTTATACACCCTGCACATACATCAAATGTTATACATCCTGCATCCTGCACATACATCAAATGTTATACATTCTGCATCCTGCACATACATTAAATGTTATACATTCTGCATCCTGCACATACATCAAATGTTATACACCCTGCACATACATCAAATGTTATACATCCTGCAGCCTGCACATACATCAAATGTTATACACCCTGCACATACATCAAATGTTATACACCCTGCACATACACCAAATGTTATACACCCTGCAGCCTGCACATACATCAAATATTATACACCCTGCACATACATCAAATATTATACACCCTGCACATACATCAAATGTTATACATCCTGCACATACATCAAATGTTATACACCCTGCACATACATCAAATGTTATACACCCTGCACATACATCAAATGTTATACACCCTGCACATACATCAAATGTTATACACCCTGCACATACATCAAATGTTATACACCCTGCACATACATCAAATGTTATACACCCTGCACATACATCAAATGTTATACACCCTGCACATACATCAAATGTTATACACCCTGCAGCCTGCACATACATCAAATGTTATACATCCTGCATCCTGCACATACATCAAATGTTATACATTCTGCATCCTGCACATACATTAAATGTTATACATTCTGCATCCTGCACATACATCAAATGTTATACATCCTGCATCCTGCACATACATCAAATGTTATACATCCTGCACATACATCAAATGTTATACACCCTGCACATACATCAAATGTTATACACCCTGCACATACATCAAATGTTATACACCCTGCACATACATCAAATGTTATACACCCTGCACATACATCAAATGTTATACACCCTGCACATACATCAAAGGTTATACACCCTGCACATACATCAAATGTTATACACCCTGCACATAGATCAAATGTTATACACCCTGCACATACATCAAATGTTATACATTCTGCATCCTGCACATACATTAAATGTTATACATTCTGCATCCTGCACATACATCAAATGTTATACATCCTGCATCCTGCACATACATCAAATGTTATACACCCTGCACATACATCAAATGCTATACACCCTGCACATACATCAAATGTTATACACCCTGCACATACATCAAATGTTATACACCCTGCACATACATCAAAGGTTATACACCCTGCACATACATCAAATGTTATACACCCTGCACATACATCAAATGTTATACATTCTGCATCCTGCACATACATTAAATGTTATACATTCTGCATCCTGCACATACATCAAATGTTATACATCCTGCATCCTGCACATACATCAAATGTTATACACCCTGCACATACTTCAAATGTTATACATCCTGCATCCTGCACATACATCAAATGTTATACATCCTGCATCCTGCACATACATCAAATGTTATACATCCTACATCCTGCACATACATCAAATGTTATACACCCTGCACATACATCAAATGTTATACACCCTGCAGCCTGCACATACATCAAATGTTATACACCCTGCACATACATCAAATGTTATACACCCTGCACATACATCAAATGTTATACACCCTGCACATACATCAAATGTTATACATCCTGCATCCTGCACATACATCAAATGTTATACACCCTGCACATACATCAAATATTATACACCCTGCACATACATCAAATGTTATACACCCTGCACATACATCAAATGTTATACACCCTGCAGCCTGCACATACATCAAATGTTATACATCCTACATCCTGCACATACATCAAATGTTATACACCCTGCACATACATCAAATGTTATACAACCTGCAGCCTGCACATACATCAAATGTTATACACCCTGCACATACATCAAATGTTATACACCCTGCACATACATCAAATGTTATACACCCTGCACATACATCAAATGTTATACACCCTACAGCCTGCACATACATCAAATGTTATACACCCTGCAGCCTGCACATACATCAAATGTTATACACCCTGCAGCCTGCACATACATCAAATGTTATACACCCTGCACATACATCAAATGTTATACACCCTGCACATACATCAAATGTTATACACCCTGCACATACATCAAATGTTATACACCCTGCACATACATCAAATGTTATACACCCTGCACATACATCAAATGTTATACACCCTACAGCCTGCACATACATCAAATGTTATACACCCTACAGCCTGCACATACATCAAATGTTATACACCCTGCAGCCTGCACATACATCAAATGTTATACACCCTGCACATACATCAAATGTTATACACCCTGCACATACATCAAATGTTATACACCCTGCACATACATCAAATGTTATACACCCTGCACATACATCAAATGTTATACATCCTGCATCCTGCACATACATCAAATGTTATACACCCTGCACATACATCAAATATTATACACCCTGCACATACATCAAATGTTATACCCCCTGCAGCCTGCACATACATCAAATGTTATACATCCTACATCCTGCACATACATCAAATGTTATACACCCTGCACATACATCAAATGTTATACACCCTGCACATACATCAAATGTTATACACCCTGCAGCCTGCACATACATCAAATGTTATACACCCTGCACATACATCAAATGTTATACACCCTGCACATACATCAAATGTTATACATCCTGCATCCTGCACATACATCAAATATTATACACCCTGCACATACATCAAATATTATACACCCTGCAGCCTGCACATACATCAAATGTTATACACCCTGCACATACATCAAATGTTATACACCCTGCACATACATCAAATGTTATACACCCTGCACATACATCAAATGTTATACACCCTGCACATACATCAAATGTTATACACCCTGCACATACATCAAATGTTATACACCCTGCACATACATCAAATGTTATACACCCTGCACATACATCAAATGTTATACACCCTGCACATACATCAAATGTTATACACCCTGAACATACATCAAATGTTATACACCCTGCACATAGATCAAATGTTATACATCCTGCATCCTGCACATACATTAAATGTTATACACCCTGCACATACATCAAATGTTATACATCCTGCATCTTGCACATACATCAAATGTTATACACCCTGCACATAGATCAAATGTTATACACCCTGCACATACATCAAATGTTATACATTCTGCATCCTGCACATACATTAAATGTTATACACCCTGCACATACATCAAATGTTATACATCCTGCATCCTGCACATACATCAAATGTTATACATCCTGCATCCTGCACATACATCAAATGTTATACATCCTACATCCTGCACATACATCAAATGTTATACACCCTGCACATACATCAAATGTTATACACCCTGCAGCCTGCACATACATCAAATGTTATACACCCTGCACATACATCAAATGTTATACACCCTGCACATACATCAAATGTTATACATCCTGCATCCTGCACATACATCAAATATTATACACCCTGCAGCCTGCACATACATCAAATGTTATACACCCTGCACATACATCAAATGTTATACACCCTGCACATACATCAAATGTTATACACCCTGCACATACATCAAATGTTATACACCCTGCACATACATCAAATGTTATACACCCTGCACATACATCAAATGTTATACATCCTGCATCCTGCACATACATCAAATGTTATACATTCTGCATCCTGCACATACATTAAATGTTATACATTCTGCATCCTGCACATACATCAAATGTTATACACCCTGCACATACATCAAATGTTATACATCCTGCAGCCTGCACATACATCAAATGTTATACATCCTGCATCCTGCACATACATCAAATGTTATACACCCTGCACATACATCAAATGTTATACATCCTGCATCCTGCACATACATCAAATGTTATACACCCTGCACATACATCAAATGTTATACATCCTGCACATACATCAAATGTTATACACCCTGCACATACATCAAATGTTATACACCCTGCACATACATCAAATGTTATACACCCTGCACATACATCAAATGTTATACACCCTGCACATACATCAAATGTTATACATCCTGCATCCTGCACATACATAAAATGTTATACATCCTGCACATACATCAAATGTTATACACCCTGCACATACATCAAATGTTATACATCCTGCACATACATCAAATGTTATACACCCTGCACATACATCAAATGTTATACACCCTGCACATACATCAAATGTTATACACCCTGCACATACATCAAATGTTATACACCCTGCACATACATCAAATGTTATACACCCTGCACATACATCAAATGTTATACACCCTGCAGCCTGCACATACATCAAATGTTATACATCCTGCATCCTGCACATACATCAAATGTTATACATTCTGCATCCTGCACATACATTAAATGTTATACATCCTGCATCCTGCACATACATCAAATGTTATACATCCTGCATCCTGCACATACATCAAATGTTATACACCCTGCACATACATCAAATGTTATACATCCTGCACATACATCAAATGTTATACACCCTGCACATACATCAAATGTTATACACCCTGCACATACATCAAATGTTATACACCCTGCACATACATCAAATGTTATACACCCTGCACATACATCAAATGTTATACACCCTACAGCCTGCACATACATCAAATGTTATACATTCTGCATCCTGCACATACATCAAATGTTATACACCCTGCACATACATCAAATGTTATACATCCTGCAGCCTGCACATACATCAAATGTTATACATCCTGCATCCTGCACATACATCAAATGTTATACACCCTGCACATACATCAAATGTTATACATCCTGCATCCTGCACATACATCAAATGTTATACATTCTGCATCCTGCACATACATTAAATGTTATACATTCTGCATCCTGCACATACATCAAATGTTATACACCCTGCACATACATCAAATGTTATACATCCTGCAGCCTGCAAATACATCAAATGTTATACATCCTGCATCCTGCACATACATCAAATGTTATACACCCTGCACATACATCAAATGTTATACATCCTGCATCCTGCACATACATCAAATGTTATACACCCTGCACATACATCAAATGTTATACATCCTGCACATACATCAAATGTTATACATCCTGCACATACATCAAATGTTATACACCCTGCACATACATCAAATGTTATACACCCTGCACATACATCAAATGTTATACACCCTGCACATACATCAAATGTTATACACCCTGCACATACATCAAATGTTATACACCCTACAGCCTGCACATACATCAAATGTTATACATTCTGCATCCTGCACATACATCAAATGTTATACACCCTGCACATACATCAAATGTTATACATTCTGCATCCTGCACATACATTAAATGTTATACATTCTGCATCCTGCACATACATCAAATGTTATACATCCTGCATCCTGCACATACATCAAATGTTATACATCCTGCACATACATCAAATGTTATACACCCTGCACATACATCAAATGTTATACACCCTACAGCCTGCACATACATCAAATGTTATACACCCTGCACATACATCAAATGTTATACACCCTGCACATACATCAAATGTTATACACCCTGCACATACATCAAATGTTATACACCCTGCACATACATCAAATGTTATACACCCTACAGCCTGCACATACATTAAATGTTATACATTCTGCATCCTGCACATACATCAAATGTTATACACCCTGCACATACATCAAATGTTATACATCCTGCAGCCTGCAAATACATCAAATGTTATACATCCTGCATCCTGCACATACATCAAATGTTATACACCCTGCACATACATCAAATGTTATACATCCTGCATCCTGCACATACATCAAATGTTATACACCCTGCACATACATCAAATGTTATACATCCTGCACATACATCAAATGTTATACATCCTGCACATACATCAAATGTTATACACCCTGCACATACATCAAATGTTATACACCCTGCACATACATCAAATGTTATACACCCTGCACATACATCAAATGTTATACACCCTGCACATACATCAAATGTTATACACCCTGCACATACATCAAATGTTATACATCCTGCATCCTGCACATACATAAAATGTTATACATCCTGCACATACATCAAATGTTATACACCCTGCACATACATCAAATGTTATACATCCTGCACATACATCAAATGTTATACACCCTGCACATACATCAAATGTTATACACCCTGCACATACATCAAATGTTATACACCCTGCACATACATCAAATGTTATACACCCTGCAGCCTGCACATACATCAAATGTTATACACCCTGCATCCTGCACATACATCAAATGTTATACATTCTGCATCCTGCACATACATTAAATGTTATACATTCTGCATCCTGCACATACATCAAATGTTATACATCCTGCATCCTGCACATACATCAAATGTTATACATCCTGCACATACATCAAATGTTATACACCCTGCACATACATCAAATGTTATACACCCTGCACATACATCAAATGTTATACACCCTACAGCCTGCACATACATCAAATGTTATACATCCTGCATCCTGCACATACATCAAATGTTATACATTCTGCATCCTGCACATACATTAAATGTTATACATTCTGCATCCTGCACATACATCAAATGTTATACATCCTGCATCCTGCACATACATCAAATGTTATACACCCTGCACATACATCAAATGTTATACATCCTGCACATACATCAAATGTTATACACCCTGCACATACATCAAATGTTATACACCCTGCACATACATCAAATGTTATACACCCTGCACATACATCAAATGTTATACACCCTGCACATACATCAAAGGTTATACACCCTGCACATACATCAAATGTTATACACCCTGCACATAGATCAAATGTTATACACCCTGCACATACATCAAATGTTATACATTCTGCATCCTGCACATACATTAAATGTTATACATTCTGCATCCTGCACATACATCAAATGTTATACATCCTGCACATACATCAAATGTTATACACTCTGCACATACTTCAAATGTTATACAGCCTGCATCCTGCACATACATCAAATGTTATACATCCTGCACATACATCAAATGTTATACACCCTGCACATACATCAAATGTTATACACCCTGCACATACATCAAATGTTATACATCCTGCACATACATCAAATGTTATACACCCTGCAGCCTGCACATACATCAAATGTTATACACCCTGCACATACATCAAATGTTATACACCCTGCACATACATCAAATGTTATACACCCTGCACATACATCAAATGTTATACATCCTGCATCCTGCACATACATCAAATGTTATACACCCTGCACATACATCAAATATTATACACCCTGCACATACATCAAATGTTATACACCCTGCACATACATCAAATGTTATACACCCTGCACATACATCAAATGTTATACACCCGGCACATACATCAATTGTTATACACCCTGCACATACATCAAATATTATACACCCTGCACATACATCAAATGTTATACACCCTGCACATACATCAAATGTTATACACCCTGCACATACATCAATTGTTATACACCCTGCACATACATCAATTGTTATACACCCTGCACATACATCAATTGTTATACACCCTGCACATACATCAAATGTTATACACCCTGCACATACATCAAATGTTATACACCCTGCACATACATCAAATGTTATACACCCTGCACATACATCAAATGTTATACACCCTGCACATACATCAAATGTTATACACCCTGCACATACATCAAATGTTATACACCCTGCACATACATCAAATGTTATACACCCTGCATATACATCAAATGTTATACACCCTGCACATACATCAAATGTTATACATCCTGCACATACATCAAATGTTATACATCCTGCACATATATCAAATGTTATACATCCTGCATCCTGCACATACATCAAATGTTATACATCCTGCATCCTGCATCCTGCACATACATCAAATGTTATACATCCTGCATCCTGCACATACATCAAATGTTATACATCCTGCATCCTGCACATACATCAAATGTTATACACCCTGCACATACATCAAATGTTATACACCCTGAACATACATCAAATGTTATACACCCTGAACATACATCAAATGTTATACACCCTGCACATACATCAAATGTTATACACCCTGCACATACATCAAATGTTATACACCCTGCACATACATCAAATGTTATACACCCTGCAGCCTGCACACGCAATAACAAACCCTGCAACTTGCACATACATCAAATGTTATACACCCTGCAGCCAATACACACACGCCTTGGGCAGTATAGAGAGATGCTGTACAATACACACACCGTGTGCAGTATAGAGAGACGCTGTACAATACACACACCGTGTGCAGTATAGAGAGACGCTGTACAATACACGCACCGTGTGCAGTATAGAGAGATGCTGTACAATACACACACCGTGTGCAGTATAGAGAGATGCTGTACAATACACACACCGTGTGCAGTATAGATAGACGCTGTACAATACACGCACCGTGTGCAGTATAGAGAGACGCTGTACAATACACGCACCGTGTGCAGTATAGAGAGACGCTGTACAATACACGCAGCGTGTGCAGTATAGAGAGACGCTGTACAATACACGCACCGTGTGCAGTATAGAGAGACGCTGTACAATACACATACGTGTGCAGTATAGAGAGACGCTGTACAATACACGCACCGTGTGCAGTATAGAGAGACGCTGTACAATACACGCACCGTGTGCAGTATAGAGAGACGCTGTACAATACACACACTATAGCAGCACTATACGTCTGGAGTGTATGTAATGGGTAAATTGAGGAATAAAGGTGTAAGGGACGGTATAGAGACACTGGGGTAGATGCAGTGCCAGCCGATAAGGAGTAACGTAATATTCAATTTCAACAGAGACCACAAATACCGGGCAAATCTCATGCCTAATACCCCTGGCACAATAAACAAATTCAATTCAATATAGTCCCTACCTATTCTGCATTGCAGGGGGGCAGGATACAGGTCTAAGGGACAGTATTGAGACACCTTGTGCAGTATAGAGGTCTAAGGGACACTATAGAGATGTTCTGCACTAGCAGAGCACTATAACCACCTGCAGAGCTATTTAGTATTTATTATAACCAGCAGCACTATCTGTATTGAGTGTATCAAGTTTGGACCGTGGGTAAAATTTCAGAAGAAGTAGTGGGTTCATTGCACTGGCTCCCAGCAGTGGTATTTGTTGAGAATCAGATGGTGGGGCTGATTGTAAGCAATACAGTGATACTAAGTACTCTTGTATTAAAGTAAAGCTTTGTGAGAAACACGTCTTCCTGACACAGTTACAAATTATTAGGAAATCCGTGAAACCTTCATTCCACACATTCCTCCGGGATACAATGTACAGTGACGCCAAGCCCCCCCCCCCCCCTCCCCATATTTACCCCTCTAACCACTGGAACACTTAACAAACGTAGGGAAGCTGAGCCACACAGTCCTGAGAGGTTTAAGGAGCTCTGTGCATATGAAGAAGAGATCTGAGAGGTTTAGGGAGCTCTGTGCATATGAAGAAGAGATCTGAGAGGTTTAGGGAGCTCTGTGCATATGAAGGAGAGATCTGAGAGGTTTAGGGAGCTCTGTGCATATGAAGAAGAGATCTGAGAGGTTTAGGGAGCTCTGTGCATATGAAGAAGAGATCTGAGAGGTTTAGGGAGCTCTGTGCACAGGAAGAAGAGACCTGTGAGGTTTGTCTAATCCGTACCCAAAACACTCTTGTTCCCTCTTCTAACCCATAAATGTGTCATATTTTACCCTCTGCTCACTATCTGCTCACTCAGCCAGGGCAGCTTAATGGTAACAAAGGGATTTGTGGCTGATCCATCTCTAACCAAACAATAATCACTGCCAATTCCCCCTCTTAATCTTCTTACAGCTGCCCCTAATCCGCTGCAATGGTCACCAATATCTGGAGCATAGTCACATGGAATGGATGCCCAGCAAAGTTGGTAGAATCTCACAGTTCACATAATAAACCAACACAGGCAGGGTAGACACACTGAATACTGCTTGTTTGTATCAACAGAGTGGAATGGGGGGGATCTACGCTCCCTGTTTATGTCCCCCACAACCAGTTAACATACAGCTGCCATGACTTACACAGCCGAGTCTTGCCCAGTATGGAGGTGGCATTTCCGTGTTTGTCTCCGCCAGGGTCACTGTGAGCTCTGACAAAGCAGATTACCGGAGAGATTTAATAGACCCGGCTCCCCCACCCTCTCTCTCCCATAACCCCATTACTGACGCTCCAAAGCCTGCCACATCCTCACAGTCCACACCTCTGGACCTTCTATGAAATACCCTTTATAATCAGCATGTCACTCCCATCACTCTCAGTAACACATGACATTTACCTGGAGAGCGGCAGGCTAGAAGTGTAAATCATGGTAATCTAAGCTCTGCATGTTACTGGGTTTGTACATCCTTTCTCTTTGATAATTAAGGGAAATTACTTTGTACACCAGTTGGTTTTGAGGTATTCTCCTTAATGTTCTCTCTGCTGGGCAGCTGATTCACTAATCAACCACTATTTCTTTTATTTATATTTATTTATATTTCTATAAAGTGCTATTACTCCATGTGTCCTCCTGAGAGTCTGCTCTTGTTAACTTTGTCGTTTGTTGTATCTGTTGAATGCTAAACTCAGTCTGCAGACATATTCAATACCTGTATTATCTTCAGGAAGACATTGCCCTCTAGTGGGAGTCAGGATAGAAGCAAGTGATTTAGTCCAAAATGATTGCTTATACCGATTTTAGAGGTTAAAAAATCATCTACACACAGTAATGGAAGCATTGCAAGCAAATGCACAGATTAAGAGAAACTGGTGTTCTAAATGTGTCTCCTGTTGATTACATCACCTTTTCTCTTAGTATAACAAGCATATGAATACAATTTTGGCAGCCCGGCAGTATGGAGGACGTATATATACACACACACACAATCCAATTCATGTATATACCCTCTGCCACGCACTGCAGAGTGTGAGAATGCATATGAGTGCATGGCAGAGTATAAGTATCTATATGAGTGCATGGCAGAGTGTAATTATCTATATGAGTGCGTGGCAGAGTGTAATTATCTATATGAGTGTGTGGCAGAGTGTAAGTATCTATATGAGTGCATGGCAGAGTGTAAGTATCTATATGAGTGCGTGGCAGAGTGTAAGTATCTATATGAGTGCGTGGCAGAGTGTAAGTATCTATATGAGTGTGTGGCAGAGTGTAAGTATCTATATGAGTGCATGGCAGAGTGTAAGTATCTATATGAGTGCATGGCAGAGTGTCATCTATATGAGTGCATGGCAGAGTGTAAGTATCTATATGAGTGCATGGCAGAGTGTAAGTATCTATATGAGTGCATGGCAGAGTGTAAGTATCTATATGAGTGCATGGCAGAGTGTAAGTATCTATATGAGTGCATGGCAGAGTGTAAGTATCTATATGAGTGCATGGCAGAGTGTTATCTATATGAGTGCATGGCAGAGTGTAAGTATCTATATGAGTGCATGGCAGAGTGTAATTATCTATATGAGTGCATGGCAGAGTGTAAGTATCTATATGAGTGCATGGCAGAGTGTAAGTATCTATATGAGTGCATGGCAGAGTGTTATCTATATGAGTGCATGGCAGAGTATAAGTATCTATATGAGTGCATGGCAGAGTGTAAGTATCTATATGAGTGCATGGCAGAGTGTAAGTATCTATATGAGTGCATGGCAGAGTGTAAGTATCTATATGAGTGCGTGGCAGAGTGTAAGTATCTATATGAGCGCGTGGCAGAGTGTTATCTATATGAGTGCGTGGCAGAGTGTAAATCTATATGAGTGCGTGGCAGAGTGTAAATCTATATGAGTGTGTGGCAGAGTGTAAATCTATATGAGTGTGTGGCAGAGTGTAAGTATCTATATGAGTGCATGGCAGTGTGTAAGTATCTATATGAGTACATGGCAGAGTATAAATATCTATATGAGTGCATGGCAGAGTATAAGTATCTATATGAGTGCATGGCAGAGTGTAAGTATCTATATGAGTACGTGGCAGAGTGTAAGTATCTATATGAGTGCGTGGCAGAGTATAAGTATCTATATGAGTGCGTGGCAGAGTATAAGTATCTATATGAGTGCATGGCAGAGTGTAATTATCTATATGAGTGCATGGCAGAGTGTAATTATCTATATGAGTGCATGGCAGAGTGTAAGTATCTATATGAGTGCATGGCAGAGTGTAAGCATCTATATGAGCGCGTGGAAGAGTGTTATCTATATGAGTGCATGGCAGAGTGTAAATCTATATGAGTGAATGGCAAAGTGTTATCTATATGAGTGCATGGCAGAGTGTTATCTGTATGAGTGCATGGCAGAGTGTAAGTATCTATATGAGTGCATGGCAGAGTGTTATCTATATGAGTGCATGGCAGAGTGTAAGTATCTATATGAGTGCATGGCAGAGTGTTATCTATATGAGTGCATGGCAGAGTGTTATCTATATGAGTGCATGGCAGAGTATAAGTATCTATATGAGTGCATGGCAGAGTGTTATCTATATGAGTGCATGGCAGAGTGTAAGTTTCTATATGAGTGCATGGCAGAGTGTAATTATCTATATGAGTGCATGGCAGAGTGTAAGTATCTATATGAGTGCATGGCAGAGTGTTATCTATATGAGTGCATGGTAGAGTGTAAGTATCTATATGAGTGCATGGCAGAGTGTAATTATCTATATGAGTGCATGGCAGAGTGTAAGTATCTATATGAGTGCATGGCAGAGTGTAAGTATCTATATGAGTGCATGGCAGAGTGTTATCTATATGAGTGCATGGCAGAGTATAAGTATCTATATGAGTGCATGGCAGAGTGTAAGTATCTATATGAGTGCATGGCAGAGTGTAAGTATCTATATGAGTGCATGGCAGAGTGTAAGTATCTATATGAGTGCGTGGCAGAGTGTAAGTATCTATATGAGCGCGTGGCAGAGTGTTATCTATATGAGTGCGTGGCAGAGTGTAAATCTATATGAGTGCGTGGCAGAGTGTAAATCTATATGAGTGTGTGGCAGAGTGTAAATCTATATGAGTGTGTGGCAGAGTGTAAGTATCTATATGAGTGCATGGCAGTGTGTAAGTATCTATATGAGTGCATGGCAGAGTATAAATATCTATATGAGTGCATGGCAGAGTATAAGTATCTATATGAGTGCATGGCAGAGTGTAAGTATCTATATGAGTACGTGGCAGAGTGTAAGTATCTATATGAGTGCGTGGCAGAGTATAAGTATCTATATGAGTGCGTGGCAGAGTATAAGTATCTATATGAGTGCATGGCAGAGTGTAATTATCTATATGAGTGCATGGCAGAGTGTAATTATCTATATGAGTGCATGGCAGAGTGTAAGTATCTATATGAGTGCATGGCAGAGTGTAAGTATCTATATGAGTGCATGGCAGAGTGTAAGCATCTATATGAGCGCGTGGAAGAGTGTTATCTATATGAGTGCATGGCAGAGTGTAAATCTATATGAGTGAATGGCAAAGTGTTATCTATATGAGTGCATGGCAGAGTGTTATCTGTATGAGTGCATGGCAGAGTGTAAGTATCTATATGAGTGCATGGCAGAGTGTTATCTATATGAGTGCATGGCAGAGTGTAAGTATCTATATGAGTGCATGGCAGAGTGTTATCTATATGAGTGCATGGCAGAGTGTTATCTATATGAGTGCATGGCAGAGTATAAGTATCTATATGAGTGCATGGCAGAGTGTTATCTATATGAGTGCATGGCAGAGTGTAAGTTTCTATATGAGTGCATGGCAGAGTGTAATTATCTATATGAGTGCATGGCAGAGTGTAAGTATCTATATGAGTGCATGGCAGAGTGTTATCTATATGAGTGCATGGTAGAGTGTAAGTTTCTATATGAGTGCATGGCAGAGTGTAAGTTTCTATATGAGTGCATGGCAGAGTGTAAGTTTCTATATGAGTGCATGGCAGAGTGTAAGTTTCTATATGAGCGCGTGGCAGAGTGTAAGTATCTATATGAGTGCATGGCAGAGTGTAAATCTATTTGAGTGCGTGGCAGAGTGTAAATCTATATGAGTGCATGGCAGAGTGTTATTATCTATATGAGTGCGTGGCAGAGTGTAAGTATCTATATGAGTGCGTGGCAGAATGTTATTATCTATATGAGTGCATGGCAGAGTGTAAGTATCTATATGAGTGCATGGCAGAGTGTAAGTATCTATATGAGTGCATGGCAGAGTGTAAGTATCTATATGAGTGCATGGCAGAGTGTAAGTATCTATATGAGTGTGTGGCAGAGTATAAGTATCTATATGAGTGCATGGCAGAGTGTTATCTATATGAGTGCGTGGCAGAGTGTAAATCTATATGAGTGCGTGGCAGAGTGTAAGTATCTATATGAGTGCATGGCAGAGTGTTATCTATATGAGTGCATGGCAGAGTGTAAATCTATATGAGTGCGTGGCAGAGTGTTATCTATATGAGTGCATGGCAGAGTGTAAATCTATATGAGTGCATGGCAGAGTGTAAATCTATATGAGTGCATGGCAGAGTGTAAATCTATATGAGTGCATGGCAGAGTGTAAATCTATATGAGTGCATGGCAGAGTGTAAATCTATATGAGTGCATGGCAGAGTGTTATCTATATGAGTGCATGGCAGAGTGTAAGTATCTATATGAGTGCATGGCAGAGTGTTATCTATATGAGTGCATGGCAGAGTGTTATCTATATGAGTGCATGGCAGAGTGTAAATCTATATGAGTGCATGGCAGAGTGTTATCTATATGAGCGCGTGGCAGAGTGTAAGGATCTATATGAGTGCGTGGCAGAGTATAAGTATCTATATGAGTGCATGGCAGAGTGTAAGTATCTATATGAGTGCGTGGCAGAGTGTAAGTATCTATATGAGTGCGTGGCAAAATGTTATTATCTATATTAGTGCATGGCAGAGTGTAAGTATCTATATGAGTGCGTGGCAAAATGTTATTATCTATATTAGTGCATGGCAGAGTGTAATTATCTATATGAGTGCATGGCAGAGTGTTATCTATATGAGTGCATGGCAGAGTGTTATCTATATGAGTGCATGGCAGAGTGTAAGTATCAATATGAGTGCATGGCAGAGTGTAAGTTTCTATATGAGTGCGTGGCAGAGTATAAGTATCTATATGAGTGCATGGCAGAGTGTAATTATCTATATGAGTGCATGGCAGAGTGTAAGTTTCTATATGAGTGCGTGGCAGAGTATAAGTATCTATATGAGTGCATGGCAGAGTGTAATTATCTATATGAGTGCATGGCAGAGTGTAAGTATCTATATGAGTGCATGGCAGAGTGTAAGTATCTATATGAGTGCATGGCACAGTGTTATCTATATGAGTGCATGGCAGAGTGTAAGTATCTATATGAGTGCATGGCAGAGTGTAAGCATCTATATGAGCGCGTGGAAGAGTGTTATCTATATGAGTGCATGGCAGAGTGTAAATCTATATGAGTGCATGGCAGAGTGTAAGTATCTATATGAGTGCATGGCAGAGTGTAAGCATCTATATGAGCGCGTGGCAGAGTGTTATCTATATGAGTGCATGGCAGAGTGTAAGTATCTATATGAGTGCATGGCAGAGTGTAAGTATCTATGTGAGTGCATGGCAGAGTGTAAGTATCTATATGAGTGCATGGCAGAGTGTAAATCTATATGAGTGCATGGCAGAGTGTTATCTATATGAGTGCATGGCAGAGTGTAAATCTATATGAGTGCATGGCAGAGTGTTATCTATATGAGTGCATGGCAGAGTGTAAGTATCTATATGAGCGCGTGGCAGAGTGTAATTATCTATATGAGTGCATGGCAGAGTAAGTATCTATATGAGTGCATGGCAGAGTGTAATTATCTATATGAGTGCATGGCAGAGTAAGTATCTATATGAGTGCATGGCAGAGTGTAAGTACCTATATGAGTGCATGGCAGAGTGTAAGTATCTATATGAGTGCATGGCAGAGTGTAAGTATCTATATGAGTTCATGGCAGAGTGTAAGCATCTATATGAGCGCGTGGAAGAGTGTTATCTATATGAATGCATGAGTGTGATTATCTATATGAGTGCATGGCAGAGTGTAAGTATCTATATGAGTGCATGGCAGAGTGTTATCTATATGAGTGCATGGCAGAGTGTAATTAGCTATATGAGTGCATGGCAGAGTGTAAGTATCTATATGAGTGCATGGCAGAGTGTAAGTATCTATATGAGTGCATGGCAGAGTGTCATCTATATGAGTGCATGGCAGAGTGTTATCTTATATAGATAACACTCTGCCATGCACTCATATAGATAACACTCTGCCATGCACTCATATAGATGAGTGCATGGCAGAGTGTCAGTATCTATATGAGTGCATGGCAGAGTGTAAGCGTCTATATGAGCGCGTGGCAGAGTGTTATCTATATGAGTGCATGGCAGAGTGTAATTATCTATATGAGTGCATGGCAGAGTAAGTATCTATATGAGTGCATGGCAGAGTGTAAGTATCTATATGAGTGCATGGCAGAGTGTTATTTATATGAGTGCGTGGCAGAGTGTTATCTATATGAGTGCATGGCAGAGTGTAAGTATCTATATGAGTGCATGGCAGAGTGTAAATCTATATGAGTGCATGGCAGACTGTAAGTATCTATATGAGTGCATGGCAGAGTGTTATCTATATGAATGCATGGCAGAGTGTAAGTTTCTATATGAGTGCATGGCAGAGTGTAAGTATCTATATGAGTGCGTGGCAGAGTGTAAGTATCTATATGAGTGCATGGCAGAGTGTTATCTATATGAGTGCATGGCAGAGTGTTATCTATATGAGTGCATGGCAGAGTGTAAGTATCTATATGAGTGCATGGCAGAGTGTTATCTATATGAGTGCATGGCAGAGTGTAAGTATCTATATGAGTGCATGGCAGAGTGTAAGTATCTATATGAGTGCATGGCAGAGTGTAAGCATCTATATGAGCGCGTGGCAGAGTGTTATCTATATGAGTGCATGGCAGAGTGTAAGTATCTATATGAGTGCATGGCAGAGTGTAAGTATCTATATGAGTGCATGGCAGAGTGTAAGTATCTATATGAGTGCATGGCAGAGTGTAAGCATCTATATGAGCGCGTGGAAGAGTGTTATCTATATGAATGCATGAGTGTGATTATCTATATGAGTGCATGGCAGAGTGTAAGTATCTATATGAGTGCATGGCAGAGTGTTATCTATATGAGTGCATGGCAGAGTGTAATTAGCTATATGAGTGCATGGCAGAGTGTAAGTATCTATATGAGTGCATGGCAGAGTGTAAGTATCTATATGAGTGCATGGCAGAGTGTTATCTATATGAGTGCATGGCAGAGTGTAATTAGCTATATGAGTGCATGGCAGAGTGTAAGTATCTATATGAGTGCATGGCAGAGTGTAAGTATCTATATGAGTGCATGGCAGAGTGTCATCTATATGAGTGCATGGCAGAGTGTTATCTTATATAGATAACACTCTGCCATGCACTCATATAGATAACACTCTGCCATGCACTCATATAGATGAGTGCATGGCAGAGTGTAAGCGTCTATATGAGCGCGTGGCAGAGTGTTATCTATATGAGTGCATGGCAGAGCGTAAGTATCTATATGAGTGCATGGCAGAGCGTAAGTATCTATATGAGTGCATGGCAGAGTGTAAGTATCTATATGAGTGCATGGCAGAGTGTAAGCATCTATATGAGCGCGTGGCAGAGTGTTATCTATATGAGTGCATGGCAGAGTGTAAGTATCTATATGAGTGCATGGCAGAGTGTAAGTATCTATATGAGTGCATGGCAGAGTGTAAGTATCTATATGAGTGCATGGCAGAGTGAAAGTATCTATATGAGTGCATGGCAGAGTGTAAGTATCTATATGAGTGCATGGCAGAGTGTAAGTATCTATATGAGTGCATGGCAGAGTATAAGTATCTATATGAATGCATGGCAGAGTGTAAATCTATATGAGTGCATGGCAGACTGTAAGTATCTATATGAGTGCATGGCAGAGTGTTATCTATATGAATGCATGGCAGAGTGTAAGTTTCTATATGAGTGCATGGCAGAGTGTAAGTATCTATATGAGTGCGTGGCAGAGTGTAAGTATCTATATGAGTGCGTGGCAGAGTGTAAGCATCTATATGAGCGCGTGGCAGAGTGTTATCTATATGAGTGCGTGGCAGAGTGTAAGTATCTATATGAGTGCATGGCAGAGTGTTATCTATATGAGTGCATGGCAGAGTGTTATCTATATGAGTGCATGGCAGAGTGTAAGTATCTATATGAGTGCATGGCAGAGTGTTATCTATATGAGTGCATGGCAGAGTGTAAGTATCTATATGAGTGCATGGCAGAGTGTAAGTATCTATATGAGTGCATGGCAGAGTGTAAGCATCTATATGAGCGCGTGGCAGAGTGTTATCTATATGAGTGCATGGCAGAGTGTAAGTATCTATATGAGTGCATGGCAGAGTGTAAGTATCTATATGAGTGCATGGCAGAGTGTAAGTATCTATATGAGTGCATGGCAGAATGTAAGCATCTATATGAGCGCGTGGAAGAGTGTTATCTATATGAATGCATGAGTGTGATTATCTATATGAGTGCATGGCAGAGTGTAAGTATCTATATGAGTGCATGGCAGAGTGTTATCTATATGAGTGCATGGCAGAGTGTAATTAGCTATATGAGTGCATGGCAGAGTGTAAGTATCTATATGAGTGCATGGCAGAGTGTAAGTATCTATATGAGTGCATGGCAGAGTGTTATCTATATGAGTGCATGGCAGAGTGTAATTAGCTATATGAGTGCATGGCAGAGTGTAAGTATCTATATGAGTGCATGGCAGAGTGTAAGTATCTATATGAGTGCATGGCAGAGTGTCATCTATATGAGTGCATGGCAGAGTGTTATCTTATATAGATAACACTCTGCCATGCACTCATATAGATAACACTCTGCCATGCACTCATATAGATGAGTGCATGGCAGAGTGTAAGCGTCTATATGAGCGCGTGGCAGAGTGTTATCTATATGAGTGCATGGCAGAGCGTAAGTATCTATATGAGTGCATGGCAGAGCGTAAGTATCTATATGAGTGCATGGCAGAGTGTAAGTATCTATATGAGTGCATGGCAGAGTGTAAGCATCTATATGAGCGCGTGGCAGAGTGTTATCTATATGAGTGCATGGCAGAGTGTAAGTATCTATATGAGTGCATGGCAGAGTGTAAGTATCTATATGAGTGCATGGCAGAGTGTAAGTATCTATATGAGTGCATGGCAGAGTGAAAGTATCTATATGAGTGCATGGCAGAGTGTAAGTATCTATATGAGTGCATGGCAGAGTGTAAGTATCTATATGAGTGCATGGCAGAGTATAAGTATCTATATGAATGCATGGCAGAGTGTAAATCTATATGAGTGCATGGCAGAGTATAAGTATCTATATGAGTGCATGGCAGAGTGTAAGTATCTATATGAGTGCATGGCAGAGTGTTATCTATATGAGTGCATGGCAGAGTGTTATCTATATGAGTGCATGGCAGAGTGTAAGTATCAATATGAGTGCATGGCAGAGTGTAAGTATCTATATGAGTGCATGGCAGAGTGTAAGTATCTATATGAGTGCATGGCAGAGTGTAAGTATCTATATGAGTGCATGGCAGAGTGTAAGTATCTATATGAGTGCATGGCAGAGTATAAGTATCTATATGAGTGCATGGCAGAGTGTAAGTATCTATATGAGTGCATGGCAGAGTGTAAGTATCTATATGAGTGCATGGCAGAGTGTAAGTATCTATATGAGTGCATGGCAGAGTGTAATTATCTATATGAGTGCATGGCAGAGTATAAGTATCTATATGAGTGCATGGCAGAGTGTTATCTATATGAGTGCATGGCAGAGTATAAGTATCTATATGAGTGCATGGCAGAGTGTAAGTATCTATATGAGTGCGTGGCAAAATGTTATTATCTATATTAGTGCATGGCAGAGTCTAATTATCTATATGAGTGCATGGCAGAGTGTAAGTATCAATATGAGTGCATGGCAGAGTGTAAGTATCTATATGAGTGCATGGCAGAGTGTAAGTATCTATATGAGCGCATGGCAGATTGTAAGTATCTATATGAGTGCATGGCAGAGTGTAAGTATCTATGTGAGTGCATGGCAGAGTGTAAGTATCTATGTGAGTGCATGGCAGAGTGTAAGTATCTATATGAGTGCATGGCAGAGTGTAAGTATCTATATGAGTGCATGGCAGAGTGTAAGCATCTATATGAGTGCATGGCAGAGTGTAAGCATCTATATGAGTGCATGGCAGAGTGTAAGCATCTATATGAGCGCGTGGAAGAGTGTTATCTATATGAATGCATGAGTGTGATTATCTATATGAGTGCATGGCAGAGTGTAAGTATCTATGTGAGTGCATGGCAGAGTGTAAGTATCTATATGAGTGCATGGCAGAGTGTAAATCTATATGAGTGCATGGCAGAGTGTAAGTATCTATATGAGTGCATGGCAGAGTGTAAGTATCTATATGAGTGCATGGCAGAGTGTAAGTATCTATATGAGTTCATGGCAGAGTGTAAGTATCTATATGAGTGCATGGCAGAGTGTTATCTATATGAGTGCATGGCAGAGTGTAAGTATCTATATGAGTGCATGGCAGAGTGTTATCTATATGAGTGCATGGCAGAGTGTTATCTATATGAGTGCATGGCAGAGTGTAAGTATCTATATGAGTGCATGGCAGAGTGTTATCTATATGAGTGCATGGCAGAGTGTAAGTATCTATATGAGTGCATGGCAGAGTGTAAGTATCTATATGAGTGCATGGCAGAGTGTAAGCATCTATATGAGCGCGTGGCAGAGTGTTATCTATATGAGTGCATGGCAGAGTGTAAGTATCTATATGAGTGCATGGCAGAGTGTAAGTATCTATATGAGTGCATGGCAGAGTGTAAGCATCTATATGAGCGCGTGGAAGAGTGTTATCTATATGAATGCATGAGTGTGATTATCTATATGAGTGCATGGCAGAGTGTAAGTATCTATATGAGTGCATGGCAGAGTGTTATCTATATGAGTGCATGGCAGAGTGTAATTAGCTATATGAGTGCATGGCAGAGTGTAAGTATCTATATGAGTGCATGGCAGAGTGTAAGTATCTATATGAGTGCATGGCAGAGTGTCATCTATATGAGTGCATGGCAGAGTGTTATCTTATATAGATAACACTCTGCCATGCACTCATATAGATAACACTCTGCCATGCACTCATATAGATGAGTGCATGGCAGAGTGTAAGCGTCTATATGAGCGCGTGGCAGAGTGTTATCTATATGAGTGCATGGCAGAGCGTAAGTATCTATATGAGTGCATGGCAGAGTGTAAGTATCTATATGAGTGCATGGCAGAGTGTAAGCATCTATATGAGCGCGTGGCAGAGTGTTATCTATATGAGTGCATGGCAGAGTGTAAGTATCTATATGAGTGCATGGCAGAGTGTAAGTATCTATATGAGCGCGTGGCAGAGTGTTATCTATATGAGTGCATGGCAGAGTGTAAGTATCTATATGAGTGCATGGCAGAGTGTAAGTATCTATATGAGTGCATGGCAGAGTGAAAGTATCTATATGAGTGCATGGCAGAGTGTAAGTATCTATATGAGTGCATGGCAGAGTGTAAGTATCTATATGAGTGCATGGCAGAGTATAAGTATCTATATGAATGCATGGCAGAGTGTAAATCTATATGAGTGCATGGCAGAGTATAAGTATCTATATGAGTGCATGGCAGAGTGTAAGTATCTATATGAGTGCATGGCAGAGTGTTATCTATATGAGTGCATGGCAGAGTGTTATCTATATGAGTGCATGGCAGAGTGTAAGTATCAATATGAGTGCATGGCAGAGTGTAAGTATCTATATGAGTGCATGGCAGAGTGTAAGTATCTATATGAGTGCATGGCAGAGTGTAAGTATCTATATGAGTGCATGGCAGAGTGTAAGTATCTATATGAGTGCATGGCAGAGTATAAGTATCTATATGAGTGAATGGCAGAGTGTAAGTATCTATATGAGTGCATGGCAGAGTGTAAGTATCTATATGAGTGCATGGCAGAGTGTAAGTATCTATATGAGTGCATGGCAGAGTGTAATTATCTATATGAGTGCATGGCAGAGTATAAGTATCTATATGAGTGCATGGCAGAGTGTTATCTATATGAGTGCATGGCAGAGTATAAGTATCTATATGAGTGCATGGCAGAGTGTAAGTATCTATATGAGTGCGTGGCAAAATGTTATTATCTATATTAGTGCATGGCAGAGTCTAATTATCTATATGAGTGCATGGCAGAGTGTAAGTATCAATATGAGTGCATGGCAGAGTGTAAGTATCTATATGAGTGCATGGCAGAGTGTAAGTATCTATATGAGCGCATGGCAGATTGTAAGTATCTATATGAGTGCATGGCAGAGTGTAAGTATCTATGTGAGTGCATGGCAGAGTGTAAGTATCTATATGAGTGCATGGCAGAGTGTAAGTATCTATGTGAGTGCATGGCAGAGTGTAAGTATCTATATGAGTGCATGGCAGAGTGTAAGTATCTATATGAGTGCATGGCAGAGTGTAAGTATCTATATGAGTGCATGGCAGAGTGTAAGCATCTATATGAGTGCATGGCAGAGTGTAAGCATCTATATGAGTGCATGGCAGAGTGTAAGCATCTATATGAGCGCGTGGAAGAGTGTTATCTATATGAATGCATGAGTGTGATTATCTATATGAGTGCATGGCAGAGTGTAAGTATCTATATGAGTGCATGGCAGAGTGTTATCTATATGAGTGCATGGCAGAGTGTAAGTATCTATATGAGTGCATGGCAGAGTGTAAGTATCTATATGAGTGCATGGCAGAGTGTTATCTATATGAGTGCATGGCAGAGTGTAAGCATCTATATGAGCGCGTGGCAGAGTGTTATCTATATGAGTGCATGGCAGAGTGTAAGCATCTATATGAGCGCGTGGCAGAGTGTTATCTATATGAGTGCATGGCAGAGTGTAATTATCTATATGAGTGCATGGCAGAGTGTAAGTATCTATATGAGTGCATGGCAGAGTGTTATTTATATGAGTGCGTGGCAGAGTGTTATCTATATGAGTGCATGGCAGAGTGTAAGTATCTATATGAGTGCATGGCAGAGTGTTATCTATATGAGTGCATGGCAGAGTGTAAATCTATATGAGTGCATGGCAGAGTGTTATCTATATGAGCGCGTGGCAGAGTGTAAGTATCTATATGAGTGCATGGCAGAGTGTTATCTATATGAGTGCATGGCAGAGTGTAAGTATCTATATGAGTGCATGGCAGAGTGTTATCTATATGAGTGCATGGCAGAGTGTAAGTATCTATATGAGTGCATGGCAGAGTGTAAGTATCTATATGAGTGCGTGGCAGAGTATAAGTATCTATATGAGTGCATGGCAGAGTGTAAGTATCTATATGAGTGCATGGCAGAGTGTAAGTATCTATATGAGTGCATGGCAGAGTGTTATCTATATGAGTGCATGGCAGAGTATAAGTATCTATATGAGTGCATGGCAGAGTGTAAGTATCTATATGAGTGCATGGCAGAGTGTAAGTATCTATATGAGTGCATGGCAGAGTGTTATCTATATGAGTGCATGGCAGAGTATAAGTATCTATATGAGTGCATGGCAGAGTGTAAGTATCTATATGAGTGCATGGCAGAGTGTAAGTATCTATATGAGTGCATGGCAGAGTATAAGTATCTATATGAGTGCATGGCAGAGTGTAATTATCTATATAAGTGCATGGCAGAGTATAAGTATCTATATGAGTGCATGGCAGAGTGTAAGTATCAATATGAGTGCATGGCAGAGTGTAAGTATCAATATGAGTGCATGGCAGAGTGTAAGTATCTATATGAGCGCTTGGCAGAGTGTTATCTATATGAGTGCATGGCAGAGTGTTATTTATATGAGTGCGTGGCAGAGTGTTATCTATATGAGTGCATGGCAGAGTGTAAGTATCTATATGAGTGCATGTCAGAGTGTAAGTATCTATATGGGTGCATGGCAGAGTGTAAATCTATATGAGTGCATGGCAGAGTATAAGTATCTATATGAGTGCATGGCAGAGTGTAAGTATCTATATGAGTGCATGGCAGAGTATAAGTATCTATATGAGTGCATGGCAGAGTGTAAGTATCTATATGAGCGCTTGGCAGAGTGTTATCTATATGAGTGCATGGCAGAGTGTTATTTATATGAGTGCGTGGCAGAGTGTTATCTATATGAGTGCATGGCAGAGTGTAAGTATCTATATGAGTGCATGGCAGAGTGTTATCTTTATGAGTGCATGGCAGAGTGTAAATCTATATGAGTGCATGGCAGAGTATAAGTATCTATATGAGTGCATGGCAGAGTGTAAGTATCTATATGAGTGCATGGCATAGTGTTATCTATATGAGTGCATGGCAGAGTGTAAGTATCTATATGAGTGCATGGCAGAGTGTAAGTATCTATATGAGTGCATGGCAGAGTGTAAGTATCTATATGAGTGCATGGCAGAGTATAAGTATCTATATGAGTGCATGGCAGAGTGTAATTATCTATATGAGTGCATGGCAGAGTATAAGTATCTATATGAGTGCATGGCAGAGTGTTATCTATATGAGTGCATGGCAGAGTATAAGTATCTATATGAGTGCATGGCAGAGTGTAAGTATCTATATGAGTGCGTGGCAAAATGTTATTATCTATATTAGTGCATGGCAGAGTCTAATTATCTATATGAGTGCATGGCAGAGTGTAAGTATCTATATGAGCGCATGGCAGATTGTAAGTATCTATATGAGTGCATGGCAGAGTGTAAGTATCTATGTGAGTGCATGGCAGAGTGTAAGTATCTATGTGAGTGCATGGCAGAGTGTAAGTATCTATATGAGTGCATGGCAGAGTGTAAGTATCTATGTGAGTGCATGGCAGAGTGTTATTTATATGAGTGCGTGGCAGAGTGTTATCTATATGAGTGCATGGCAGAGTGTAAGTATCTATATGAGTGCGTGGCAGAGTGTAAGTATCTATATGAGTGCATGGCAGAGTGTAAGTATCTATATGAGTGCATGGCAGAGTGTAAGTATCTATATGAGTGCATGGCAGAGTGTTATCTATATGAGTGCATGGCAGAGTGTAAGTATCTATATGAGCGCGTGGAAGAGTGTAAGTATCTATATGAGTGCATGGCAGAGTGTAAGTATCTATATGAGTGCATGGCAGAGTGTAAGTATCTATATGAGTGCATGGCAGAGTGTAAGCATCTATATGAGCGCGTGGAAGAGTGTTATCTATATGAATGCATGAGTGTGATTATCTATATGAGTGCATGGCAGAGTGTAAGTATCTATGTGAGTGCATGGCAGAGTGTAAGTATCTATATGAGTGCATGGCAGAGTGTAAATCTATATGAGTGCATGGCAGAGTGTAAGTATCTATATGAGTGCATGGCAGAGTGTAAGTATCTATATGAGTGCATGGCAGAGTGTAAGTATCTATATGAGTGCATGGCAGAGTGTAAGCATCTATATGAGCGCGTGGAAGAGTGTTATCTATATGAATGCATGAGTGTGATTATCTATATGAGTGCATGGCAGAGTGTAAGTATCTATATGAGTGCATGGCAGAGTGTAAGTATCTATATGAGTGCATGGCAGAGTGTAAGCATCTATATGAGCGCATGGCAGAGTGTAAGTATCTATATGAGTGCATGGCAGAGTGTTATTTATATGAGTGCGTGGCAGAGTGTTATCTATATGAGTGCATGGCAGAGTGTAAGTATCTATATGAGTGCATGGCAGAGTGTAAGTATCTATATGAGTGCATGGCAGAGTGTAAGTATCTATATGAGTGCATGGCAGAGTGTAAGTATCTATATGAGTGCATGGCAGAGTGTTATCTATATGAGTGCATGGCAGAGTGTAAGTATCTATATGAGTGCATGGCAGAGTGTAAGTATCTATATGAGTGCGTGGCAGAGTATAAGTATCTATATGAGTGCATGGCAGAGTGTTATCTATATGAGTGCATGGCAGAGGTTTATCTATATGAGTGCATGGCAGAGTGTAAGTATCTATATGGGTGCATGGCAGAGTGTAAATCTATATGAGTGCATGGCAGAGTATAAGTATCTATATGAGTGCATGGCAGAGTATAAGTATCTATATGAGTGCATGGCAGAGTGTAAGTATCTATATGAGTGCATGGCAGAGTGTTATCTTTATGAGTGCATGGCAGAGTGTAAGTATCTATATGAGTGCATGGCAGAGTATAAGTATCTATATGAGTGCATGGCAGAGTGTAAGTATCTATATGAGTGCATGGCAGAGTGTTATCTATATGAGTGCATGGCAGAGTATAAGTATCTAAATGAGTGCATGGCAGAGTGTAAGTATCTATATGAGTGCATGGCAGAGTATAAGTATCTATATGAGTGCATGGCAGAGTGTAAGTATCTATATGAGTGCATGGCAGAGTGTAAGTATCTATATGAGTGCATGGCAGAGTGTAAGTATCTATATGAGTGCATGGCAGAGTATAAGTATCTATATGAGTGCATGGCAGAGTGTAATTATCTATATGAGTGCATGGCAGAGTATAAGTATCTATATGAGTGCATGGCAGAGTGTAAGTATCTATATGAGTGCGTGGCAAAATGTTATTATCTATATTAGTGCATGGCAGAGTCTAATTATCTATATGAGTGCATGGCAGAGTGTAAGTATCTATATGAGTGCATGGCAGAGTGTAAGTATCTATATGAGTGCATGGCAGAGTGTAAGTATCTATATGAGTGCATGGCAGAGTATAAGTATCTATATGAGTGCATGGCAGAGTGTAATTATCTATATGAGTGCATGGCAGAGTATAAGTATCTATATGAGTGCATGGCAGAGTGTTATCTATATGAGTGCATGGCAGAGTATAAGTATCTATATGAGTGCATGGCAGAGTGTAAGTATCTATATGAGTGCGTGGCAAAATGTTATTATCTATATTAGTGCATGGCAGAGTCTAATTATCTATATGAGTGCATGGCAGAGTGTAAGTATCAATATGAGTGCATGGCAGAGTGTAAGTATCTATATGAGCGCATGGCAGATTGTAAGTATCTATATGAGTGCATGGCAGAGTGTAAGTATCTATGTGAGTGCATGGCAGAGTGTAAGTATCTATGTGAGTGCATGGCAGAGTGTAAGTATCTATATGAGTGCATGGCAGAGTGTAAGTATCTATGTGAGTTCATGGCAGAGTGTTATTTATATGAGTGCGTGGCAGAGTGTTATCTATATGAGTGCATGGCAGAGTGTAAGTATCTATATGAGTGCGTGGCAGAGTGTAAGTATCTATATGAGTGCATGGCAGAGTGTAAGTATCTATATGAGTGCATGGCAGAGTGTAAGTATCTATATGAGTGCATGGCAGAGTGTTATCTATATGAGTGCATGGCAGAGTGTAATTAGCTATATGAGTGCATGGCAGAGTGTTATCTATATGAGTGCATGGCAGAGTGTAATTAGCTATATGAGTGCATGGCAGAGTGTAAGTATCTATATGAGTGCATGGCAGAGTGTAAGTATCTATATGAGTGCATGGCAGAGTGTAAGTATCTATATGAGCGCGTGGAAGAGTGTAAGTATCTATATGAGTGCATGGCAGAGTGTAAGTATCTATATGAGTGCATGGCAGAGTGTAAGTATCTATATGAGTGCATGGCAGAGTGTAAGCATCTATATGAGCGCGTGGAAGAGTGTTATCTATATGAATGCATGAGTGTGATTATCTATATGAGTGCATGGCAGAGTGTAAGTATCTATGTGAGTGCATGGCAGAGTGTAAGTATCTATATGAGTGCATGGCAGAGTGTAAATCTATATGAGTGCATGGCAGAGTGTAAGTATCTATATGAGTGCATGGCAGAGTGTAAGTATCTATATGAGTGCATGGCAGAGTGTAAGTATCTATATGAGTGCATGGCAGAGTGTAAGCATCTATATGAGCGCGTGGAAGAGTGTTATCTATATGAATGCATGAGTGTGATTATCTATATGAGTGCATGGCAGAGTGTAAGTATCTATATGAGTGCATGGCAGAGTGTAAGTATCTATATGAGTGCATGGCAGAGTGTCATCTATATGAGTGCATGGCAGAGTGTAAGCATCTATATGAGCGCATGGCAGAGTGTAAGTATCTATATGAGTGCATGGCAGAGTGTTATTTATATGAGTGCATGGCAGAGTGTAAGTATCTATATGAGTGCATGGCAGAGTGTTATCTATATGAGTGCATGGCAGAGTGTAAGTATCTATATGAGTGCATGGCAGAGTGTAAGTATCTATATGAGTGCATGGCAGAGTGTAAGTATCTATATGAGTGCATGGCAGAGTGTAAGCATCTATATGAGCGCGTGGAAGAGTGTTATCTATATGAATGCATGAGTGTGATTATCTATATGAGTGCATGGCAGAGTGTAAGTATCTATGTGAGTGCATGGCAGAGTGTAAGTATCTATATGAGTGCATGGCAGAGTGTAAATCTATATGAGTGCATGGCAGAGTGTAAGTATCTATATGAGTGCATGGCAGAGTGTAAGTATCTATATGAGTGCATGGCAGAGTGTAAGTATCTATATGAGTGCATGGCAGAGTGTCATCTATATGAGTGCATGGCAGAGTGTAAGCATCTATATGAGCGCATGGCAGAGTGTAAGTATCTATATGAGTGCATGGCAGAGTGTAAGTATCTATATGAGTGCATGGCAGAGTGTAAGTATCTATATGAGTGCATGGCAGAGTGTAAGTATCTATATGAGTGCGTGGCAGAGTATAAGTATCTATATGAGTGCATGGCAGAGTGTTATCTATATGAGTGCATGGCAGCGGTTTATCTATATGAGTGCATGGCAGAGTGTAAGTATCTATATGGGTGCATGGCAGAGTGTAAATCTATATGAGTGCATGGCAGAGTATAAGTATCTATATGAGTGCATGGCAGAGTGTAAGTATCTATATGAGTGCATGGCAGAGTATAAGTATCTATATGAGTGCATGGCAGAGTGTAAGTATCTATATGAGTGCATGGCAGAGTGTTATCTTTATGAGTGCATGGCAGAGTGTAAGTATCTATATGAGTGCATGGCAGAGTATAAGTATCTAAATGAGTGCATGGCAGAGTGTAAGTATCTATATGAGTGCATGGCAGAGTGTTATCTATATGAGTGCATGGCAGAGTATAAGTATCTAAATGAGTGCATGGCAGAGTGTAAGTATCTATATGAGTGCATGGCAGAGTATAAGTATCTATATGAGTGCATGGCAGAGTATAAGTATCTATATGAGTGCATGGCAGAGTGTAAGTATCTATATGAGTGCATGGCAGAGTGTAAGTATCTATATGAGTGCATGGCAGAGTATAAGTATCTATATGAGTGCATGGCAGAGTGTAATTATCTATATGAGTGCATGGCAGAGTATAAGTATCTATATGAGTGCATGGCAGAGTGTAAGTATCTATATGAGTGCGTGGCAAAATGTTATTATCTATATTAGTGCATGGCAGAGTCTAATTATCTATATGAGTGCATGGCAGAGTGTAAGTATCTATATGAGTGCATGGCAGAGTGTAAGTATCTATATGAGCGCATGGCAGATTGTAAGTATCTATATGAGTGCATGGCAGAGTGTAAGTATCTATGTGAGTGCATGGCAGAGTGTAAGTATCTATATGAGTGCATGGCAGAGTGTAAGTATCTATATGAGTGCATGGCAGAGTGTAAGTATCTATATGAGTGCATGGCAGAGTGTAAGTATCTATATGAGTGCATGGCAGAGTGTAAGCATCTATATGAGCGCGTGGAAGAGTGTTATCTATATGAATGCATGAGTGTGATTATCTATATGAGTGCATGGCAGAGTGTAAGTATCTATGTGAGTGCATGGCAGAGTGTAAGTATCTATATGAGTGCATGGCAGAGTGTCATCTATATGAGTGCATGGCAGAGTGTAAGCATCTATATGAGCGCGTGGCAGTGTGTTATCTATATGAGTGCATGGCAGAGTGTAATTATCTATAATGGTCCATGGCAGAGTGTAAGTATCTATATGAGTGCATGGCAGAGTGTTATCTATATGAGTGCATGGCAGAGTGTAAGTATCTATATGAGTGCATGGCAGAGTGTTATTTATATGAGTGCGTGGCAGAGTGTTATCTATATGAGTGCATGGCAGAGTGTAAGTATCTATATGAGTGCATGGCAGAGTGTAAGTATCTATATGAGTGCATGGCAGAGTGTAAGTATCTATATGAGTGCATGGCAGAGTGTAAGTATCTATATGAGTGCATGGCAGAGTGTTATTTATATGAGTGCGTGGCAGAGTGTTATCTATATGAGTGCATGGCAGAGTGTAAGTATCTATATGAGTGCATGGCAGAGTGTAAGTATCTATATGAGTGCATGGCAGAGTGTAAGTATCTATATGAGTGCATGGCAGAGTGTAAGTATCTATATGAGTGCATGGCAGAGTGTAAGTATCTATATGAGTGCATGGCAGAGTGTAAGTATCTATATGAGTGCGTGGCAGAGTATAAGTATCTATATGAGTGCATGGCAGAGTGTTATCTATATGAGTGCATGGCAGAGGTTTATCTATATGAGTGCATGGCAGAGTGTAAGTATCTATATGAGTGCATGGCAGAGTGTAAGTATCTATATGGGTGCATGGCAGAGTGTAAATCTATATGAGTGCATGGCAGAGTATAAGTATCTATATGAGTGCATGGCAGAGTGTAAGTATCTATATGAGTGCATGGCAGAGTATAAGTATCTATATGAGTGCATGGCAGAGTGTAAGTATCTATATGAGTGCATGGCAGAGTGTAAATCTATATGAGTGCATGGCAGAGTATAAGTATCTATATGAGTGCATGGCAGAGTGTTATCTATATGAGTGCATGGCAGAGTATAAGTATCTAAATGAGTGCATGGCAGAGTGTAAGTATCTATATGAGTGCATGGCAGAGTATAAGTATCTATATGAGTGCATGGCAGAGTGTAAGTATCTATATGAGTGCATGGCAGAGTGTAAGTATCTATATGAGTGCATGGCAGAGTGTAAGTATCTATATGAGTGCATGGCAGAGTGTAAGTATCTATATGAGTGCATGGCAGAGTATAAGTATCTATATGAGTGCATGGCAGAGTGTAAGTATCTATATGAGTGCGTGGCAAAATGTTATTATCTATATTAGTGCATGGCAGAGTCTAATTATCTATATGAGTGCATGGCAGAGTGTAAGTATCAATATGAGTGCATGGCAGAGTGTAAGTATCTATGTGAGTGCATGGCAGAGTGTAAGTATCTATATGAGTGCATGGCAGAGTGTAAGTATCTATATGAGTGCATGGCAGAGTGTAAGTATCTATATGAGTGCATGGCAGAGTGTAAGCATCTATATGAGCGCGTGGAAGAGTGTTATCTATATGAGTGCATGGCAGAGTGTAAGTATCAATATGAGTGCATGGCAGAGTGTAAGTATCTATATGAGTGCGTGGCAGAGTGTTATCTATATGAGTGCATGGCAGAGTGTAAGTATCTATATGAGTGCATGGCAGAGTGTAAGTATCTATATGAGTGCATGGCAGAGTGTAAGTATCTATATGAGTGCATGGCAGAGTGTAAGTATCTATATGAGTGCATGGCAGAGTGTTATCTATATGAGTGCATGGCAGAGTGTAAGTATCAATATGAGTGCATGGCAGAGTGTAAGTATCTATATGAGTGCATGGCAGAGTGTAAGTATCTATATGAGTGCATGGCAGAGTGTAAGTATCTATATGAGTGCATGGCAGAGTGTAAGTATCTATATGAGTGCATGGCAGAGTGTAAGTATCTATATGAGTGCATGGCAGAGTGTAAGTATCTATATGAGTGCATGGCAGAGTATAAGTATCTATATGAGTGCATGGCAGAGTGTAATTATCTATATGAGTGCATGGCAGAGTATAAGTATCTATATGAGTGCATGGCAGAGTGTTATCTATATGAGTGCATGGCAGAGTATAAGTATCTATATGAGTGCATGGCAGAGTGTAAGTATCTATATGAGTGCGTGGCAAAATGTTATTATCTATATTAGTGCATGGCAGAGTCTAATTATCTATATGAGTGCATGGCAGAGTGTAAGTATCTATATGAGTGCATGGCAGAGTGTAAGTATCTATGTGAGTGCATGGCAGAGTGTAAGTATCTATATGAGTGCATGGCAGAGTGTAAGTATCTATGTGAGTGCATGGCAGAGTGTAAGTATCTATATGAGTGCATGGCAGAGTGTAAGTATCTATATGAGTGCATGGCAGAGTGTCATCTATATGAGTGCATGGCAGAGTGTAAGCATCTATATGAGCGCGTGGAAGAGTGTTATCTATATGAATGCATGAGTGTGATTATCTATATGAGTGCATGGCAGAGTGTAAGTATCTATATGAGTGCATGGCAGAGTGTAAGTATCTATATGAGTGCATGGCAGAGTGTCATCTATATGAGTGCATGGCAGAGTGTAAGCATCTATATGAGCGCGTGGCAGAGTGTAAGCATCTATATGAGCGCGTGGCAGAGTGTTATCTATATGAGTGCATGGCAGAGTGTAATTATCTATATGAGTGCATGGCAGAGTGTAAGTATCTATATGAGTGCATGGCAGAGTGTAAGTATCTATATGAGTGCATGGCAGAGTGTTATCTATATGAGTGCATAGCAGAGTAAGTATCTATATGAGTGCATGGCAGAGTGTAAGTATCTATATGAGTGCATGGCAGAGTGTTATTTATATGAGTGCGTGGCAGAGTGTTATCTATATGAGTGCATGGCAGAGTGTAAGTATCTATATGAGTGCATGGCAGAGTTTAAGTATCTATATGAGTGCATGGCAGAGTGTAAGTATCTATATGAGTGCATGGCAGAGTGTAAGTATCTATATGAGTGCATGGCAGAGTGTAAGTATCTATATGAGTATATGGCAGAGTGTGATTATCTATATGAGTGCATGGCAGAGTGTTATCTATATGAGTGCATGGCAGAGTGTAAGTATCTATATGAGTGCATGGCAGAGTGTAAGTATCTATATGAGTGCGTGGCAGAGTATAAGTATCTATATGAGTGCATGGCAGAGTGTTATCTATATGAGTGCATGGCAGAGGTTTATCTATATGAGTGCATGGCAGAGTGTAAGTATCTATATGAGTGCATGGCAGAGTGTAAGTATCTATATGGGTGCATGGCAGAGTGTAAATCTATATGAGTGCATGGCAGAGTATAAGTATCTATATGAGTGCATGGCAGAGTGTTATCTATATGAGTGCATGGCAGAGGTTTATCTATATGAGTGCATGGCAGAGTGTAAGTATCTATATGGGTGCATGGCAGAGTGTAAATCTATATGAGTGCATGGCAGAGTATAAGTATCTATATGAGTGCATGGCAGAGTGTAAGTATCTATATGAGTGCATGGCAGAGTGTTATCTTTATGAGTGCATGGCAGAGTGTAAATCTATATGAGTGCATGGCAGAGTGTTATCTATATGAGTGCATGGCAGAGTGTAAGTATCTATATGAGTGCATGGCAGAGTGTTATCTATATGAGTGCATGGCAGAGTATAAGTATCTAAATGAGTGCATGGCAGAGTGTAAGTATCTATATGAGTGCATGGCAGAGTGTAAGTATCTATATGAGTGCATGGCAGAGTATAAGTATCTATATGAGTGCATGGCAGAGTGTAAGTATCTATATGAGTGCATGGCAGAGTGTTATCTATATGAGTGCATGGCAGAGTGTTATCTATATGAGTGCATGGCAGAGTGTAAGTATCTATATGAGTGCATGGCAGAGTGTAAGTATCTATATGAGTGCATGGCAGAGTGTAAGTATCTATATGAGTGCATGGCAGAGTGTTATCTTTATGAGTGCATGGCAGAGTGTAAATCTATATGAGTGCATGGCAGAGTGTTATCTATATGAGTGCATGGCAGAGTGTAAGTATCTATATGAGTGCATGGCAGAGTGTTATCTATATGAGTGCATGGCAGAGTATAAGTATCTAAATGAGTGCATGGCAGAGTGTAAGTATCTATATGAGTGCATGGCAGAGTGTAAGTATCTATATGAGTGCATGGCAGAGTATAAGTATCTATATGAGTGCATGGCAGAGTGTAAGTATCTATATGAGTGCATGGCAGAGTGTTATCTATATGAGTGCATGGCAGAGTGTTATCTATATGAGTGCATGGCAGAGTGTAAGTATCTATATGAGTGCATGGCAGAGTGTAAGTATCTATATGAGTGCATGGCAGAGTGTAAGTATCTATATGAGTGCATGGCAGAGTGTTATCTATATGAGTGCATGGCAGAGTGTAAGTATCTATATGAGTGCATGGCAGAGTATAAGTATCTATATGAGTGCATGGCAGAGTGTAATTATCTATATGAGTGCATGGCAGAGTATAAGTATCTATATGAGTGCATGGCAGAGTGTTATCTATATGAGTGCATGGCAGAGTATAAGTATCTATATGAGTGCATGGCAGAGTGTAAGTATCTATATGAGTGCGTGGCAAAATGTTATTATCTATATTAGTGCATGGCAGAGTCTAATTATCTATATGAGTGCATGGCAGAGTGTAAGTATCTATATGAGTGCATGGCAGAGTGTAAGTATCTATATGAGTGCGTGGCAAAATGTTATTATCTATATTAGTGCATGGCAGAGTCTAATTATCTATATGAGTGCATGGCAGAGTGTAAGTATCTATATGAGTGCATGGCAGAGTGTAAGTATCTATATGAGCGCATGGCAGAGTGTAAGTATCTATGTGAGTGCATGGCAGAGTGTAAGTATCTATATGAGTGCATGGCAGAGTGTAAATCTATATGAGTGCATGGCAGAGTGTAAGTATCTATATGAGTGCATGGCAGAGTGTTATCTATATGAGTGCATGGCAGAGTGTAAATCTATATGAGTGCATGGCAGAGTGTAAGTATCTATATGAGTGCATGGCAGAGTGTTATCTATATGAGTGCATGGCAGAGTATAAGTATCTAAATGAGTGCATGGCAGAGTGTAAGTATCTATATGAGTGCATGGCAGAGTATAAGTATCTATATGAGTGCATGGCAGAGTGTTATCTATATGAGTGCATGGCAGAGTATAAGTATCTATATGAGTGCATGGCAGAGTGTAAGTATCTATATGAGTGCGTGGCAGAGTATAAGTATCTATATGAGTGCATGGCAGAGTGTTATCTATATGAGTGCATGGCAGAGTGTAAGTATCTATATGAGTGCATGGTAGAGTGTTATCTATATGAGTGCATGGCAGAGTGTTATCTATATGAGTGCATGGCAGAGTGTAAATCTATATGAGTGCATGGCAGACTGTAAGTATCTATATGAGTGCATGGCAGAGTGTAAATCTATATGAGTGCATGGCAGACTGTAAGTATCTATATGAGTGCATGGCAGAGTGTTATCTATATGAATGCATGGCAGAGTGTAAGTTTCTATATGAGTGCATGGCAGAGTGTAAGTATCTATATGAGTGCGTGGCAGAGTGTAAGTATCTATATGAGTGCATGGCAGAGTGTAAGTATCTATATGAGTGCATGGCAGAGTGTTATCTATATGAGTGCATGGCAGAGTGTAAATCTATATGAGTGCATGGCAGAGTGTAAGTATCTATATGAGTGCATGGCAGAGTGTTATCTATATGAGTGCATGGCAGAGTATAAGTATCTAAATGAGTGCATGGCAGAGTGTAAGTATCTATATGAGTGCATGGCAGAGTATAAGTATCTATATGAGTGCATGGCAGAGTGTTATCTATATGAATGCATGGCAGAGTGTAAGTTTCTATATGAGTGCATGGCAGAGTGTAAGTATCTATATGAGTGCGTGGCAGAGTGTAAGTATCTATATGAGTGCGTGGCAGAGTGTAAGCATCTATATGAGCGCGTGGCAGAGTGTTATCTATATGAGTGCGTGGCAGAGTGTAAGTATCTATATGAGTGCATGGCAGAGTGTTATCTATATGAGTGCATGGCAGAGTGTTATCTATATGAGTGCATGGCAGAGTGTAAATCTATATGAGTGCATGGCAGACTGTAAGTATCTATATGAGTGCATGGCAGAGTGTTATCTATATGAGTGCATGGCAGAGTGTTATCTATATGAGTGCATGGCAGAGTGTTATCTATATGAGTGCATGGCAGAGTGTAAATCTATATGAGTGCATGGCAGAGTGTTATCTATATGAGTGCATGGCAGAGTGTAAGTATCTATATGAGTGCATGGCAGAGTGTTATCTATATGAGTGCATGGCAGAGTATAAGTATCTAAATGAGTGCATGGCAGAGTGTAAGTATCTATATGAGTGCATGGCAGAGTGTAAGTATCTATATGAGTGCATGGCAGAGTGTAAGTATCTATATGAGTGCATGGCAGAGTGTAAGTATCTATATGAGTGCATGGCAGAGTGTAAATCTATATGAGTGCATGGCAGAGTGTTATCTATATGAGTGCATGGCAGAGTGTTATCTATATGAGTGCATGGCAGAGTGTTATCTATATGAGTGCATGGCAGAGTGTAAATCTATATGAGTGCATGGCAGAGTGTTATCTATATGAGTGCATGGCAGAGTGTAAGTATCTATATGAGTGCATGGCAGAGTGTTATCTATATGAGTGCATGGCAGAGTATAAGTATCTAAATGAGTGCATGGCAGAGTGTAAGTATCTATATGAGTGCATGGCAGAGTGTAAGTATCTATATGAGTGCATGGCAGAGTGTTATCTATATGAGTGCATGGCAGAGTGTAAGTATCTATATGAGTGCATGGCAGAGTATAAGTATCTATATGAGTGCATGGCAGAGTGTTATCTATATGAGTGCATGGCAGAGTATAAGTATCTATATGAGTGCATGGCAGAGTGTAAGTATCTATATGAGTGCGTGGCAAAATGTTATTATCTATATTAGTGCATGGCAGAGTCTAATTATCTATATGAGTGCATGGCAGAGTGTAAGTATCTATATGAGTGCATGGCAGAGTGTAAGTATCTATATGAGCGCATGGCAGATTGTAAGTATCTATATGAGTGCATGGCAGAGTGTAAGTATCTATGTGAGTGCATGGCAGAGTGTAAGTATCTATATGAGTGCATGGCAGAGTGTAAATCTATATGAGTGCATGGCAGAGTGTAAGTATCTATATGAGTGCATGGCAGAGTGTAAGTATCTATATGAGTGCATGGCAGAGTGTCATCTATATGAGTGCATGGCAGAGTGTAAGCATCTATATGAGCGCGTGGCAGAGTGTAATTATCTATATGAGTGCATGGCAGAGTGTAAGTATCTATATGAGTGCATGGCAGAGTGTTATTTATATGAGTGCGTGGCAGAGTGTTATCTATATGAGTGCATGGCAGAGTGTTATCTATATGAGTGCATGGCAGAGTATAAGTATCTAAATGAGTGCATGGCAGAGTGTAAGTATCTATATGAGTGCATGGCAGAGTATAAGTATCTATATGAGTGCATGGCAGAGTGTTATCTATATGAGTGCATGGCAGAGTATAAGTATCTATATGAGTGCATGGCAGAGTGTAAGTATCTATATGAGTGCGTGGCAGAGTATAAGTATCTATATGAGTGCATGGCAGAGTGTTATCTATATGAGTGCATGGCAGAGTATAAGTATCTATATGAGTGCATGGCAGAGTGTAAGTATCTATATGAGTGCGTGGCAGAGTATAAGTATCTATATGAGTGCATGGCAGAGTGTTATCTATATGAGTGCATGGCAGAGTGTAAGTATCTATATGAGTGCATGGCAGAGTGTTATCTATATGAGTGCATGGCAGAGTGTTATCTATATGAGTGCATGGCAGAGTGTAAATCTATATGAGTGCATGGCAGACTGTAAGTATCTATATGAGTGCATGGCAGAGTGTAAATCTATATGAGTGCATGGCAGACTGTAAGTATCTATATGAGTGCATGGCAGAGTGTTATCTATATGAATGCATGGCAGAGTGTAAGTTTCTATATGAGTGCATGGCAGAGTGTAAGTATCTATATGAGTGCGTGGCAGAGTGTAAGTATCTATATGAGTGCGTGGCAGAGTGTAAGCATCTATATGAGCGCGTGGCAGAGTGTTATCTATATGAGTGCGTGGCAGAGTGTAAGTATCTATATGAGTGCATGGCAGAGTGTTATCTATATGAGTGCATGGCAGAGTGTTATCTATATGAGTGCATGGCAGAGTGTAAATCTATATGAGTGCATGGCAGACTGTAAGTATCTATATGAGTGCATGGCAGAGTGTTATCTATATGAATGCATGGCAGAGTGTAAGTTTCTATATGAGTGCATGGCAGAGTGTAAGTATCTATATGAGTGCGTGGCAGAGTGTAAGTATCTATATGAGTGCGTGGCAGAGTGTAAGCATCTATATGAGCGCGTGGCAGAGTGTTATCTATATGAGTGCATGGCAGAGTGTAAGTATCAATATGAGTGCATGGCAGAGTGTAAGTATCTATATGAGTGCATGGCAGAGTGTAAGTATCAATATGAGTGCATGGCAGAGTGTAAGTATCTATATGAGTGCATGGCAGAGTATAAGTATCTATATGAGTGCATGGCAGAGTATAAGTATCTATATGAGTGCATGGCAGAGTGTTATCTTTATGAGTGCATGGCAGAGTGTAAGTATCTATATGAGTGCATGGCAGAGTGTTATCTATATGAGTGCATGGCAGAGTGTAAGTATCAATATGAGTGCATGGCAGAGTATAAGTATCTATATGAGTGCATGGCAGAGTGTAAGTATCTATATGAGTGCATGGCAGAGTGTAAGTATCTATATGAGTGCATGGCAGAGTGTTATCTATATGAGTGCATGGCAGAGTGTTATCTATATGAGTGCATGGCAGAGTGTAAGTATCTATATGAGTGCATGGCAGAGTATAAGTATCTATATGAATGCATGGCAGAGTGTTATCTTTATGAGTGCATGGCAGAGTGTAAATCTATATGAGTGCATGGCAGAGTATAAGTATCTATGTGAGTGCATGGCAGAGTGTAAGTATCTATATGAGTGCATGGCAGAGTGTAAATCTATATGAGTGCATGGCAGAGTGTTATCTATATGAGTGCATGGCAGAGTGTTATCTATATGAGTGCATGGCAGAGTGTTATCTATATGAGTGCATGGCAGAGTGTAAGTAATGTTGTTTCTTACCTTGTCTTACAGATTTGCTCTTCTAAAGATGTCCTGTCTGCTTGTCAGCTGAAGATGTTACCGTGGCCTTTGTTATCAAGTACGGCTTAACTTCATGCATTGAATCGTGGCAGTGTGTGCTGCAGTGGCAATCACATGGTGTCATCTTACCCACTGATGCTTCAAAAGAAATGGCTGTTACCTTGATGGACTGCATTGTGGGTAAGAAAGAATATAAAATATAGTTTAATGAAGCACAGCGTAATGTGCGCCATGTTTGATATGAAAGCACAGATACATTATAAGTATTCCATCCATTCGTTACTGACCTCTAATGACTAGATAGATCTCCATCCTGGTAGTAACTTTGTGAGAGTAGAATTTCTGGAAAGCAGACAGATTTGTTCAGACTTCTCACCAATAAATACCGAATAATGTATAAAATATTAGACATGGCAGAGAAAAAGGGACCCCAAAAGAGCAGGATGAATTGTGCACCCCAAAAAACTGTGACCCCAAATAACAACCACAAAACTGTGACACCGAATAACAACCACAAAACTGTGACACCGAATAACATCCCCAAAACTGTGACCCCAAATAACAACCCCAAAACTGTGACCCCAAATAACAACCACAAAACTGTGACCCCAAATAACATCCCCAAAACTGTGACCCCAAATAACAACCACAAAACTGTGACCCCGAATAACATCCCCAAAACTGTGACACCGAATAACAACCACAAAACTGTGACACCGAATAACAACCCCAAAACTGTGACTTCAAATAACATCCCCAAAACTGTGACACCGAATAACAACCCCAAAACTGTGACTTCAAATAACATCCCCAAAACTGTGACACCGAATAACATCCCCAAAACTGTGACATCAAATAACAACCCCAAAACTGTGACACCGAATAACAACCCCAAAACTGTGACCCCAAATAACATCCCCAAAACTGTGACATCAAATAACAACCCCAAAACTGTGACACCGAATAACATCCCCAAAACTGTGACATCAAATAACAACCCCAAAACTGTGACCCCAAATAACATCCCCAAAACTGTGACACCGAATAACAACCCCAAAACTGTGACCCCAAATAACAACCACAAAACTGTGACATCAAATAACAACCCCAAAACTGTGACATCAAATAACAACCCCAAAACTGTGACACCGAATAACAACCACAAAACTGTGACACCGAATAACAACCCCAAAACTGTGACATCAAATAACATCCCCAAAACTGTGACATCAAATAACAACCCCAAAACTGTGACCCCAAATAACATCCCCAAAACTGTGACACCGAATAACAACCCCAAAACTGTGACACCGAATAACATCCCCAAAACTGTGACACCGAATAACAACCCCAAAACTGTGACATCAAATAACATCCCCAAAACTGTGACACCGAATAACATCCCCAAAACTGTGACATCAAATAACAACCCCAAAACTGTGACACCGAATAACAACCCCAAAACTGTGACATCAAATAACAACCCCAAAACTGTGACATCAAATAACATCCCCAAAACTGTGACACCGAATAACAACCCCAAAACTGTGACACCGAATAACAACCCCAAAACTGTGACCCCAAATAACAACCCCAAAACTGTGACACCGAATAACATCCCCAAAACTGTGACACCGAATAACAACCCCAAAACTGTGACCCCAAATAACATCCCCAAAACTGTGACATCAAATAACACCCCCAAAACTGTGACACCGAATAACATCCCCAAAACTGTGACATCAAATAACAACCCCAAAACTGTGACACCGAATAACAACCCCAAAACTGTGACATCAAATAACAACCCCAAAACTGTGACACCGAATAACAACCCCAAAACTGTGACCCCGAATAACATCCCCAAAACTGTGACCCCAAATAACAACCCCAAAACTGTGACCCCAAATAACATCCCCAAAACTGTGACACCGAATAACAACCCCAAAACTGTGACATCAAATAACACCCCCAAAACTGTGACACCGAATAACAACCCCAAAACTGTGACATCGAATAACAACCCCAAAACTGTGACATCAAATAACATCCCCAAAACTGTGACACCGAATAACATCCCCAAAACTGTGACACCGAATAACAACCCCAAAACTGTGACATCAAATAACATCCCCAAAACTGTGACACCGAATAACATCCCCAAAACTGTGACATCAAATAACAACCCCAAAACTGTGACACCGAATAACAACCCCAAAACTGTGATATCAAATAACATCCCCAAAACTGTGACACCGAATAACAACCCCAAAACTGTGACACCGAATAACAACCCCAAAACTGTGACCCCAAATAACAACCCCAAAACTGTGACACCGAATAACAACCCCAAAACTGTGACACCGAATAACAACCCCAAAACTGTGACCCCAAATAACAACCCCAAAACTGTGACATCGAATAACAACCCCAAAACTGTGACCCCAAATAACATCCCCAAAACTGTGACACCGAATAACAACCCCAAAACTGTGACCCCAAATAACATCCCCAAAACTGTGACATCAAATAACATCCCCAAAACTGTGACCCCAAATAACATCCCCAAAACTGTGACACCGAATAACAACCCCAAAACTGTGACCCCAAATAACATCCCCAAAACTGTGACATCAAATAACAACCCCAAAACTGTGACACCGAATAACAACCCCAAAACTGTGACACCGAATAACAACCCCAAAACTGTGACCCCAAATAACATCCCCAAAACTGTGACACCGAATAACAACCCCAAAACTGTGACCCCCAAATAACAACCACAAAACTGTGACATCAAATAACAACCCCAAAACTGTGACATCAAATAACAACCCCAAAACTGTGACCCCAAATAACATCCCCAAAACTGTGACATCAAATAACATCCCCAAAACTGTGACATCAAATAACATCCCCAAAACTGTGACCCCAAATAACAACCCCAAAACTGTGACCCCAAATAACATCCCCAAAACTGTGACATCAAATAACATCCCCAAAACTGTGACATCAAATAACAACCCCAAAACTGTGACATCAAATAACAACCCCAAAACTGTGACACCGAATAACATCCCCAAAACTGTGACATCAAATAACAACCCCAAAACTGTGACACCGAATAACAACCCCAAAACTGTGACATCAAATAACAACCCCAAAACTGTGACACCGAATAACATCCCCAAAACTGTGACATCAAATAACAACCCCAAAACTGTGACACCGAATAACAACCCCAAAACTGTGACATCAAATAACATCCCCAAAACTGTGACACCGAATAACATCCCCAAAACTGTGACATCAAATAACAACCCCAAAACTGTGACACCGAATAACAACCCCAAAACTGTGACATCAAATAACAACCCCAAAACTGTGACACCGAATAACATCCCCAAAACTGTGACACCGAATAACAACCCCAAAACTGTGACACCGAATAACAACCCCAAAACTGTGACATCAAATAACAACCCCAAAACTGTGACACCGAATAACATCCCCAAAACTGTGACACCGAATAACAACCCCAAAACTGTGACACCGAATAACAACCCCAAAACTGTGACATAAAATAACAACCCCAAAACTGTGACACCGAATAACAACCCCAAAACTGTGACATCAAATAACAACCCCAAAACTGTGACATCAAATAACATCCCCAAAACTGTGACACCGAATAACAACCCCAAAACTGTGACACCGAATAACAACCCCAAAACTGTGACACCGAATAACATCCCCAAAACTGTGACACCGAATAACAACCCCAAAACTGTGACATCAAATAACATCCCCAAAACTGTGACACCGAATAACATCCCCAAAACTGTGACATCAAATAACAACCCCAAAACTGTGACACCGAATAACAACCCCAAAACTGTGACATCAAATAACAACCCCAAAACTGTGACACCGAATAACATCCCCAAAACTGTGACACCGAATAACAACCCCAAAACTGTGACACCGAATAACAACCCCAAAACTGTGACATCAAATAACAACCCCAAAACTGTGACACCGAATAACATCCCCAAAACTGTGACACCGAATAACAACCCCAAAACTGTGACACCGAATAACAACCCCAAAACTGTGACACCGAATAACAACCCCAAAACTGTGACACCGAATAACAACCCCAAAACTGTGACCCCAAATAACAACCCCAAAACTGTGACATCGAATAACAACCCCAAAACTGTGACCCCAAATAACATCCCCAAAACTGTGACACCGAATAACAACCCCAAAACTGTGACCCCAAATAACATCCCCAAAACTGTGACATCAAATAACATCCCCAAAACTGTGACACCGAATAACAACCCCAAAACTGTGACCCCAAATAACAACCACAAAACTGTGACATCAAATAACATCCCCAAAACTGTGACATCAAATAACAACCCCAAAACTGTGACACCGAATACCATCCCCAAAACTGTGACATCGAATAACATCCCCAAAACTGTGACACCGAATAACAACCCCAAAACTGTGACACCGAATAACAACCCCAAAACTGTGACCCCGAATAACATCCCCAAAACTGTGACCCCAAATAACAACCCCAAAACTGTGACCCCAAATAACATCCCCAAAACTGTGACACCGAATAACAACCCCAAAACTGTGACATCAAATAACAACCCCAAAACTGTGACATCGAATAACAACCCCAAAACTGTGACACCGAATAACAACCCCAAAACTGTGACCCCAAATAACAACCCCAAAACTGTGACACCGAATAACATCCCCAAAACTGTGACATCGAATAACAACCCCAAAACTGTGACACCGAATAACAACCCCAAAACTGTGACCCCAAATAACATCCCCAAAACTGTGACATCAAATAACATCCCCAAAACTGTGACCCCAAATAACATCCCCAAAACTGTGACACCGAATAACAACCCCAAAACTGTGACATCAAATAACAACCCCAAAACTGTGACCCCAAATAACATCCCCAAAACTGTGACATCAAATAACATCCCCAAAACTGTGACCCCAAATAACATCCCCAAAACTGTGACATCAAATAACAACCCCAAAACTGTGACACCGAATAACATCCCCAAAACTGTGACACCGAATAACAACCCCAAAACTGTGACACCGAATAACAACCCCAAAACTGTGACCCCAAATAACAACCACAAAACTGTGACATCAAATAACATCCCCAAAACTGTGACATCAAATAACATCCCCAAAACTGTGACATCGAATAACATCCCCAAAACTGTGACATCAAATAACAACCCCAAAACTGTGACACCGAATAACAACCCCAAAACTGTGACCCCGAATAACATCCCCAAAACTGTGACCCCAAATAACAACCCCAAAACTGTGACCCCAAATAACATCCCCAAAACTGTGACACCTAATAACAACCCCAAAACTGTGACACCGAATAACAACCCCAAAACTGTGACCCCAAATAACATCCCCAAAACTGTGACATCAAATAACATCCCCAAAACTGTGACCCCAAATAACATCCCCAAAACTGTGACATCAAATAACATCCCCAAAACTGTGACCCCAAATAACATCCCCAAAACTGTGACATCAAATAACAACCCCAAAACTGTGACACCGAATAACATCCCCAAAACTGTGACACCGAATAACAACCCCAAAACTGTGACCCCAAATAACATCCCCAAAACTGTGACCCCAAATAACAACCCCAAAACTGTGACCCCAAATAACATCCCCAAAACTGTGACACCGAATAACAACCCCAAAACTGTGACATCAAATAACAACCCCAAAACTGTGACATCGAATAACAACCCCAAAACTGTGACACCGAATAACAACCCCAAAACTGTGACCCCAAATAACCCCAAAACTGTGACACCGAATAACATCCCCAAAACTGTGACATCGAATAACAACCCCAAAACTGTGACACCGAATAACAACCCCAAAACTGTGACCCCAAATAACATCCCCAAAACTGTGACATCAAATAACATCCCCAAAACTGTGACCCCAAATAACATCCCCAAAACTGTGACACCGAATAACAACCCCAAAACTGTGACATCAAATAACAACCCCAAAACTGTGACCCCAAATAACATCCCCAAAACTGTGACATCAAATAACATCCCCAAAACTGTGACCCCAAATAACATCCCCAAAACTGTGACATCAAATAACAACCCCAAAACTGTGACACCGAATAACATCCCCAAAACTGTGACACCGAATAACAACCCCAAAACTGTGACACCGAATAACAACCCCAAAACTGTGACCCCAAATAACAACCACAAAACTGTGACATCAAATAACATCCCCAAAACTGTGACATCAAATAACATCCCCAAAACTGTGACATCGAATAACATCCCCAAAACTGTGACATCAAATAACAACCCCAAAACTGTGACACCGAATAACAACCCCAAAACTGTGACCCCGAATAACATCCCCAAAACTGTGACCCCAAATAACAACCCCAAAACTGTGACCCCAAATAACATCCCCAAAACTGTGACACCTAATAACAACCCCAAAACTGTGACACCGAATAACAACCCCAAAACTGTGACCCCAAATAACATCCCCAAAACTGTGACATCAAATAACATCCCCAAAACTGTGACCCCAAATAACATCCCCAAAACTGTGACATCAAATAACATCCCCAAAACTGTGACCCCAAATAACATCCCCAAAACTGTGACATCAAATAACAACCCCAAAACTGTGACACCGAATAACATCCCCAAAACTGTGACACCGAATAACAACCCCAAAACTGTGACCCCAAATAACAACCACAAAACTGTGACATCAAATAACATCCCCAAAACTGTGACATCAAATAACAACCCCCAAACTGTGACACCGAATACCATCCCCAAAACTGTGACATCGAATAACATCCCCAAAACTGTGACATCAAATAACAACCCCAAAACTGTGACACCGAATAACAACCCCAAAACTGTGACCCCGAATAACATCCCCAAAACTGTGACCCCAAATAACATCCCCAAAACTGTGACACCTAATAACAACCCCAAAACTGTGACATCAAATAACAACCCCAAAACTGTGACATCAAATAACAACCCCAAAACTGTGACCCCAAATAACAACCCCAAAACTGTGACACCGAATAAAATCCCCAAAACTGTGACATCGAATAACAACCCCAAAACTGTGACCCCAAATAACATCCCCAAAACTGTGACACCGAATAACAACCCCAAAACTGTGACCCCAAATAACATCCCCAAAACTGTGACATCAAATAACATCCCCAAAACTGTGACCCCAAATAACATCCCCAAAACTGTGACCCCAAATAACAACCCCAAAACTGTGACACCGAATAAAATCCCCAAAACTGTGACACCGAATAACAACCCCAAAACTGTGACACCGAATAACAACCCCAAAACTGTGACACCGAATAACAACCCCAAAACTGTGACACCGAATAACAACCCCAAAACTGTGACCCCAAATAACAACCCCAAAACTGTGACATCGAATAACAACCCCAAAACTGTGACCCCAAATAACATCCCCAAAACTGTGACACCGAATAACAACCCCAAAACTGTGACCCCAAATAACATCCCCAAAACTGTGACATCAAATAACATCCCCAAAACTGTGACACCGAATAACAACCCCAAAACTGTGACCCCAAATAACAACCACAAAACTGTGACATCAAATAACATCCCCAAAACTGTGACATCAAATAACAACCCCAAAACTGTGACACCGAATACCATCCCCAAAACTGTGACATCGAATAACATCCCCAAAACTGTGACATCAAATAACAACCCCAAAACTGTGACACCGAATAACAACCCCAAAACTGTGACACCGAATAACAACCCCAAAACTGTGACCCCGAATAACATCCCCAAAACTGTGACCCCAAATAACAACCCCAAAACTGTGACATCAAATAACAACCCCAAAACTGTGACACCGAATAACATCCCCAAAACTGTGACATCAAATAACATCCCCAAAACTGTGACATCAAATAACATCCCCAAAACTGTGACCCCAAATAACATCCCCAAAACTGTGACATCAAATAACAACCCCAAAACTGTGACACCGAATAACATCCCCAAAACTGTGACACCGAATAACAACCCCAAAACTGTGACACCGAATAACAACCCCAAAACTGTGACCCCAAATAACAACCACAAAACTGTGACATCAAATAACATCCCCAAAACTGTGACATCAAATAACAACCCCAAAACTGTGACACCGAATACCATCCCCAAAACTGTGACATCGAATAACATCCCCAAAACTGTGACATCAAATAACAACCCCAAAACTGTGACACCGAATAACAACCCCAAAACTGTGACCCCGAATAACATCCCCAAAACTGTGACCCCAAATAACAACCCCAAAACTGTGACCCCAAATAACATCCCCAAAACTGTGACACCTAATAACAACCCCAAAACTGTGACACCGAATAACAACCCCAAAACTGTGACCCCAAATAACATCCCCAAAACTGTGACATCAAATAACATCCCCAAAACTGTGACCCCAAATAACATCCCCAAAACTGTGACCCCAAATAACATTCCCAAAACTGTGACACCGAATAACAACCCCAAAACTGTGACATCAAATAACAACCCCAAAACTGTGACCCCAAATAACATCCCCAAAACTGTGACACCTAATAACAACCCCAAAACTGTGACATCAAATAACAACCCCAAAACTGTGACACCGAATAAAATCCCCAAAACTGTGACATCGAATAACAACCCCAAAACTGTGACCCCAAATAACATCCCCAAAACTGTGACACCGAATAACAACCCCAAAACTGTGACCCCAAATAACATCCCCAAAACTGTGACATCAAATAACATCCCCAAAACTGTGACCCCAAATAACATCCCCAAAACTGTGACCCCAAATAACATCCCCAAAACTGTGACACCGAATAACAACCCCAAAACTGTGACATCAAATAACATCCCCAAAACTGTGACCCCAAATAACATCCCCAAAACTGTGACCCCAAATAACATCCCCAAAACTGTGACACCGAATAACAACCCCAAAACTGTGACATCAAATAACATCCCCAAAACTGTGACCCCAAATAACATCCCCAAAACTGTCAGAAAAAGGACCACAAGAGGTCAAAAGTAGGATGGATTATGCACCATATTGATTTGCACCCCCAAAATATCTGTCAGTGCGCACCTCGCCCCCTTTGGCTGCAATAATTTTCTTTTAATAGCTATTTGTATTTTTTTTTATTTTCATGGTGCCCTGGCGCCCCAGGGTTTGTCGAGCCCTGATTTACATGGTGGGTGCGGTTTAGTTACAGTATGGGGAGGCACCCCGCAAACAAGAACAAATTGCAAAATTCTGCCCATAGAGCCAAAGTTCTCAACCCTGTCACCTGCACCCGCAATAACAAATGCCCAAAACTTGCCCAAAATCTCAACCCTGTCACCTGCACCCGCAATAACCAATGCCCAAAACTTGCTCAAACCGCCAAAAATCTCAACCCTGGAACCTGCACTCGCAATAACAAATGGCCCAAACTTGCTCAAACCGCCAAAAATCTCAACCCTGGAACCTGCACCCGCAATAACAAATGGCCCAAACTTGCCAAAATCTCAACCCTGTAACCTGCACTCGCAATAACAAATGGCTCAAACCGGCAAAAATCTCAACCCTGGAACCTGCACTCGCAATAACAAATGGCCCAAACTTGCTCAAACCGCCAAAATCTCAACCCTGTAACCTGCACTCGCAATAACAAATGGCCCAAACTTGCTCAAACCGCCAAAATCTCAACCCTGTAACCTGCACTCGCAATAACAAATGGCCCAAACTTGCTCAAACCGCCAAAAATCTCAACCCTGTAACCTGCACTCGCAATAACAAATGGCCCAAACTTGCTCAAACCGCCAAAAATCTCAACCCTGTAACCTGCACTCGCAATAACAAATGGCCCAAACTTGCCAAAATCTCAACCCTGTAACCTGCACTCGCAATAACAAATGGCCCAAACTTGCCAAAATCTCAACCCTGTAACCTGCACTCGCAATAACAAATGGCCCAAACCTGCTCAAACCGCCAAAATCTCAACCCTGTAACCTGCACTCGCAATAACAAATGGCCAAAACTTGCCAAAATCTCAACCCTGTAACCTGCACTCGCAATAACAAATGGCCCAAACCTGCTCAAACCGCCAAAATCTCAACCCTGTAACCTGCACTCGCAATAACAAATGGCCCAAACTTGCTCAAACCGCCAAAAATCTCAACCCTGTAACCTGCACTCGCAATAACAAATGGCCCAAACTTGCCAAAATCTCAACCCTGGAACCTGCACTCGCAATAACAAATGGCCCAAACCGCCAAAATCTCAACCCTGTAACCTGCACTCGCGATAACAAATGGCCCAAACTTGCTCAAACCGCCAAAATCTCAACCCTGTAACCTGCACTCGCAATAACAAATGGCCCAAACTTGCTCAAACCGCCAAAATCTCAACCCTGTAACCTGCACTCGCAATAACAAATGGCCCAAACCTGCTCAAACCGCCAAAATCTCAACCCTGTAACCTGCACTCGCAATAACAAATGGCCAAAACTTGCCAAAATCTCAACCCTGTAACCTGCACTCGCAATAACAAATGGCCCAAACCGCCAAAAATCTCAACCCTGTAACCTGCACTCGCAATAACAAATGGCCCAAACCTGCTCAAACCGCCAAAATCTCAACCCTGTAACCTGCACTCGCAATAACAAATGGCTCAAACCGGCAAAAATCTCAACCCTGGAACCTGCACTCGCAATGACAAATGGCCCAAACCTGCTCAAACCGCCAAAATCTCAACCCTGTAACCTGCACTCGCAATAACAAATGGCCCAAACTTGCTCAAACCGCCAAAAATCTCAACCCTGGAACCTGCACTCGCAATAACAAATGGCCCAAACTTGCTCAAACCGCCAAAAATCTCAACCCTGTAACCTGCACTCGCAATAACAAATGGCCCAAACTTGCCAAAATCTCAACCCTGGAACCTGCACTCGCAATAACAAATGGCCCAAACTTGCCAAAATCTCAACCCTGGAACCTGCACTCGCAATAACAAAATGGCCCAAACTTGCTCAAACCGCCAAAAATCTCAACCCTGGAACCTGCACTCGCAATAACAAATGGCCCAAACTTGCTCAAACCGGCAAAAATGTCAACCCTGGAACCTGCACTCGTAATAACAAATGGCCCAAACTTGCTCAAACTGCCAAAAATCTCAACCCTGGAACCTGCACTCGCAATAACAAATGGCCCAAACTTGCCAAAATGTCAACCCTGGAACCTGCATTCGCAATAACAAATGGCCCAAACTTGCTCAAACCGCCAAAAATCTCAACCCTGGAACCTGCACTCGCAATAACAAATGGCCCAAACTGCCAAAAATCTCAACCCTGGAACCTGCACTCGCAATAACAAATGGCCCAAACTTGCTCAAACCGCCAAAAATCTCAACCCTGGAACCTGCACTCGCAATAACAAATGGCCCAAACCGGCAAAAATGTCAACCCTGTAACCTGCACTCGCAATAACAAATGGCCCAAACTTGCTCAAACCGCCAAAAATCTCAACCCTGTAACCTGCACTCGCAATAACAAATGGCCCAAACTTGCCAAAATCTCAACCCTGTAACCTGCACTCGCAATAACAAATGGCCCAAACTTGCCAAAATCTCAACCCTGTGACCTGCACTCGCAATAACAAATGGCCCAAACCTGCTCAAACCGCCAAAATCTCAACCCTGTAACCTGCACTCGCAATAACAAATGGCTCAAACCGGCAAAAATCTCAACCCTGGAACCTGCACTCGCAATGACAAATGGCCCAAACTTGCTCAAACCGCCAAAAATCTCAACCCTGGAACCTGCACCCGCAATAACAAATGGCCCAAACTTGCCAAAATCTCAACCCTGTAACCTGCACTCGCAATAACAAATGGCTCAAACCGGCAAAAATCTCAACCCTGGAACCTGCACTCGCAATAACAAATGGCCCAAACTTGCTCAAACCGCCAAAATCTCAACCCTGTAACCTGCACTCGCAATAACAAATGGCCCAAACTTGCTCAAACCGCCAAAATCTCAACCCTGTAACCTGCACTCGCAATAACAAATGGCCAAAACTTGCCAAAATCTCAACCCTGTAACCTGCACTCGCAATAACAAATGGCCCAAACTTGCTCAAACCGCCAAAAATCTCAACCCTGTAACCTGCACTCGCAATAACAAATGGCCCAAACTTGCTCAAACCGCCAAAATCTCAACCCTGTAACCTGCACTCGCAATAACAAATGGCCCAAACTTGCCAAAATCTCAACCCTGTAACCTGCACTCGCAATAACAAATGGCCCAAACTTGCCAAAATCTCAACCCTGTAACCTGCACTCGCAATAACAAATGGCCCAAACCTGCTCAAACCGCCAAAATCTCAACCCTGTAACCTGCACTCGCAATAACAAATGGCCAAAACTTGCCAAAATCTCAACCCTGTAACCTGCACTCGCAATAACAAATGGCCCAAACCTGCTCAAACCGCCAAAATCTCAACCCTGTAACCTGCACTCGCAATAACAAATGGCCCAAACTTGCTCAAACCGCCAAAAATCTCAACCCTGTAACCTGCACTCGCAATAACAAATGGCCCAAACTTGCCATAATCTCAACCCTGGAACCTGCACTCGCAATAACAAATGGCCCAAACCGCCAAAATCTCAACCCTGTAACCTGCACTCGCGATAACAAATGGCCCAAACTTGCTCAAACCGCCAAAATCTCAACCCTGTAACCTGCACTCGCAATAACAAATGGCCCAAACTTGCTCAAACCGCCAAAATCTCAACCCTGTAACCTGCACTCGCAATAACAAATGGCCCAAACTTGCTCAAACCGCCAAAATCTCAACCCTGTAACCTGCACTCGCAATAACAAATGGCCCAAACCTGCTCAAACCGCCAAAATCTCAACCCTGTAACCTGCACTCGCAATAACAAATGGCCCAAACTTGCCAAAATCTCAACCCTGTAACCTGCACTCGCAATAACAAATGGCCCAAACCGCCAAAAATCTCAACCCTGTAACCTGCACTCGCAATAACAAATGGCCCAAACCTGCTCAAACCGCCAAAATCTCAACCCTGTAACCTGCACTCGCAATAACAAATGGCTCAAACCGGCAAAAATCTCAACCCTGGAACCTGCACTCGCAATGACAAATGGCCCAAACCTGCTCAAACCGCCAAAATCTCAACCCTGTAACCTGCACTCGCAATAACAAATGGCCCAAACTTGCTCAAACCGCCAAAAATCTCAACCCTGGAACCTGCACTCGCAATAACAAATGGCCCAAACTTGCTCAAACCGCCAAAAATCTCAACCCTGTAACCTGCACTCGCAATAACAAATGGCCCAAACTTGCCAAAATCTCAACCCTGGAACCTGCACTCGCAATAACAAATGGCCCAAACTTGCCAAAATCTCAACCCTGGAACCTGCACTCGCAATAACAAAATGGCCCAAACTTGCTCAAACCGCCAAAAATCTCAACCCTGGAACCTGCACTCGCAATAACAAATGGCCCAAACTTGCTCAAACCGGCAAAAATGTCAACCCTGGAACCTGCACTCGCAATAACAAATGGCCCAAACTTGCTCAAACCGCCAAAAATCTCAACCCTGGAACCTGCACTCGCAATAACAAATGGCCCAAACTTGCCAAAATCTCAACCCTGTGACCTGCACTCGCAATAACAAATGGCCCAAACCTGCTCAAACCGCCAAAATCTCAACCCTGTAACCTGCACTCGCAATAACAAATGGCCAAAACTTGCCAAAATCTCAACCCTGTAACCTGCACTCGCAATAACAAATGGCCCAAACCTGCTCAAACCGCCAAAATCTCAACCCTGTAACCTGCACTCGCAATAACAAATGGCCCAAACTTGCTCAAACCGCCAAAAATCTCAACCCTGTAACCTGCACTCGCAATAACAAATGGCCCAAACTTGCCAAAATCTCAACCCTGGAACCTGCACTCGCAATAACAAATGGCCCAAACCGCCAAAATCTCAACCCTGTAACCTGCACTCGCGATAACAAATGGCCCAAACTTGCTCAAACCGCCAAAATCTCAACCCTGTAACCTGCACTCGCAATAACAAATGGCCCAAACTTGCTCAAACCGCCAAAATCTCAACCCTGTAACCTGCACTCGCAATAACAAATGGCCCAAACTTGCTCAAACCGCCAAAATCTCAACCCTGTAACCTGCACTCGCAATAACAAATGGCCCAAACCTGCTCAAACCGCCAAAATCTCAACCCTGTAACCTGCACTCGCGATAACAAATGGCCCAAACTTGCTCAAACCGCCAAAATCTCAACCCTGTAACCTGCACTCGCAATAACAAATGGCCCAAACTTGCTCAAACCGCCAAAATCTCAACCCTGTAACCTGCACTCGCAATAACAAATGGCCCAAACTTGCTCAAACCGCCAAAATCTCAACCCTGTAACCTGCACTCGCAATAACAAATGGCCCAAACCTGCTCAAACCGCCAAAATCTCAACCCTGTAACCTGCACTCGCAATAACAAATGGCCAAAACTTGCCAAAATCTCAACCCTGTAACCTGCACTCGCAATAACAAATGGCCCAAACCGCCAAAATCTCAACCCTGTAACCTGCACTCGCAATAACAAATGGCTCAAACCGGCAAAAATCTCAACCCTGGAACCTGCACTCGCAATGACAAATGGCCCAAACCTGCTCAAACCGCCAAAATCTCAACCCTGTAACCTGCACTCGCAATAACAAATGGCCCAAACTTGCTCAAACCGCCAAAAATCTCAACCCTGGAACCTGCACTCGCAATAACAAATGGCCCAAACTTGCTCAAACCGCCAAAAATCTCAACCCTGTAACCTGCACTCGCAATAACAAATGGCCCAAACTTGCCAAAATCTCAACCCTGGAACCTGCACTCGCAATAACAAATGGCTCAAACCGGCAAAAATCTCAACCCTGTAACCTGCACTCGCAATAACAAATGGCCCAAACTTGCTCAAACCGCCAAAAATCTCAACCCTGGAACCTGCACTCGCAATAACAAATGGCCCAAACTTGCTCAAACCGCCAAAAATCTCAACCCTGTAACCTGCACTCGCAATAACAAATGGCCCAAACTTGCCAAAATCTCAACCCTGGAACCTGCACTCGCAATAACAAATGGCCCAAACTTGCCAAAATCTCAACCCTGTAACCTGCACTCGCAATAACAAAATGGCCCAAACTTGCTCAAACCGCCAAAAATCTCAACCCTGGAACCTGCACTCGCAATAACAAATGGCCCAAACTTGCTCAAACCGGCAAAAATGTCAACCCTGGAACCTGCACTCGTAATAACAAATGGCCCAAACTTGCTCAAACCGCCAAAAATCTCAACCCTGTAACCTGCACTCGCAATAACAAATGGCCCAAACTTGCCAAAATCTCAACCCTGGAACCTGCACTCGCAATAACAAATGGCCCAAACTTGCCAAAATCTCAACCCTGTAACCTGCACTCGCAATAACAAAATGGCCCAAACTTGCTCAAACCGCCAAAAATCTCAACCCTGGAACCTGCACTCGCAATAACAAATGGCCCAAACTTGCTCAAACCGGCAAAAATGTCAACCCTGGAACCTGCACTCGTAATAACAAATGGCCCAAACTTGCTCAAACTGCCAAAAATCTCAACCCTGGAACCTGCACTCGCAATAACAAATGGCCCAAACTTGCCAAAATGTCAACCCTGGAACCTGCATTCGCAATAACAAATGGCCCAAACTTGCTCAAACCGCCAAAAATCTCAACCCTGGAACCTGCACTCGCAATAACAAATGGCCCAAACTTGCCAAAATCTCAACCCTGGAACCTGCATTCGCAATAACAAATGGCCCAAACTTGCTCAAACCGCCAAAAATCTCAACCCTGGAACCTGCACTCGCAATAACAAATGGCCCAAACTTGCTCAAACCGCCAAAAATCTCAACCCTGGAACCTGCACTCGCAATAACAAATGGCCCAAACCGGCAAAAATGTCAACCCTGGAACCTGCACTCGCAATAACAAATGGCCCAAACTGCCAAAAATCTCAACCCTGGAACCTGCACTCGCAATAACAAATGGCCCAAACTTGCCAAAATCTCAACCCTGGAACCTGCACTCGCAATAACAAATGGCCCAAACTTGCCAAAATCTCAACCCTGGAACCTGCACTCGCAATAACAAATGGCCCAAACCGGCAAAAATGTCAACCCTGGAACCTGCACTCGCAATAACAAATGGCCCAAACTGCCAAAAATCTCAACCCTGGAACCTGCACTCGCAATAACAAATGGCCCAAACTTGCCAAAATCTCAACCCTGGAACCTGCACTCGCAATAACAAATGGCCCAAACCGCCAAAAATCTCAACCCTGGAACCTGCACTCGCAATAACAAATGGCCCAAACTTGCTCAAACCGCCAAAATCTCAACCCTGTAACCTGCACTCGCAATAACAAATGGCCCAAACTTGCCAAAATCTCAACCCTGGAACCTGCACTCGCAATAACAAATGGCCCAAACTTGCTCAAACCGCCAAAAATCTCAACCCTGGAACCTGCACTCGCAATAACAAATGGCCCAAACTTGCTCAAACCGCCAAAAATCTCAACCCTGGAACCTGCACTCGCAATAACAAATGGCCCAAACTTGCCAAAATCTCAACCCTGGAACCTGCACTCGCAATAACAAATGGCCCAAACTTGCTCAAACCGCCAAAAATCTCAACCCTGGAACCTGCACTCGCAATAACAAATGGCCCAAACTTGCTCAAACTGCCAAAAATCACAACCATGGAACCTGCACTCGCAATAACAAATGCACCCCAAAAAATTGTGGACATAAAAAGCCCCTCACAAAAGCTGGGATTAGAAAAGCACCCCAAAAACAACCCACATCTGGCCATAAAATAAAAAGGACCCTAAAATACTGGGAATTAATTTTGGAAGAATTTGAGCACCACAAACTGGGTGGGCAGAGACAAGGACCCCAATAAAGTGTGGCAGAAGGATTTGTGCACCTCAGAATGTCTGGCAGAGGGGAGGAGGACCTGAACCCCGGAATTATTTGGCTGAGGAATATTCAGTGTATTATTGAGACCTTATGTTGTATCTTGATGGTCTACTCAATAAAGTTGTAGGCAATTGTGATGGGCATTTCATACTTTAGGCCAATGTAGCAGAGTTGGAGGAATTCTCCAATGTAACTGAATGGGATCATTTATCCAACTCTGCATGGAGTTCAGATGGGAATTTCAACCTTAAATCAGTTATGTCTTTATTGAGTAGAAACGTTAGTATTGGTTTGCCTTACATGTAACGTTCTGTGTGCTATGAGAACATGTGTAATAGGTGTGATCTGCCATTTTAGGCTCTTGGGAGTAGCTGAGTGGATGTGCGACACTCAGGGTTTTGTGCCAACAAAGAAAACAAAGTGAATTTACCTGGTACGACCTTGTACTTACCGCCAAGCACATCCATCTATTTCAACAGTGTGACATCATGTGTGTAAAAGGACAACAAACAAGTATGTACATTTTATTAGATTTTATTATTTCATTATGCAACAGTTTGCGTAACTTACATTTGGAGTTTATTTAAAATCTAGAATGGATATGACTCACACATTTTCAAGACCAGAAGTGAATGTTCCCGTACTGCAGTCAGATACAATCAGTTATCTTTATCTGTGAGAGATGCTACATACCTTCGAGATCAGTATACATCACGTGTAGATATTTTAAAGAGAAAAGCTTTAATGAAAGAATACAAAGTATGTGACTGAGCCCTCTTTGCTCTGTTGAGCTCTATGAGGGGCGGACAGGTTTAGAATGCTGGGTCAGATGGGTCAGATCTTCCTTCATCTGACCCAACATGAAGGAAGATCAAACCCAGAATTGTAAACATGTCCTCTGTATAATACAGCTATATGGAGCCGATTCCTTCCTACACCTCATTTGTCATTACATGTCCTTTACAATGGATAGAATTGTAGATCCAACAATACAAATAACAGCCCATGTGTCCCCAAGTCCAAAGCGGTCTACTTTCTTCTTCATGTAAAGGATGGAGAGAGGTCTGATATGCATTGCAGAGAGATGTTACCTCTGGGAGTTTCTCTGGTTATTTTCTCATCAGTTATAAAGCAAAGAGATTCATCCTATTTAATAAAAAAACAGAAGATGAAATTACTGTTTGTAATAAAGTAAAGACAGCACATGTCAGTAGGATCTTATTCCAGACACAATCCTTAATACACGTATTGTAATAATGCTAAATGTATACATTCCATTTCCTAATGTTACATTAATTAGTGTGCCCCTGTGTCCATAATACTCCCTAGTCCTTTATGAATCTCCTTACCAGGTTAGATTATCCCCAGACATTGATGGGCAGAGTTATACACCCCTCTGAAATTACCCCAACAAAAAAAGAGCAATACATAAACTATTCATTCCTCATCCTTCCCTAAACCAGGGAAATCCAGATCTTATTCATACCCTTTCAGAAGAATAAGTCTATAGATCTGAATCTAAGCCGGGATACTGAATGTCCCATGAGAGTAAAATGTTTAGCTACATAGAATTTCTAGAATTAGTTCTTATGATGCTTTTATGTTCAGGTATCTTAGAGTTTGGCTCCTGGATGTTTCCCCCACATAACCCGCCCAGTCACTTCTTGTACATCAATGACATAAATCAGATTGATATTTAGAATACTCTTTTAAATGTAAATTTGTGGCCCAATGTAACACTATTGCAACTGATACAGTGGCTATAATGGTACATACCATCTGTAGGAGTGAGCCAATTGTTAACATGCGTGGATATGTTGCCCGTGGCCTCTCAGATCTTATTGGCTAAGAGGGGAGACGCCTGAAATGGAGGATAATTTATGGTCAGATTGTAATAAGTTCCATTGTTTTCTCGCTATATGACCCCACTCTCCTTGAACGCGTAGAGTAAGCAGTGACCAGGAGGATTCTGGGATTATTAGTACGCTGCCCCTGTCCAGATTCAGAACCATTTTTTGCTGTTTATTAAACAGTTACATTCATGTTTAGAAATCTTATATCTGTTCAGCTCTTTCCACAAACATGTATAATTACTAGTAATTCTTCTAACACTACGCAGTTATGAATATGGCAATCCTTAAATCAAGTGAAGGCATTTGAAATAGAAATGCTTTAATTAAAGAATACAAATAAAGCACCTTATTGCTTCCTCTTTGCTTGTACAGCTGTATCGGGGGCAATCTTGGGTCAGATGGGTCAGATGGATGGAATTCTGACCCAAGATGTCTGCCCTGTTGGAGCTATACAAGCACAGAGGGCTCAGTAATGTACTTTATTTGTGTTCTCATTAAATTATGTTTATTTCATATGCCTACACTTGATGCAATCTTTCAATTAAACAGAACATTATGTTATTGTCTTCATTGCTCGGAGCTGGAATAAGGTTTTTTTTTTTTAGCCTGGGCAAAGTTTGGCTCTTCATTTCTAACAGTTCTATGACTCCCATGATGCTGGGCCAGACTGACTTTGGCTCCTCCGCTGTTAATCAGCAGCTTCCACTGGCAAACTGTACCGTCAGGGCCGAATTCAAGCTAAGCATAGAGGTATATTGTTCTAAATACTCTTTTATGTAAAATCCCCCCTACATAACACACATTCCCATAAACAGCAATAACACTAAAAGTGAATATCCAGAATTGGAAAGATGTTTGTGTAGAAATTGAATGGTTTTTCTTACCTTGTATTACAGATTTGCACTTCTAAAGATGTCGTGTCTGCTTGTCAGCTGAAGATGTTACCGTGGCCTTTGTTATCAAGTCCGGCTTAACCTCATGCATTGAATCGTGGCAGTGTGTGCTGCAGTGGCAATCACATGGTGTCATCTTACCCACTGATGCTTCAAAAGAAATGGCTGTTACCTTGATGAACTGCATTGTAGGTAAGAAAAAATATAAAATATAGTGTAATCAAGATAGTGTATGAAGAAAGTAGCAGGTGTTTGGAAAGTAAATCTCTCATGATGCTCGGTTAGAGCAGTGCCAAGTTAAGCTACCACTGCCCTAAAAGTAAACCCAGAACAGTCTGTCGCAAATAGGATGAATTACTTAATGTATTAACCCAGGACTTGACAAATGTAATTTAGCTTTAGGAACCAGATAACAGAACCAAGTACCCCACTCTTACACACAGCATCTAATCACAAACACTGCACAGTCATGCACCCCCAGAGTGCATGCAGCACAGTCAGGAAGCCCCATTAAACCCCCGTCATCAAGCACGCACCCACACAGACAAGTGCAGTGCCATTTCTTTAGTTAAGGTTTCTGTATAGGCCATTATTGGGACCGATCTTTGTATATATTTGTTGATGGCACAGATGGTAATGGGCGATAAGACCATCTTGTAGTAACTGTCTCTACTTTTCAGTTTGGAACATTTGCTAGAAAGATATAGAAACCGATCTATATTAAAACAAAAGGGTCTATTCAATAAAGAGAGACTTGCAGGGAATTTCATACTTTAGACCAATGTAGCAGAGTTGGAAAAAATTATCTGATTCCGCTGCATTGAATATTTTTTCCAACTCTAATACATTGGTCTAAAGTATGAACTTCTCATCTCAATTCCCTGCAAGTCTCTCTTTATTGAATAGACCCTTTTATGGTGTAATATATATCGGTTCCTATAACCTGTGTGTTATGGACCATATTCTGCTCTGCTGATAATTCCATGTGTGACCATAGAGGGCGCCAGTCCTCAGATTGCTGCTATGATGGGTGGCTGACATATTCCCTGTACAATCACAATTGTGCATCTCCCACAGATCAGTATTACTGCTGTGAGGATTTGGCTGCTTAACATACAACTGGCAGCAAAAAGTGACGTTCTGTGTCATTCAAAGATTGTATCAAGTGTAGACATTGTGAGTAGAAATGTTTTAATGACAGATATAAATACAGCATCATATTGAGCCCTCCCTGCTCTGTATAGCTCTATCAGGAGGCGGACATGATGTCAGAAATCTGGGTCAGATGGATCAGACCTTCCTTCATCTGACCCAACATGAAGGAAGATCTGACCCATGATTCTAAACATGTCCTCCCCCTGATAGAGCTGTACAAAGCAGAGAGGGCTCAATAAGGTGCTGTATTTATATCTGTCATTAAATCATTTCTACTCACAATGTCTACACTTGAAATAATCTTTTAATGAAACAGAACGTCACTTTTTGCTGCCAGTTGTATGTTAAGCAGCCAAATCCTCACAGCAGTAATACTGATCTGTGGGAGATGCACAATAGTGATTGCACAGGGAATATGTCAGCCACCCATCATAGCAGAAATCTGAGGACTGGCGCCCTCTATGGTCACACATGGAATTATCAGCAGAGCAGAATCTGGTCCATAACACACAGGATAAAGATACAGATATATTTTAAAACACAAAGGGTCTCCCATGATGCTGGGCCAGACTTTTTGACTTTGCCAGTGGAAGCTGTTGATCAACAACAGTGGAGGCGACAAACTGTTTTAATTGCTCATTTATGTAAAATCCCCACTACATAACATACATTCCCATAATTAAACAGTAATAACATTAAAAGTGAATATCCAGAATTGGAAAGATGTTTGTGTAGAAATTGAATGGTTTTTCGTACCTTGTATTACAGATTTGCTCTTCTAAAGATGTCGTGTCTGCTTGTCAGCTGAAGATGTTACCGTGGCCTTTGTTATCAAGTCCGGCTTAACCTCATGCATTGAATCGTGGCAGTGTGTGCTGCAGTGTCAATCACATGGTGTCATCTTACCCACTGATGCTTCAAAAGAAATGGCCGTTACCTTGATGGACTGCATTGTAGGTAAGAAAGAATATAAAATATAGTTTAATCAAGATGGTGTAAAGAGAAAGTATTATGATCCTAGATGTATAGGTCATATTGTTTGTATAATATTTTATATAAAGGATTCCAAGACCCCCTAAAACAAACCGTGATGGCTAACCTTGGCACTGCAGATGTCTGGGAACTACATGTCCCTTGATGCGCAGGCGTTTGACATATTTGTTGATGGCACAGATGGTAATGGGTGATAAGACCATCTTGTAGTAACAGTGTCTACTTTTCTGTTTGGAACATTTCCTAGAAAACTAAAGAAACAGATATATTTTAATACCTCAAACGGTCTATTCAATAAAGAGAGACTTGCAGGGAATTGAGGGAATTTCATACTTTAGACCAATGTAGCAGAGTTGGAAAAATTATCCAATGCAGCGGAATCAGAGAATTTTTCCAACTCTGCTACATTGGTCTAAAGTATGAAATTCTCATCTCAATTCCCTGCAAGTCTCTCTTTATTGAATAGACCCTTTTATGGTTTAATATATATCTGTATCTTTATCCTGTGTGTCATGGACCATATTCTGCTCTGCTGATAATTCCATGTGTGACCATAGAGGGCGCCAGTCCCCACATAGCTGCTATGATGGGTGGCTGACATATTCCCTGTGCAATCACAATTGTGCATCTCCCACAGATCAGTATTACTGCTGTGAGGATTTGGCTGCTTAACATACAACTGGCAGCAAAAAGTGACATTCTGTGTCATTGAAAGATTGTATCAAGTGTAGACATTGTGAATAGAAATGATTTAATGACAGATATAAATAAAGCATCTTATTGAGCCCTCTCTGCTCTGCATAGCTCTATCAGGGGGCGGACATGATGTTAGAAATCTGGGTCAGATGGATCAGATCTTCCTTCATCTGACCCAACATGAAGGAAGATCTGACCCATGATTCTAAACATGTCTGCCTCCTGATAGAGCTATACAGAGCAGAGAGGGCTCAGTAAGATGCTGTATTTATATTCTGTCATTAAAACATTTCTAATCACAATGTCTACACTTGATACAATCTTTCAAATGACACAGAACGTCACTTTTTGCTGCCAGTTGTATGTTAAGCAGCCAAATCCTCACAGCAGTAATACTGATCTATGGGAGATGCACAATTGTGATTGTCAGCCACCTATAATAGAAGCAATCTGAGGACTGGCGCCCTCTATGGTCACACATGGAATTATCAGCAGAGCAGAATCTGGTCCATGACACACAGGATAAAGATACAGATATATTTTAAAACACAAAGTGTCTCCCATGATGCTGGGCCAGACCTTTTGACTTTGCCAGTGGATGCTGCTGATCAACAGCAGAGGAGTCAAACTGTACCGTCAGAGCCCAATTCAAGCTAAGCATAGAGGTATATTGTTCTAAATACTCATTTATGTAAAATCCCCCCTACATAACACACATTCCCATAAACAGCAATAACACTAAAAGTGAATATCCAGAATTGGAAAGATGTTTGTGTAGAAATTGAATGGTTTTTCTTACCTTGTCTTACAGATTTGCTCTTCTAAAGATGTCCTGTCTGCTTGTCAGCTGAAGATGTTACCGTGGCCTTTGTTATCAAGTCCGGCTTAACCTCATGCATTGAATCGTGGCAGTGTGTGCTGCAGTGGCAATCACATGGTGTCATCTTACCCACTGATGCTTCAAAAGAAATGGCCGTTACCTTGATGGACTGCATTGTAGGTAAGAAAGAATATAAAATATAGTTTAATCAAGATGGTATAAAGATAATGTATATGATCCTAGATGTATAGGTCATATTGTTTGTATAATATTTTATATAAAAGGATTCCAAGACCCCCTAAAACAAACAGGGATGGCTAACCTTGGCACTGCAGATGTCTGGGAACTATATGTCCCTTGATGCGCAGGCGTTTGGAAGCTAAATCTCTCATGATGCTCTGACATTTGTTGATGGCACGGATGGTAAGGGGGGGATAAGACCATCTTGTAGTAACTGTTTCTACTTTTCTTTTCAGTCTTTTCTGTTTGGAACATTTCCTAGAAAAATAAAGAAACAGATATATTTTAAAACCTAAAAGGGTCTATTCAATAAAGAGAGACTTGCAGGGAATTGAGATGGGAATTTCCTACTTTAGACCAATGTAGCAGAGTTTGAAAAATTATCCAATGCAGCGGAATCAGAATTTTTCCAACTCTGCTACATTGGTCTAAAGTATGAAATTCCCATCTCAATTCCCTGCAAGTCTCTCTTTATTGAATAGACCCTTTTATGGTTTAATATATATCTGTTTCTATATCCTTTGTGTCATGGACCAGATTCTGCTCTGCTGATAATTCCATGTGTGACCATAGAGGGCGCCAGTCCTCAGATTGCTGCTATGATGGGTGGCTGACATATTCCCTGTACAATCACAATTGTGCATCTCCCACAGATCAGTATCACTGCTGTGAGGATTTGGCTGCTTAACATACAACTGGCAGCAAAAAGTGACGTTCTGTGTCATTGAAAGATTGTATCAAGTGTAGACATTGTGAATAGAAATGTTTTAATGACAGATATAAATACAGCATCTTACTGAGCCCTCCCTGCTCTGTATAGCTCTATCAGGGGGCGGACATGATGTTAGATATCTGGGTCAGATGGATCAGATCTTCCTTCATCTGACCCAACATGAAGGAAGATCTGACCCAAGATTCTAAACATGTCCGCCCCCTGATAGAGCTGTACAGAGCAGGGAGGGCTCAGTAAGATGCTGTATTTATATCTGTCATTAAAACATTTCTATTCACAATGTCTGCACTTGATACAATCTTTCAATGACACAGAACGTCACTTTTTGCCGCCAGTTGTATGTTAAGCAGCCAAATCCTCACAGCAGTAATACTGATCTATGGGAGATGCACAATTGTGATTGCACAGGGAATATGTCAGCTACCCATCATCGCAGCAATCTGAGGACTGGCGCCCTCTATGGTCACACATGGAATTATCAGCAGAGCAGAATCTGGTCCATAACACACAGTTTATAGGAACCGATATATATTAAACCATAAAAGGGTCTCCCATGATGCTGGGCCAGACTTTTTGACTTTGCTGATTAACAGCGGAGGAGCCAAACTGTACCCAGATAGGGCCCAATTCAAGCTAAGCATATAGGTATATTGTTCTTAATACTCATTTATGTAAAATCCCCCCTACATAACACACATTCCCATAAACAGCAATAACTCTAAAAGTGAATATCCAGAATTGGAAAGATGTTTGTGTAGAAATTGAATGGTTTTTCTTACCTTGTATTACAGATTTGCTCTTCTAAAGATGTCCTGTCTGCTTGTCAGCTGAAGATTTTACCGTGGCATTTTTTATCAAGTCCGGCTTAACTTCATGCATTGAATCGTGGCAGTGTGTGCTGCAGTGGCAATCACATGGTGTCATCTTACCCACTGATGCTTCAAAAGAAATGGCTGTTACCTTGATAGACTGCATTGTAGGTAAGAAAAAATATAAAATATAGTTTAATCAAGAGACTGTATATGATCCTAGATGTATAGGTCATATTGTTTGTATAGTATTTTATATAAAGGATTCCAAGACCCCCTAAACCAAACCGTGATGGCTAACCTTGGCACTGCAGATGTCTGGGAACTACATGTCCCTTGATGCGCAGGCGTTTGACATATTTGTTGATGGCACAGATGGTAATGGGTGATAAGACCATCTTGTAGTAACAGTGTCTACTTTTCTGTTTGGAACATTTCCTAGAAAAATAAAGATAGATATATTTTAAAAACCTAAAAGGGTCTATTCAATAAAGAGAGACTTGCAGGGAATTGAGATGGGAATTTCCTACTTTAGACCAATGTAGCAGAGTTTGAAAAATTCTCTGATTCCGCTGCATTAAATATTTTTTCCAACTCTGCTACATTGGCCTAATGTATGAAATTCCCATCTCAATTCCCTGCAAGTCTCTCTTTATTGAATAGATCCTTTTATGGTTTAATATATATCTGTTCCTATATCCTGTGTGTCATGGACCATATTCTGCTCTGCTGATAATTCCATGTGTGACCATAGAGGGCGCCAGTCCTCATATTGCTGCTATGATGGGTGGCTGACATATTCCCTGTGCAATCACAATTGTGCATCTCCCACAGATCAGTATCACTGCTGTGAGGATTTGGATGCTTAACATACAACTGGCAGCAAAAAGTGACGTTCTGTTTCATTGAAAGATTGTATCAAGTGTAGACATTGTGACTAGAAATGTTTTAATGACAGATATAAATACAGCATCTTATTGAGCCCTCCCTGCTCTGTATAGCTCTATCAGGAGGCGGACATGATGTTAGAAATCTGGGTCAGATGGATCAGATCTTCCTTCATCTGACCCAACATGAAGGAAGATCTGACCCATGATTCTAAACATGTCTGCCCCCTGATAGAGCTGTGCAGAGCAGGGAGGGCTCAATATGATGCTGTATTTATATCTGTCATTAAAACATTTCTACTCACAATGTCTACACTTGATACAATCTTTCAATGACACAGAACGTCACTTTTTGCTGCCAGTTGTATGTTAAGCAGCCAAATCCTCACAGCAGTAAATACTGATCTGTGGGAGATGCACAATTGTGATTGCACAGGGAATATGTCAGCCACCCATCATAGCAGCAATCTGAGGACTGGCGCCCTCTATGGTCACACATGGAATTATCAGCAGAGCAGAATCTGGTCCATGACACACAGGATATAGAAACAGATATATATTAAAACACAAAGGGTCTCCCATGATGCTGGGCCAGACTTTTTGACTTTGCCAGTGGAAGCTGCTGATTAACAACGGAGGAGCCAAACTGTTTTAATTGCTCATTTATGTAAAATCCCCCTTACATAACACACATTCCCATAATTAAACAGTAATAACATTAAAAGTGAATATCCAGAATTGGAAAGATGTTTGTGTAGAAATTGAATGGTTTTTCTTACCTTGTCTTACAGATTTGCTCTTCTAAAGATGTCCTGTCTGCTTGTCAGCTGAAGATGTTACCGTGGCCTTTGTTATCAAGTCCGGCTTAACCTCATGCATTGAATCGTGGCAGTGTGTGCTGCAGTGGCAATCACATGGTGTCATCTTACCCACTGATGCTTCAAAAGAAATGGCCGTTACCTTGATGGACTGCATTGTAGGTAAGAAAGAATATAAAATATAGTTTAATCAAGATGGTATAAAGATAATGTATATGATCCTAGATGTATAGGTCATATTGTTTGTATAATATGTTATATAAAGGATTCCAAGACCCCCTAAAACAAACACGGATGGCTAACCTTGGCACTGCAGATGTCTGGGAACTATATGTCCCTTGATGCGCATGCGTTTGGAAGCTAAATCTCTCATGATGCTCTGACATTTGTTGATGGCACAGATGGTAATGGGTGATAAGACCATCTTGTAGTAACAGTGTCTACTTTTCTGTTTGGAACATTTCCTAGAAAAATAAAGAAACAGATATATTTTAATACCTCAAATGGTCTATTCAATAAAGAGACTTGTAGGGAATTGAGATGAGACTTTCCTACTTTAGACCAATGTAGGAGAGTTGGAAAAATTATCCAATGCAGCGGAATCAGAATTTTTCCAACTCTACTACATTGGCCTAAAGTAGGAAAGTCTCATCTCAATTCCCTGCAAGTCTCTCTTTATTGAATAGACCCTTTTATGGTTTAATATATATCGGTTCCTATATCCTGTGTGTCATGGACCAGATTCTGCTCTGCTGATAATTCCATGTGTGACCATAGAGGGCGCCAGTCCTCACATAGCTGCTATGATGGGTGGCTGACATATTCCCTGTGCAATCACAATTGTGCATCTCCCACAGATCAGTATCACTGCTGTGAGGATTTGGATGCTTAACATACAACTGGCAGCAAAAAGTGACGTTCTGTTTCATTGAAAGATTGTATCAAGTGTAGACATTGTGAGTAGAAATGTTTTAATGACAGATATAAATATAGCATCTTATTGAGCCCTCTCTGCTCTGCACAGCTCTATCAGGGGGAGGACATGATGTTAGAAATCTGGGTCAGATGGATCAGATCTTCCTTCATCTGACCCAACATGAAGGAAGATCTGACCCATGATTCTAAACATGTCCGCCTCCTGATAGAGCTATACAGAGCAGAGAGGGCTCAATAAGATGCTGTATTTATATCTTTAATTAAAACATTTCTAGTCACAATGTCTACACTTGATACAATCTTTTAATGACACAGAACGTCACTTTTTGCTGCCAGTTGTATGTTAAGCAGCCAAATCCTCACAGCAGTAATACTGATCTGTGGGAGATGCACAATTGTGATTGCACAGGGAATACGTCAGCCACCCATCATAGCAGCAATGTGAGGACTGGCGCCCTCTATGGTCACACATGGAATTATCAGCAGAGCAGAATCTGGTCCATAACACATGGGATATAGGAACAGATATATATTAAACCATAAAAGGGTCTATTCAATAAAGAGAGACTTGCAGGGAATTGACATGAGACTTTCTTACTTTAGGCCAATGTAGCAGAGTTGGAAAAATGATGCAATGCAGCTTTATCACCTGCGGCCTGATATGCAAATGAACAGGGAAATCTGTAATTTGCATATCAGGCCACAGCTGATGTCATAGGCAGGAGACTCTACAGACAAAATGTAAAACATTTTTCTCCTATTTGCTTTCACTTTTCCTAACTCAATGTATAGATCATTCGGAGGCATTTTTTGCCATGTCCTACATTTACAGAAATAATGTTTAGGTCTATTTAATGGCACAATTTCTCAGTCACCAATGAGGGAAGAGGGAGGTGGTGGGACTGGCTATGTTCTGTGATATCTGTGATACACTTCTGATCTGATAAAGGTGGTAACGTTTGAGCAGGTTTTTAAAATGATATATTCTGTTGCCAATAACTGTGCAGGAGTAAAGATATGTCAGCAAACTACACCCAAACCCAGGGCTCTCTGCAAATGGCAGCAGAGGGGGTTTGGCCAATGAGCTGCTCAAATGTGAAGAGCTTGTGCTCCCAGCATGGTCTTTACATGCAGCTCAGCATCCCATGGGATGTGTAGAACATTACAGAGGACATTAGCTGCCCTTTCTAGCCTGGTTATGTCCTTTTTGTTAATAATGGAGCAGCCATATGAAATGTGACTCGCAGACATCAGTATAACAGACTGAATCAGCAGTAATGTACATCCATGGCGTGTCATGGCATAATCAGCGGTAATGTACATCCATGGCATGTCATGGCATAATCAGCAGTAATGTACATCCATGGCGTGTCATGGCATAATCAGCGGTAATGTACATCCATGGCGTGTCATGGCATAATCAGCGGTAATGTACATCCATGGCGTGTCATGGCATAATCAGCGGTAATGTACATCCATGGCGTGTCATGGCATAATCAGCAGTAATGTACATCCATGGCGTGTCATGGCATAATCAGCAGTAATGTACATCCATGGCGTGTCATGGCATAATCAGCGGTAATGTACATCCATGGCGTGTCATGGCATAATCAGCAGTAATGTACATCCATGGCGTGTCATGGCATAATCAGCAGTAATGTACATCCATGGCGTGTCATGGCATAATCAGCAGTAATGTACATCCATGGCGTGTCATGGCATAATCAGCAGTAATGTACATCCATGGCGTGTCATGGCATAATCAGCAGTAATGTACATCCATGGCGTGTCATGGCATAATCAGCAGTAATGTACATCCATGGCGTGTCATGGCATAATCAGCAGTAATGTACATCCATGGCGTGTCATGGCATAATCAGCAGTAATGTACATCCATGGCGTGTCATGGCATAATCAGCAGTAATGTACATCCATGGCATGTATTGGTGAAATCAGTAATTTTTTAAAATACATTTTGGACATTAATTTGGGGGGGGGGGGGGGGGACGACTTACCAGAGTATATGCCCCATCACCCGCATTGCACACCCAGGACTTACCCATTTCAGCAGCCACAGCTGCATGCATTCTAGTGGCAGGCATCCTGGAGGGGCACAGACAATATTCTGTCCTCTAACAGATCACATACAGAGCTAGACATGCAAGGCAGACTCTCTAACCGATAACATACAGAGCTAGACATGCAAGGCAGATTCTCTAACCGATAACATACAGAGCTAGACATGCAAGACAGATTACATACAGAGCTAGACATGCAAGGCAGACTCTCTAACCGATAACATACAGAGCTAGACATGCAAGACAGATTACATACAGAGCTAGACATGCAAGGCAGACTCTCTAACCGATAACATACAGAGCTAGACATGCAAGGCAGACTCTCTAACAGATAACAGGTTAGAGAATCTCCTTTCTGATAGCATTATGGAGGAAGGAATGTTCCAGTCTCTGTAGCAGTAATAGCTAACCTCGGCACTGCAGACTTTTGGTAAATATGTCTCATTATGCTCAGTTAGCTGTAATACTGAACATCCTGGGAGATTTGGTTCTCAAACACTACAACCATTTCTGAATAGGGCAGTAAAAGGCCTAGGGTCTTATTCCTACTGCACAACCATTTAAATCTCACAATCAATGTTTCTATAAGGTTATAATGTAATTATGTTTTCCCCACTTTTGTAGATTATCTGTGGACAGAAAGTCTTTGGCACAAACAGGAGCTCCATGGAGCAGTATTTACATGATACACTTGGCATTTCCCAGGTAAATCTCTGCATGTCTGTAAGTAGCCCTTATCATTGCGTCGCTTTATTCATTGATCAGTAGAATTATTGTTCATTCCCATTCTTTACAGGACACCTGTCTCCTAGGGTTGCCCCATTGTAATGGCCATGCTATTACTCCAAAAGGATTAACATTGAATACATTTTACTGTCTGGCAATGCTAGTGTTGGAAAAGAAGGATGTTTCATTGAAAGACTGCATCAAGTGTAGGCTTTGGAACTAGAAATGCTTTAATGAAAGATACAAAGGTTCCTTATTGAACATCTTTGCGCTGTCTAGCTCTATCAGGGGAGACGCATTTAGAATCTTTGCTCTGTATAGCTCTATCGGGGTGTGGACATGTCGTATAGAATCTTTACTCCGTTTAGCTCTATCAGAGGGCGGACATGTCGTTTAGAATCTTTGCTCTGCATAGCTCTATCAGGGGGCGGACATGTTGTTTAGAATCTTTTCTTTGTATAGCTCTATCAGGGGGTGGACAAGTTGTTTAGAATGTTTGCTTTGTATAGCTCTATCAGAGGGCGGACATGTTGTTTAGAATCTTTGCTCTGTATAGCTCTATCAGGGGGCGGACATGTTGTTTAGAATCTTTGCTCTGTATAGCTCTATCGGGGCAGACATGTTTAGAATCTTTGCTCTGTATAGCTCTATCAGGGGGCGGATATGTTGTTTAGAATCTTTGCTCTGGATAGCTCTATCAGGGGGCAGATATCTTTAGGATGATGGGTCAGATCGTCCTTCATGAAATCTAAGGCAAAGAAAGATCTCACCTAAAATTCTAAACACGTCCGCCCCCTATAGTTATATAGAGCAACTTGAAGCAACGTTTCAATTAAACAAAAACATTTTGCAGAACGTTGTCCTAAATTCTATAAAATGCCCCATGTATCTTTACAGAGATGATTTCAGTGGTGCAGCTGAAGTGTCACTACTGCCATCTCTCAAAGAGAGAAAGGACCTTGTAGGGTACCAGCCACCCTACTGTTGCCAAATATGTATTTCTGTTTAATTGAGGCAGAGTTTTAATCCAGTGCACATTATTTAAAATAGAAATGTTTTAATGAAAACTAAAATACCTTATTCAGCCCTCTTTTGTCTGTAAAGCGCTATCAGGGGGCAGACATGTTTAGAATCTTTGCTCTGTATAGCTCTATCAGGAGGCACACATGTTTAGAATCTTGGTCAGATCATTCTTCATCTGACCCATTATGTAGGAAGATCTGACCCAAGATTCTAAATATGTCTGCCTCCTGATAGAGAGATATATAGAGTGAAGAGTGCTCCAATAGGAGCTGTATTTCAGGATTTGCCAAATTTCTGGAGTTTTCAGAGACCAGACCGACCAGAAATGCTTTAATGAAAACTATAAAGTACCTTATAAAAGTCCTCTTGTCTGTAAAGCGCTATCAGGGGCCAGACATGTTGTTTAGAATCTTTGCTCTGTATAGCTCTATCAGGGGGCAGACATGTTGTTTACAATCGTTGCTCTGTATAGCTCTATCAGGGGGCGGACATGTTGTTTGGAGTCTTTGCTCTGTATAGCTCTATCAGGGGGCGGACATGTTGTTTGGAGTCTTTGCTCTGTATAGCTCTATCAGGGGGCGGACATGTTGTTTAGATCTTGGTCAGATCTTTCTTCATCTGACCCATCATGTAGGAAGTTCTGACCCAAGATTCTAAACATGTCTGCAGTGGCGTCCCGAGGGGGATGCGGGGTGTGAGGACCGCACCGGGTGACACCTCCAGCGTAACTTATTTTTTCCCCTGACAGCCGGATCCGCTGGATTCGGCCGCAGGAAAAAAAAAATAAAAAAAATTCACCACGACCGGATGTCTGAGGAGGGGACACTACACAGAGATATCCGGCGGGGGACACGGAACAGCAGCCAGGAGGTAAGTGATGGGGAAAGGGGGAGGAATAACGAGCAGGGTAATGGCACAATATTCCTGGGCTCTTCCTGGCACAATATTACTGGTATCTTAATCGCACAATAATACTGGCATATTAATGGCACAATGGTATTGGCACATGGCACAATAATACTGGCATATTAATGGGAAAATTGGCTGTGGCTTATTAATGACAAAATGATACTGGCATATAATTGGGCAAATTGGCTGTTATAGAGAGATGTCTATGTATAGATATGTATTGTTTTAGACTTGTACAATTGTCACCTCGTGGGGCTCCTCTACGTTGTATGATTAATGGCGGTCCCATGTGTGCATAATTATGGGGCGCTTGTGTGTGGCATATTTATTGGGCCCCATGTGTGGCGTAATTATGGGGCACCTGTGTGTGAGTGGCATAATTATGGGGCCTCGTGTGGCATAATTATGGGGCACCTGTATGTGTGGCATAATCAATTGGGCAGAGGTGAGGCATAAATAGTGGGGCTCCTGTGTGTGGCATAATTTATGGGGCTCTGGTGTGTGGCATAGTTATGGGGTTCTGGTGTGGCATAATTTATGGGGCTCCTGTGTGTGGCATTGTTAATAGGCCATCTAACTGGCATTACTAAGGAATCTGTTTGGCATTGTATTGCAGGAAATCCAGGGGGGGGTGACACCATGAGTTTCCGCACCGGGTGACACCAACCCTAGTGATGCCCCTGCATGTCTGCCCCCTGTCAGAGCAAAGAGGGTTTAAAACAATGCTTTATTTCAAAGTCGGCCAAATTTCTGTAATAGGGACCAGACCGACCAGAAATGCTTAAATGAAACACTATAAAGTACCTTATTAAGCCCTCTTTTCTCTGTAAAGTGCTATAAGGGGCAGACATGTTTAGAATCTTGGTCAGCCCGTTACAGGAGGCTATATATTCACCAACATTACTGTAACCAGGGCGGCTGCAGAGGGCACAACAGTGACCGGATCATTGCTCCTTCCAGACAGCATTATGGAGGAAGGAATGTTCCAGTCTCTGTAGCAGTAATAGCTAACCTCGGCACTGCAGACTTTTGGTAAATATGTCTCATTATGCTCAGTTAGCTGTAATACTGAATAAACATCCTGGAAGATTTGGTTCTCAAACACTACAGCCGTTTCTGAATAGGGCAGTAAAAGGCCTAGGGTCTTATTCCTACTGCACAACCATTCAAATCTCACAATCAATGTTTCTATAAGGTTATAATGTAATTATGTTTTCCCCACTTTTGTAGATTATCTGTGGACAGAAAGTCTTTGGCACAAACAGGAGCTCCATGGAGCAGTATTTACATGATACACTTGGCATTTCCCAGGTAAATCTCTGCATGTCTGTAAGTAGCCCTTATCATTGCGTCGCTTTATTCATTGATCAGTAGAATTATTGTTCATTCCCATTCTTTACAGGACACCTGTCTCCTAGGGTTGCCCCATTGTAATGCCCATGCTATTACTCCAAAAGGATTAACATTGAATACATTTTACTGTCTGGCAATGCTAGTGTTGGAAAAGAAGGATGTTTCATTGAAAGACTGCATCAAGTGTAGGCTTTGGAACTAGAAATTCTTTAATGAAAGATACAAATAAAGTTCCTTATTGAACCCTCATTGCTCCATATGGCTCGATCAGGGGGCAGACATTGTGCTTAAAATAAGATGAACCAGGTCTTCCTTCATCTGACCCAACATGAGGGATGATCTGAAATAACATTCTAAACATGTCTGCCCCCTGATAGAGCTGTGCAGACCAGAGATTCTAAACTTGTGTGCCCCCTGATAGAGCTGTGCAGACCAGAGATTCTAAACTTGTGTGCCCCCTGATAGAGCTGTGCAGACCAGAGATTCTAAACTTGTGTGCCCCCTGATAGAGCTGTGCAGACCAGAGATTCTAAACTTGTGTGCCCCCTGATAGAGCTGTGCAGACCAGAGATTCTAAACTTGTCTGCCCCCTGATAGAGCTGTGCAGACCAGTGATTCTAAACTTGTGTGCCCCCTGATAGAGCTGTGCAGACCAGTGATTCTAAACTTGTGTGCCCCCTGATAGAGCTGTGCAGACCAGTGATTCTAAACTTGTCTGCCCGTGATAGAGCTGTGCAGACCAGAGATTCTAAACTTGTGTGCCCCCTGATAGAGCTGTGCAGACCAGTGATTCTAAACTTGTGTGCCCCCTGATAGAGCTGTGCAGACCAGACATTCTAAACTTGTGTGCCCCCTGATAGAGCTGTGCAGACCAGACATTCTAAACTTGTTTGCCCCCTGATAGAGCTGTGCAGACCAGAGATTCTAAACTTGTGTGCCCCCTGATAGAGCTGTGCAGACCAGACATTCTAAACTTGTGTGCCCCCTGATAGAGCTGTGCAGACCAGAGATTCTAAACTTGTCTGATAGAGCTATACAGAGCACAGATGGCTCAATAATAGGTAATTTGTTTATATTCTGTTTAAAGTGACTACACTTCATGCAATCTTTCAGTTAGAAGGTCAATGGTCGGCAAAAAAAAGAAAGAAAAAAAAAGTTTAAAATTATGTAAATCAGACTATCTTTGCAGAACTGATGTGAGTGGAGGAGCGGACATGTCTCACTGCTGCTTCCTGAGAGAAGGTCTCATTTTTACTAATAATGAGTGAAAGTAAGATCCCCTTTCTTGATTACATGTAAAACAGAGTCTGTTACTGTGCTGGCATCCTTTCTCCAAGTCACTCAAACTGGTCTGACCTCCAGCCCCTGCCACTAATCCAGCTTAATTAATGCTGACACCTTGCATGGCCCCTTGAAACATTCAGTAGCAGGTAATAATATAATATAACATTTATTGCACATTTACTAAATTACATGTTACTTTTATTTTCCAAAACATTTAACAAAATAGCACAATAGCAAATACTCCCCATCTGAACAGCAATGGCCTAATGCAATAAACGCTACATTAGACAAGAGAAGGATGGCCGTATGTGGAGCCCAATACCCCAGTATAGGGGAGGACTCAGGGATCTGTATACTCCCCATGCTGTTGATTCAAACATAATAATATCTACATAAGAGAAACAATGTGGCTAGTACAACAGGTGTCTGATCTACAAAGCTAGGCCAGGTTTCAGTAATCTGCATATAGCAATAAAGACCTAGTCACCTAAACAGGTTTGTAGGAATTTATATTGTAATGACTGTTTTTATCACTTCTGTAGACAGAAAGTCCTTGGCACAAACAGAAGCTCCATGGAGCAGTATTTACACATGGGAATAAGTTATGGATTCAGACAGGATACACTTGGATACACTTCCTATACCAATCTCCGCACCCCATGCGTAAGTAGTGTTTATCATTGATCAGTAAAATCATTGTTCATTCCCATTCTTTATAGGATTCCTGTCTGCTAGGGTTGCCACATTTTCTAGCAAAATGTGGGGGGTTTAATTACCAGCCATACTAATTGAATTGGCTTAACTTTGACCTTAAGCTAATTTTTCTTACCTGCTGGTGAATTAACAGCTTGGTGGCAATACTGGAGTTAATAAAAGCATATAATATTTATATATGTTTAACTGAACAATTGCATCAAGTGCAGGTATAGTAAATCAAAATGCTTTAATGAAAGATACAAAAAAAGTACCTTATTGACCCTACTTTGCTCCAAATAGTTCTATAAGGGGACAGACATGATGTTTAAATATCTGTATCAGATTGATCAGTCTTCCTTCATCTGACCCAACATGAAGGAAGATCTGACATAAGATACCAAACATGTCTGCCCCCCGATAGAGCATTGCAGAACAGAGAGGGCTCAATAAGGTGCTTTATTTGTATTGTTTATTTAAAGTATTTCTGTTTAAAATGCCTACACTTCATACAATCTTTCAATTACACCGAACTTTAACATGTTTTGGGTTACATCCATCTTAAGTCAATAATGTATGTAATATTGTACATTAATTTATGAGCTTTAAAAAGTCCTTTGGTTATGACATTTACTGGTTGTGTGAATATCTAACATTGTCCCCTGTATAAAGAAATGCAGATATATCCACACAGTTTTGCCATCATAAATTGAAGGTTGCCAAACATTAACTCATAAGTATACACATTAATATCATGCAAGAAAAGTGGTTATTGTACTTGCCGACATCCACCATGTTACCAGGGACACATGTTCCAGAAACAGCATGCAAGGGAGAGCCAGCAGGACGTAGGATGTATATACACACCTCAATCCAATGAATCAATCAGGGTAAGTGCTATGGGAGGGCAGCATGTATATACACACCCCAATCCAATTAATCAATCAGTGTAAGTGCTATGGGAGGGCAGCATGTATATACACACCCCAATCCAATTAATCAATCAGGGTAAGTGCTATGAGAGCTCCACCCGGATTAATTGGATTTGGTCTGTGTGTTATATGCATCCATAGCTGATGTTTGGAAGTGTTATTTGTTTTCAAATACCCATCCTAAACAGTTTCACAGCAATATTTATTAGTTTATAAAGTCTATCATACTCCATGGTGCTGACCAGTCACAAAAGAGGTAAGTGACAAGAATTTTAAACATATACTAGAAGAAGACAAACATCCCTGACCAAACATACATCATAGTTACAGGTTTTACAGAGCCCCCCACAGCATTAATACTCACAGTAATCTTTATTACAGAGCCCCCGCAACAGCATTAATACTCACAGTAATGTTTATTACAGAGCCCCCCCCCCCACAGCATTAATACTCACAGTAATGTTTATTACAGAGCCCCCCCCCCACAGCATTAATACTCACAGTAATGTTTATTACACAGCCCCCCCACAGCATTAATACTCACAGTAATGTTTATTACACAGCCCCCCCCACAGCATTAATACTCACAGTAATGTTTATTACAGAGCCCCCACAGCATTAATACTCACAGTAATGTTTTTTACAGAACCTCCCACAGCATTAATACTCACAGTAATGTTTAGGGTATATTGTGCTACTGGATTTCGCCCTGGTTACACAACTTTAAAGTTGTTGCCCTGCAGAATGTATAAAAAAAAAATTCCCCCTTCTGAGCTCTACAATTAGGCAAGGTAGTTCCTATGGGATCCAGCCTTGATTAGGTCACCACTTCCTCCTGGAGACATACATTGTACATGGAGGCCTAGAAAGGTTACATTGGTTTAATAATGTTACTTTGCTTTATGCCAAACTCACATTTTGGACATTACCTTTTTTATTCCTGTATAGCGGTCTGGCCTATACAAATTTCCTAGTAACCAGTAGAGTGCACCTGGCAGCATTCCACAGCACTACCATTCCCAGTCATGTTTGTTACAGATTTCCACAGCACTACCATTCCCAGTCATGTTTGGGAATGTTAGTGCTGTGGAACTCTAAAACAGTCACCTTTGGGGTTTTACAGAGCTCAACCAATGTTAAGACACAGCTTTTGTGCTGCTCTGCAAAATGTATAATTCATATCTGTTCAAATGGAAATCAATTAATCTGGCTAGTCTGCCTCTTTGACTAATTGGTTTCTCCTGGACACATGAATGATGCATTGTGCAGGGCATTATATAAAGGCTATATACACACACGTTTAGTAGTAAATGAGCATTCTGGCAGGAGGATTTTATCATTGAATTGTATAGTTTTGTGCAGTGTGTGAACATTTATTGCACATTTTCTAAATGACAAGTTACTTTCAAACCAGGTTTTATTTTCCAAAACATTTAACACAATAGCAAATATTCCCCATCCAAACACCAATAGCCTAATGAAAAACTCTACATTAGACAAAAGAATAGCCCCATGTGCAGCCCAATACCCCAGTATTATGCAGTATTACATGAATGGCCTTACCTTCCACTTACAGCCTCCCAGGCTCCTCAGAGAGCCCTCCAGCAGGGACCCAGCTCTCTCCTGCTCTGAGCTCCATTCAGAAAAGAGGCTGCTCTATGTCTCCTCCTCCTATTTATAACCTGGAGGCGGAGCTACATGAAAGCCCCACTGATTGGAGCACACAGCAGGAGACCCTGGTTAGTGCATAGCAGTCATTATATGAGAAAGGTTACACTGCTTGCAGCCACAGCCCTGCCAGCATCTCCTACCTTACCATACGGGCATAAAGGGGGCACTGACTGAGGCCCAGTATGCTGAGGGGGCTTCTGTGGGGGGCCTGGGACAGCATGACCCCCACTGCAGATAGAGGCAGGCGGGTGGGGCAGTTGAGCTAGAAGACACCCCTTTTATAACTTGCTAACCAGAATCTCTCTGTGTCTATTGGACTCTGTGTGATTGGAACCTCAAGGTAATTAATTAGGAATTTAGAGACTGACAAATGGGAAACCTTATCAGGTTGACAGGGGACACTCTAATTACACACTGTTGGAATTTGTTTTTGTTTTGTATGGTATATAGGTATATGTATATGTGTTCTGGAAACATGTGTGAGATGTATGTGTGATGTGGGATTTATTCAGTATAGTTGTCCAGTCTGCCCATCGTGAAAGTGCAGATTTATTTAGTTTTCAGGATGGTTTAATGCACACCCCAGATTTACTTCTCAGTGTTAGATGTTACCGCTTCCGCCGAAAGGTTATTCCTGGTATCTACTACTCTTGTACTTCCTATAAAATAAGATTGTTCTTACAATGATGTCACTTCCTGAAGTGCTCACCCTATTAGTAATAATAATAAACCTGTAATAAATTGGTTTAATAATAATATTGGAGCCATCCAGAATTGATCTCACTTCCATCTGGTTTGCAGTCAGCTCATCTACCTTCTGAACCACATGGATTTTTGGTTTCTCTGCCATCTAATATATAATATAATACTAAATTCAGTAAATGAGAATAAAAAAAAACAGCTTTTACTCAGGTTTGATCCAGGAAACTCTGGGTCTACAGCTTAGCTCCCTTACCTCCTGTGCCACACATGCTTTACTGCAGGCGGCCAGGCCTACCATAGTAATAATAAGGATAGCTTGCTACTATGCATTGCTCGACATTAAGTAAATGAAGAGAATATAAACATTTGAATAATAAACCGGCTTTATTTAGCAGATTTAATCCCGTAGATCTTTGGTCACAAGCTGCTGTAGTTCTGATATCTTGGATATCAGTGCTGGAAGGTCTGCTGATTCTGGATCTCTCTGCCTGGATGCTGACCACTGGAATATATGGTGTGTAATAAATGTGTTTATATTCCCATCTCCACACATCACCAGTTTATCTTTCATGACGGTTTCTGTCTTGACACATTACTGTATAACATCCCATTCTCTGGATTGCTGCAGTACTATACTACGAATGGTTTCTCTTCTTTTCCTATACATGCCATTAGATGTATTGGAAGGATTCCATTATCTATACACATGTCTAAGGTTGTCATGTTTCAGCCGTGTATCTGGTAGATTGCACTGAGCTCATGGATCTATACTGTCTGGGTTTGATGTGATATAAGGGGGTCACTGTGCAGTATGGGTTGTATTTCTTTCTAATAATAGTTCTTATTTTATACTTTGATTAGCTTTACTACCTGGCTTCAACCAGATTTAGATTATTGCTGCTCCTTGGTTCGGTTTATTTTGGTCTGCTTTCGAAAGTATTCGTCCATGATATCAGAATCGAGAAGTTATTCGGGGTCACAGTGAGCATATTGTGTAGTTCAAAATTTAGCTTCCAATATGACCCCAAATCTTTTCAAACTGCAGGCCAATTAGCTTAGAAATCTTGCAAGTGCTGTGAAGTCGTTGTTCAAAATCACCAGTGATGTCATTATCTCCTTTTGTCCATCCCCTCAATTTACAGGTCAAACATGCAGTTATTGATAAAAATCATTCCTGAGACTTGCATAGGTTTCTCCATATTTCTACCAATACAATAGCACAACAGCAAATTAGATTTATATCTTGAAGATCTAATGTTAAAGGTTTCAAAGGTTCTAAAGGTATGCAGTTTATGTGATGTCTAATTACCTTAAAACTTAATAACTTGGGAAAAGAATAATGTAGAGAGCTGAAAATAGCCGTGTTGACCTAGATATTCCAACATGAATAAGCTGTGCATACTTGACGATTCTAGAGTGCAGCATTCAAGAGTTTTTCCTGCACAAGGATCTTGTGTTTTATGGTGAAGATACATATATTACAGATTTTATTATCTGTTGCTATAACTGCACTATAAAAAAAAAACCCCATAAATGATCCAGCAGGGGGCAGCATTTATAACTAGTATCTGTAGAATGTTGTCTTATTCTCTTTTGACTAATATTATAAAATTACATAACTTTGTTCTGTTTCTGATCTCATTTGCTGTTGTACTATTGTATTGGTAGAATATATAGAATGTGTCGGCAGATAAGAACCATTCAGTCCATCTAGTCTGCCCAATTTTTTTTTGAGTACTTTTATTAGTCCCCCTTTCCCGGTACATTAAATTTGCATATAGATGAACCTATGCAAATTTCAGAAATGATTTTTATTGATATCAACATTACTCACCTGGAAGCTGAGAGTATGGAGAGGTCTGAGCACAAGAGAAGCGCTTAGGAGGAGGGGGAGGAGCAGAGTAGATCCGCATCCGTTTGTGAAGGACAGGACGTGTCATGTGACCTACACCTTGTACAGTGGCACATCCTGCTCCAATAAAAGATGTAGGGGGAGTTTAAAAAAACCCGCTGCTTCTCTGGTTACCACACCATAGTTGCCAACACCGGCCATGTTTCCATGGACACATATTTGTTCCACATGCTGCAGACAGAGCATGCAAAGTGCTGCCCGGCAGTATGTAGGAATAATATACACACAGGCAGAATCCAATTAATTAATTAGGGTGGAGATCTCATAGGACTTACCATGATTAATGAATTGGATTGTGACTGTCCGTGCATCCATCCTACATACTGCTGGGCTGCACTTTGCATGCTCTTTCTGCAGCATGTGGAACAAATATCTGTCCCTGGAAACATGGCCGATGTTGGCAACATTAAAACAGTTTTTACACAAATGTTTCCTTTTAAATGCTTCTAAGCTGGACATGTTATCTCTCCTAAACTCCGCTTACCCCAGACGTGACCTTAAAAAACCCTCTCCTTCAAGCTAAAAACAGCCCTCTACACTGACCCTGAAACTCCCCTTGCCCCCAGCCCTGATCCTACCGTTCCCCTCGCCCTTAATCTCACCTTGTTACCCCACCTACTACTCCCCTTGAATCTGGTCCTGACCCTAAAACACACCTCGCCCCACTCCCCTTGCCCCCCCCCCCCCCCAGGTGCTGTGAATGTATAAAAGGATGAAGATGAATTTCAGCAAATGTATAACATAAGAGAAACATGTTTTAATGTGTGGTTGTCTTCTGCTTATGACACTTTGTGCCTTGGACATAAGCAAAAGACACCACAGACACATTGAAACCATATATTTCTCTTATTTTATCCATTTACACAATGTACATTCACAGTATGAGCAATGTGTAGGGGATCAGGAGGTAGAGACGACACAGCCCTTTGGGTTCACTGGTTCTTTATTCAGATAATCACATTTTAATATAGAAACAAAGCAGGGTAATGAGTGAGTATCCAGCCTGTGTGCAAGGGAAGCCAGGCCGGCAACAAGGCACTTAGTACTACATCTCCTCCACACTCCCTCATCCATGTTTCTGTACCACCAAAACCTCTTTAAATCTGCCGCTCAGTTGCAACGTCGGCAGTTAATATACAGGATATATTTATTTCTTTTTTGCATGCGGTATGGATCGGATCCTTTAACTCTTTGTTTCCAGATGCGTACCGCACGCTGTCTGTCCCTTTGGCACTAAAGGTTAACGGTCTTTGTAAAGTAAAACTATACTTCTATAACAGGAGCAGAAGTTAAAATGTTTGTGTCATTACTCCGGAGTAAACCCCACCATGCCGGTACACTCTGAGCTGATCGGGGCTAGTGCAGAGCATGAGACCACCAAGGGGTACCTAGTTAGGGTGTGCCCCCTCAGTCAGCGGATAAACTGGCAGGTACCTCCTTAACAAATATCTGCCAGCCTATCCTAATACTAGGGATTCTCATAAAGAGTATAGTGTGTCTTTAAGGCACACATTATATACCAGGACCCTGCACTGGACCTTCCCAGATCCCACATCCATTTACATCATCGCCTAATAAGACTGGAACCGCTTGTAGATTTATTTTAACAAAATCCTTCTCCCAACGCATTTTTCAGCAAGTAGACTGTGCTTTAATAACTATTAGCTTATATATATATATATACACATTCAGAGAGGCAGCAGAAATACAAGAAGAATGCCTACACACGGTATGCAAATATATATCTTAGTATCAAAACAACACAAATCCAACGTCAGAGGCCCACAGGGTTAAACATTAATTAAAAAAAGCCTCAATAGCAGAAACCTAAGGCGTCTGCTTCCAAACCTGCCCATTAACACTATGGAAAGTGTGAGTAGTGTGAAACAGACGTTGGCATCTAATAAGGCATAAGGAGGTTGGGACCTGGGTAACTTGTAAGAAATAGGACCAGCCATAAGCCAAGCGGAAGTGACGCATCTCATTATTATACAAATTAAACCCAAAGCAAGCTTGTAATGGGTGTATGAGTACACTGCTAGACACAAGCTGGAGACTCTTTATGATTAAGCCATGATTTCAAGTTTGGTAGACCCCACAAGCACTACTAATGAGGAAACATGACCGCCCTGAATCTAAAAACAGGAGAGAGGGGCTCAGTGCAGAACCAGCATATCTACTTGTGGAGACAAGGGCTTTGGCCGTCCAAGTATTTCTAGACCTGAGTATTTAACATTAGGGCACATTTTAACATTGTGGCTTTTTTAACCCAGAAATTAAGGTAGCTTTCTGGGCAAGCGAGAATTGAGTGGTATTAAGCTGCAGAGTGACTGAGGACTTCGGTAATGGTTTAAAGCTTTTGTAGGACACAAGATCATTTGGATTATGCCGGGTCCCACAGCTGGGTGACCCGTGATCACTTTCCAAGACAAGATGGAGACATTAAGTGCAAATCTGTTACTCATACCGCTGAGTAGCGATGTGCCACAGACCTTTATCTCCCCATGGGTGCTGGCATGGTCTCTCCCAGACTGGACAACACCACATTGTCTAGAGAGCCGCAGCACAGGTTTGAAGGGCGTCACGCCCAACTTATCTATGACCTGAGTCTCCATTTCCAGCCCATGGGGGAATAAGATCTCTCTAGTAAGGGGATCTTTGGTTTAACGTGTAGCGTATACAGAGAAAAGCGCAGTCTGCAAAAAAATTCTTATAAAACGTTTTGCTGTAAAAAAAGAAAAAAAAATCCATAAAAAAAAAACAAAACATGATAAAGATTTTTTGTTAAATTCTTTTCTTTATCCTGGGTACTTCGGCATGAAGCTAGATTTCAGAGTTACATTATCCTGCAGTTCTGTGGAGAGATCTGGAGCAGAGAGAGGAAGATTAGACCACCATGTTCATTTCTACATTCTTATAGGGCAACAATCAGAAATAAGGAAACTGCGTTTAACTGAAAGATTGAGCAACTGTACACATTTTATATAGAAATGGTGTGATGAAATAATACAAATAGAACACCTTATTGAGCCCTCTTTCCTCTGTATATGTTGTGTAGAATCTTTGCTGTGTATAGTTCTATCTGGGAGCGGACATGTTGTGTAGAATCTTTGCTCTGTATAGCTCTATCAGGGGGAGGACATGTTGCTTAGAATCTTTGCTCTGTATAGCTCTATCAGGGGGCAGACATGTTGTGTAGAATCTTTGCTCTGTATAGCTCTATCAGGGGGCGGACATGTTGTTTATTATCTTTGCTCTGTATAGTTCTATCTGGGAGCGGACATGTTGTGTAGAATCTTTGCTCTGTATAGCTCTATCAGGGGGTGGACATGTTGTTTAGAATCTTTGCTCTGTATAGCTCTATCAGGGGGAGGACATGTTGCTTAGAATCTTTGCTCTGTATAGCTCTATCAGGGGGCAGACATGTTGTGTAGAATCTTTGCTCTGTATAGCTCTATCAGGGGGTGGACATGTTGTTTAGAATCTTTGCTCTGTATAGCTCTATCAGGGGGAGGACATGTTGCTTAGAATCTTTGCTCTGTATAGCTCTATCAGGGGCGGACATGTTGTTTAGAATCTTTGCTCTGTATAGCTCTATCAGGGGCGGACATGTTATTTAGAGTCTTTGCTCTGTATAGCTCTATCAGGGGCGGACATGTTATTTAGAATCTTTGCTCTGTATAGCTCTATCAGGGGCGGACATGTTATTTAGAATCTTTGCTCTGTATAGCTCTATCAGGGGGCGGACATGTTGTTTAGAATCTTTGCTCTGTATAGCTCTATCTGGGAGCGGACATGTTGTGTAGAATCTTTGCTCTGTATAGCTCTATCAGGGGTGGACATGTTTAGAATCTTTGCTCTGTATAGCTCTATCAGGGGGTGGACATGTTGTTTAGAATCTTAGCTCTGTATAGCTCTCTCAGGGGGCAGACATGTTGTTTAGAATCTTTGCTCTGTATAGCTCAATCAGGGGGAGGACATGTTGTTTAGAATCTTTGCTCTGTATAGCTCTATCAGGGGCGGACATGTTGTTTAGAATCTTTGCTCTGTATAGCTCTATCAGGGGGTGGACATGTTGTTTAGAATCTTAGCTCTGTATAGCTCTCTCAGGGGGCAGACATGTTGTTTAGAATCTTGTTTCAGATGTAGGAAGATCTGACCCAACATGTCCGCCCCCTGATAGAAATAAAGCAATTTATTGAGCCCTGTATAACTCTATCTTTCATTATAGGATTTCTATTTAAAATTTCAACACTGCAATCTTTCAGTTAAACAGAAGATTATTTTTTGCCAGCAGTTGCCCGTTAAAACACCTGTCACTGGAGCGGTTCGTTCCTCACCTCAGTGCGCTGGTCAGAGTTCCCCATGATGTAAGAGCGGGTGGCCAGACTCTCCCCAAAGCCACTGCCCCCGCTGGTCCCTCCTGTGCTGCGGTAGGTCCTTGTGAGGGTGACGCTGGATGAAGAGGTGCCACCGGAGGCGGTGCTTATGCCGGCATTCTGTGTGCCCCCTGTCACCTTGTCAGCTGGTCGCCCACAAGTGTTGCAGACAATAGTGCGAGAGCGGAGATTGTATTCACCAGGATCCCCGCTAGAGTTCTGCCCGTCCTACAACGAGAGGGCAAAGTGAGTGACTTACCTGCCTCGCAATAATGATTAAACCCCCTCCCCCACAGAGCATCTTCTAAAGGACTTACATGATGGTGGTGGTGATGGATTACATCATCGTCATCGTCGTCATCATCATCATCATCGTTCACTACTGTACGCACAAGCTTGCGCATGGCGACTTCCTGTCAGACAAGACGCGTGTTAGGAGGAAGATGAATGTAGCACAATTTAGGGAGGTACCGCTAATCATTTTCTACAGGACACTAAAAAGGGAGCAAGTCAGGAGTTACCTCTTCACTATCACGCATTCCCATCCCTCCTCTGCAGGGTGAATTAGCCACTAGGGGACCCAGACCCTGTCTTAGGCTTTTGCAGAGGAGCATATAATCTTGGATCTGTATAGCTCTATCAATGGTGGACATGTTTAGAATCTGCTCTGTATAGCTCTATCAGTGGTTGACATGTTGTTTAGAATCTTTGCTCTGTATAGCTCTATCAGGGGGCGGACATGTTGTTTAGAATCTTTGCTCTGTATATATCTGAGGGCGGACATGTTGTTTAGAATCTTTGCTCTGTATATATCTGAGGGCGGACATGTTGTTTAGAATCTTTGCTCTGTATATATCTGAGGGCGGACATGTTGTTTAGAATCTTTGCTCTGTATATATATCTGAGGGCGGACATGTTGTTTAGAATCTTTGCTCTGTATATATCTGAGGGCGGACATGTTGTTTAGAATCTTTGCTCTGTATATATCTGAGGGCGGACATGTTGTTTAGAATCTTTGCTCTGTATATATATCTGAGGGCGGACATGTTTAGGATCTTTTTTTTTCGAAAATAAGTTTTTATTGATTTTTTTTCTCCATTTTAGAACAACAGACAATAAAAATATACATAACAAAATACAAATAATTCAAAAAAAATTACCATTATTACTGAGACCTAGTTACATAAATTTTTAGGAGGGGAAAAAAAAAAAAATTGGAGGGGGGGGGGGGGATAAATCAGTACATGAAAACACAGTTTTAGAATTTTCTTTTCTTTTCTTTTCTTTTCCTGCACATATCAAATATTATCATCAGGTAACAGATACTAAAACATATACTGGGTATAAAAATAAACTAATACGGGTCAATAAAGAAGGGGAAGAAAAAGGTTTGTGTGTAAACTATTCGCCTGTGTGCCCAATCTCCCTTCTGAGGGAATTCTAGCTCAGGCAGCAGATTCTAAGGGTTAGTAAAATATTGTGCCTCTAGGCACCAGAGGGAGTGCGGGGGGTATGAAGGAGATTTTGCGCTTCTTAACGTTTGCGGAGTATGTCCGTAAAGACATCACTATCAGTGAATTCCAGCCATGTAAACCAAGTCGCCCAATACTTCTCCTTTTGCGCTGAGGAGCTCAATGACAATTCTTCCCAGGATCTAAGTTCCTCAACCTTTAGAACCCATTCTTGGAACGTGGGGGGTTGTGTGGATTTCCAATGTAGTGGAATGAGGAGCTTCGCCGCATTTAATAAATGCTTATTAATTGATCTTTTGTAGTGTGAGATCGATTGCTCCGTGTGATGTAAGAGATAAGCGTCCGGTGTGAACAGTATGGGGTCAGGGCTTATGTCCGCAATGGCTTGTTTAATTTGCCTCCAGTATTGCTCTAGTCGTGCACAGTCCCACCAGATGTGGAGCATGGTGCCCACTTCTGTCCCGCACCTCCAACAACTTTCTGGGATTTCAGGGTTAATTCTATGCAGAATCGTGGGTGTTTTATACCAAAAGGTAAGTATTTTGTATGCGTTCTCCTGCACCACCGTGAAGGAAGAGCAGTGCTGCGTGAGAGCGAATATCTTGTCCCATTGTAGAGTAGATAAAGAAATCTCCAGTGCCTCTGCCCATTTAGCTGTAAATGTTGGGTAGGGTTCTTCAGAGGGTGGTTGCAGTACACGGTATAGTGTCCAAATACCATGTGCGGGTGGTGAGTCGCGGGTACATAAATGTTCCATGTAGGTCAAGTCCCTGTCTCTGTGGTAATGAATTTATGTAATGTGTAAGTTGTGTATGTCTTAGGATGGTTAGAAAACCATGGGTCGAATTCGGGAGCATAGATTCTAAGGGGCGTACGGCTCCCTCGTGCATCACTTCCCTGATACGGCCTACTGTTGTAAGATTAAATAAGGTGCCAAATGTACCATCCTCTCCAGGGGGGAAAGCCTTGTTGTGGAGTATTGGGCTCAGTGGTGAGGGGAACGTTGTGAGTTTTACCGAGCGATTAAGTTTGTGCCACACTGACAATGTCGCTAGAAGGAATGGGTGCTCCCTCACTTCTGCCCTGCTTAGTTCTGGTGCTATCCAAGGTAAAGCAGCAATAGGCATGGTGATTAATGTGTTTTCCAAATCCAGCCAAATTTTTTGTGGCATTGAAATCGACCAATCCACAATTCTGAGTAAATGCGCAGCCGCATAGTATTTGTACACATCTGGTAGTGCCAGTCCCCCTCTGTGCTTAGATAGG